>WBMW01002369.1:180706-231258 GCA_013396635.1 Penelope pileata | reverse complement strand
GGTGTGCGCATGGGGTGCGGGGGTTTGGGGTGCATAGAGAATGTGGGGTGCACGGGTTCGGGGTGCATGGAGAATGTGGGGTGCATGAGGATGGGGTACACAATATATTGGGGTGCACGGAGAGCGGGGTGCATGGGGATGGGTTGCATAATGTGTCATTGTGCGTGGTATATCGGGGTGAGTGGTTTATTGGGGTGGGCAGGGATGTGGGATCTGTGTTGTACTGGGGTGCATGGGGTTGGGGTGCGCAAAGTTGGGGTGCAGTGTGTTAAGGTGCATGGGAAGCCAAGTGTAGGGTGTATTGGGGTACGCTGGAAATGGGATCTGCAGACAGCTGGGGTGTACAGAGTTGGGGTACGTGGTATATTGGGGTGCACAGGAATTGGGGTGCACGGGGATCTGGGGAGCACAGTACACGAGGATTGGGGGGCACAGGGACTGGATTGCACGGAGATCCAGGACACGGGGATCCACACTGGGACTGGGGTGCGTGAGGAATGGGGTGCACAACGTGTCAGATGCAGGGAAAATGGGGTGCAGAAGGATTTGAGGTGCACTGGGACCGGAGAGCATGGAATATCGGGGTGCAGAGTGCATTGGGATGCACACAGTGTTGGGGTACATCGGGGTTCATGGGGCCTGGGGTGCACAGAGTATCAGCACACAGGGATTGGGGTGGTTTTTTGGGGTGCACAGGCATCCAGGGGTGCCCTTCTGCACACAAAAAGCTTTTAGCACGTGAGAGCAGCAATGCCAAGCGTGACCGTCCCTCCTGATTTATTAAACAGTGATGTAGAACCCCAGGAAAAACACAGAAAAAAAAACATTTGATGAGATGAACCCGTTTAATACAGGAACCAAATGAGCCATTTTGTTGTCAGTCACCAGAAAAAAAATAAAATAAAATAAAAATCTGCGTCTCCCTGGCAAGACAGAGGCACAGAACATCGGTTTCTTCCTTTTCTCAGCAGCTCCACGGAGAGAAGTGACAGCACCTGTCCTGAGCACGCTGCAAATTTACAAATCACTGCGTGCCTTGGGCTGGTAGAACAAAGTTGAGTAAAAAAAAAAATATATCTACACGGTATAAAAATAGATTTTTGTAGCAAAACTCACACCCAGGAGCAGGCCTGTGTCATTCTCCCAGGTTAGATGTGCAAATGGTTTTTGGCAGCTTACACTGGGGGTTTCCTTTATTTGCTGAGACACGGAGAGGGAAACAAAGTGACAGCGTGGCTTTAAGCTCTCAGAAAGCTTCAGCATCTGAGGGCAGATGAATTTTTATCCCTGTTTTAAAAAAATGAAGCTGTATCCACTTCTGGAACTGGTTTACAGCAGAATTCCTCCTCCCAATGGTGTTCAAAGTTGGGTGGTTTTTTTTGGGAAATATTCAAGAATCGCTTCTTTGAAACAAATGTAGTTTTCCCCAAAAAGCACCTCTGAAAATGTGGGCAGGTTTTTACAGCTTGGTCTCACAGAGATGCTGAAGCTGCCTGCCAGGCTGGACAGCCTCCAGAATGAGAGGTTACGGGCAGAAAAGCTGATGGGAGAAGCAAAATAAAATAAAAAAATAAAAAAAGCCAAAGCAGGGTAATGCTGTGGTTGTACTCAAGACAGCCAAACTTGCTTATTTTGTTTTAAAATTTAAAAAATAAAAAATCTTATATACCAAAACCAAACAGTTTTCTCTTTCCTTTCCATTTGCAGCACGGGGACCTGGCACAATTTAAATATTCAGAGTGGTGATGGCACTGAAGGGGACACAAAACACAAACTGCAAAGGGCTTTGCTCAGGTGAAGAGCTGGAAAGAGGAAAAAAATCTGCCTGGAATTCACATGTAGGAGTGTTTCGACAGCAAAATGCTTTAAAAAATGCATTCACAAAACCTGTACAGGAATTAGAAACACTTCCCCCTCTGCCCACAAAGTAGAGCTGAAGTTATTCTGTTTCCCAGAAAATCTGTGTTCAAGTCAGCAGTGTAATGGCACTGCTCAGTTTGTCTTGCCAGAGAAGTCAGGTCACCATTTTTTGGGGAAAAAAAGGGAACTGCAGTCCCACAGGAGATGTTATTCTCCAAAAATCCACAGGACGTTGACTCCTGATAAGCCAAGATTGACACGCCTGCAGAAACAAAAAACAATCACAATTAATTAAAGTGCCTGTTAAAATCAAATGGTCATTACAGAAAAAAAAAATCACTTCCACAGTTCAGCATTTTAGCACGCAGGCAGGTGTGGTGCTTTGCTCTGAATCGTGCAGAGCGCTTCCAGAAGAAACTCTGGAAGTTTGGACATTGCTTTGATTACAAGGCAGCTTTCAGTGTAGGCTCCAAACAAAGTTTGTTGTGCCAAAAACAAGAGGGGATGACACGATGATGGCGTTTGTCCCCAGTTTAGAAGCACCTCAGGCCAGAAAGCAAAGCCACTGCTCCCCAGCACGGGCTCCACTGGATTTTCCAGCAGCACAAGACCAAAGATAAACACTAAACTTTTTCTCCTTGTGCTCAAACAAATCAAATTTATCTATTTTTACCAAAAAATCTGCTGTTATTTCGAAGGAGATGATTTGAGGATCATCCTGCTGCACGGATTTCAGGTTGAGGTGCCTTCAGACAAAGCAGCACGACGACACAAAACGCTGAGCACTCACCCAAGCATCCCAGATTCTTTTGTCTTGATGATATACAGAAACATGAGCAAGGTGTGGAACATGTTGTTTCTGCCCTGAAACCACAGAAAGAGAACTCAGAAATCACACCAACACTTCAGGCAAGCAGCAGCTCTGATAAAACCACAGAATGGCGTGGCAGTGGGTGTTGTCAGGCTTTTGGCTTTTCTATTTTGCTTCTTTCCAGTAGGGAAATCTCAGGGGAAAAGAAAAAAAAAAAAGTGTATTTTGGCTGGGATTTTATCCCCAAACATTTTGATGCTGGAGTTTTTCAGAAAGCAGAAATCCAGCTGCAAGCGGAGCTCAACATAAACTATAAAATCAGAATCTGCAGAAGGATTTCACTACTTTGATTTTAAGAGTGGAAGGTTTCCCCCTGAACACCTCCTGACAAGCACCAGGGTGGGTGGTGTTAAGTGATAACAATGCACACCAAGACTTGGCATTATAGAATGAATTGTCAAAAAAGGAAAAAAAAAACACAAAAAGATACTGCCTAGGTAATGGATGTAGCTTAAACATGAAAGCTATTATTTAATGGCAGATTAAATGCTATATAGAGGTCAAAAATTGAGCTGTTTGCTTTCTGCACTGAGCCAGCTTATGTGCAACTTGTGGCTAGTTCCTAAAAACATCCCAAATCAAAAGAAAAAAAAGATTTGCTGAAGGATTTCTGCTGTACCTTGGGCAGGTTGTAGACGTGGCGCTGGTAGATGAGCTCGTAGTGGGGTGGGTTGATGCTGCTTTGGTAGATGCAAAAGACGTTTTCATTGGAAGTGTCTGTCAATGACAAGTTGAAAAGACAACAGGGATTACACCAAGGTGCTGCTCTGCCCCCAGCAGCAGCTCGGTGAGCGCTCTGGGAATGCCCATACCTGGTTTATCTGGTGTCTGAATGAAGTGTTGGGAAGTGAAGGTTTTGCCATCAGGATATTTGGGGTGAGGTGGCAGCCTGGAGTCCAGGTAAGTGCAGAACACATGCATGATGATCTGGGTAAAAAAAAAAAAAAACAAAACAAATTACAGTTCAGCTCCTCAAAGAGACCAAAGTGCTACAAGACAGCAACTTTCTTCCCACAATTTCAGGCGTTAATTCCACTATTTGGTGGTCTCTGGTTGCAATATTCACTTCACTCCACTCTGTTTTGCAGTTCAGTGCTTGAAAATCACAAATCACATCGATTTTTCAAAGGTCCAGGCCTGCCACTTGGGTGAAGGCAATTTTCTTTTTTCCAGCAAATGAACCAGTGTCAGTCACAACGTGATGAACTGATGCTGTGTGTCAGGAGCTCAGTTCACACATGAGTAAATTCACCCTGGCCCCTTGCAGAATTTGGCAAAGTCACAGATTTTATGAGCTTACCTGGGCCATCATCTACAAGCCATCTATTTCAGCGATGGCTCAGAAGGGCAGATGCCACAAATTGGAGTTTTTACAACCCTACAGCTATCTAGCAAACTTCTCCTTTCTCCCCATAACAGGCAAAACAAAAATCACCAGAAAAAAAAAATGAGTTGCCCACCAATCTTCCTAACTATGCCCATGAATCTTACTAACTACGCCAAGATTTTGAAATAAAGTCCTAGAAAAAGTACTTCACTACCCAACAGTCAGAAAGATTTCACCCTTCCAGGACAGTTCTCAATGTTTTCTGTGGGCAGTGTGACCAGCTCACTATAAAGTGCTACTTTGTGTGCACTACCCACAGCACCAGCTGTTTTGCAAACAAAAGGGTTTCCCTGGGCTAAAGGCCAGAGAATATCAAGTCTGAAGATGCACCTCAGAGAGCATTTCTTTGTGACACCAGCTGAGAAGAAAAATGCACAACAGGATTGGTTTTTGTTTTTATAGCAGCTGTCTTGAGCTAATTTAATTTAACAGTAACACTTTGATGCTAGTGTTCAAATTCATGTGATACCTCAGAACTTCTTTCCCAGAGTTCTTAGAAGTTTAAAATACTCTCCAACACCACCTATCCTAGCTGGTTTTGATAAAAGATTGAAAATAAGGCTGTGATTTTCTGCCTCAGGATCTTTGAGCACTTTTGAGCTGCTCAGCTTGCTCTCTGCCAACACAGTCAGAGTTTTTCTGCAGCCCTTCAGAATCAAATATTTAATCATCTCCAGCTAGAAAAGTAAATCCTCTTTCAAGGCTGATTCTGTCCAGGTTTGGCCTCCAGCAGTTGAATTTCGTTATATCTTTACCACCAAAGTTGCAAAGCTCTGACATTCAGATCTCCTAGTTTCTTTTCTCCAAAGTAACTGGATATCCATATACAGTGGGGGAAAAAAAAAATTAAAAATCACCCTAAATCTACTTTCAAATACAGAGTTTAGCTGAAGGCTCACAATGCAGAGCCTGTCTTCTTCTTGCTGGGTTGTTTGGTGGTTTTTCTTTTAATTATTTGAATTACTGATTGATTTTTCACGTTGTTTTTTACGTTGTGTTATCCTGGCATTTCAGATTAATGGGATAAACACCACTTCAAGTCTTTTCTCAAACCAAACAGCACCCAGTCTCCATTTCTCCCCTTTGTCCATGATAGGGAAAGGGGAACGAGGTGAGAGGTTTTCCCTTGCATTAGGATTTACTGGGTCTGGTTAAGGCATTTTGCCTTCTGTTTTACAAGACAGCAAGAGAACTGTCCCAGCAAGATCCCTCCCTGTAAGGCTGCTCCCCAGAGCCACCTGAGGAACATTTCAGAGGAGCTTAAGCAAGAGGCTGGCCTAAGACTAAGATATGCAATTGCCTTTTTGTAATCTATGCAATGCCCAATCCTATTTGCATTATTCCCCGCTGACTACAATGGGATTATCTGTGGAGTGATGCAAAGAGGATTTTTACCACATTCCTCAAAGGACTTCCTGGCCACCACCTCCAAAATCTATGCTGAAAGGCAACCCCACTTCCAGCAGTTCCATCAAGTGCCCTTCACACACTTACAGAAGAGTCAGTGGGAAGGTCAGTGTCCCACTTACGGCCTTTGAAATCCCCTCCTCGGTTCCAGCGGAAGGAACTCATGCATCCTCCCTGAGAAAGCTCTGAAAGCAACAAGATTTCTTCAGTTCTGGGAGCTGACAGTACATGAATGCAGTATTTTAGGTTAGTTTCAAGGACTAACAGTGTACAAAATAATAAAAATCAACTAATGAAACGCTTGTAAAGATATAAATATAGGGTGAGGGAATGTATGGAATCATTTTAATTAGAATCATAGAAGCTTTAAGAGTTGGAAGGGACCTTTAAAGGTCATCTAGTCCAACTGCCCTGCAATGTACAGGGACACCTACAGCTCAATAAACCTTGAATGTCTCCAGGGTTGGGGCTTCCACCACCTCTCTGGGCAACCTGTGCCAGTGCTTCACCACCCTCACTGTAAAAACCTTTTCCTTAAATCTAACCTAAATTTCCTCTCTTTCAGTTTGAAGCCATTCCCCCTTGTCCTATCCCCACAGACTCTGCTAAAGAGTCTGTCTCCCTTTTTCTTAGAGCTTCTTCTTCTTCCCTTCTTCTTTAGGGAGCTGATTAAACTCAGCACTTCACACTCCAAGCATCCTGGAGGATCATGAGCAATAAAACTTTTAAAAATAATGTTGTATCCAAGTCCTGCATCACTGCATGGCTACAAAAATAGAAACAGAGAGGCATCTCCCCTGCTTAAAAGCTGCTCTCCTCCATACTGTGACAGTTTTGAACACCTCAACTGAAGCAGTGTGTGATGCCACCAGCACTTGACTGCAGTGGATGAAGTCTCCAAGTCAGCAAAACGACGCCACGCACCTTTGATCCTTTCAACCAAATATTCCTGGTTTGGTGTGAGGTCCAAATACTGCACGATAGCATTCAGGGTTGGAATGAGTGGAGCTTTAACAAGTGCAGCCTGCTTCAGGCTGCTGATGCTGGCTTCTGTAACACAAGAAGAGCCAGCACACGTCAGATTCCTTTCCCAGGTGTCATTAGAAAGAGCTCTACTTTCTGGCAAAGTAAATCCTAGAAATATTTAACATGTGATACAGTATCCCAAACACTTAATGAATCCCAAACATGAAATAGTGGACAACTGCTTTTGCAGCTCTGAATATAACAGCTACAAGGAAGCAGAGCACTGGGAGAGGAACTGGGTGGAGATGGGGGGAGAATTGCTCCATTTTCCACCAGCATCACAACAGCTGCAGCTCTTGAGGGGACACTACAAGCACAACAATTGGTTTTCTTTTAAAGGCAGCAGATCAAATCCTCTTCTTGGTTAAGGGGGTATCAAACTGAAGAGACAAGAGAAGTAGTTCCTTCAAAATGTTATCATTAAATGAAAAAGAGAATTTCAGCTCAGTATTTCCAGAAGTCTTACGAAGAACTTTTCCAGCTTAATGAAATGCGTGACATGAAACAAAGATCACACTGATATACAGCAGAAATGGAACTGTAACCTGCAGGGGATTTTATCTGTATGACACCAATCCAGTGCCCCAGCTCCAGAGTGGCCCTCCATCAAGGAACATCAGGAACCCCAAAGGTGATGTTGCATCCTACCTCCAATCTGCAGTTCTGGACACCCCATTCTTCTCAGCTGAGTGCTCACAGATTCAATCTCTTGGACAAGTGGCACCAGAATAGTCTCATTAATCCACTAGAAAAGAAAAAAGGTGAAAATTCAAAAGGTCAAAAGTAACAAGAATACCTAAAAAAATACTTCTTAGCCAACAGGCTGAGTTTAAATGACAAATACCTTCTGAAAGGCCACAAAATTCAATGTAAAGGAGTTAAGAAAACAAATTTCTAGCAAGCATCAGATAAAGTTTTTCTGAACAATGAGGGTATCACAAAGAAGAGACCTTCATCCACAAAGATAAATTATATTCTGATGGGTCAACTCCCTCTCAAATCTGTGTCAGGAGAACAAGGAGCTGATAACCACCACGAGGTGTTTGGATGTGACAGGATTTGGGATTTGAAGCAAGCTGGCCCCATGTTTATGAACAGATGCTGGTATAGGTCTCACACAAATCTTCACTTTTCACCCATCTCAACACCACTTTTGTTTTCTGTTTTTTTTTTTTATTAAACAGGCAAAATTTCATCCTTGGTAGATGCTATGCCTGGAGGGGCAAATCAAAGTTAGTTTCACTAGTTACACTCCCATTGTGTGTGCAATTAAAATCCTTCTGCTATAGCAAGTCCTACTGGTAAGATTTTTTTAATTGCACTGCTCAGGATTGTCAGAAAAAGTCAACTTGTGGGTTGGAATTTTCCATGCTTCGTGCTAAGGAGAATGAGTTTGAAATACTGCAAAAATACCAACGTAGCCACCGAGTTACAGAAAGGAAAAACAAATCCTGTTGCATCCAAGATGCTTTTGTTTCTCATTTATAAGGTGGATGGATTTTTACAACTGTAAAATTTTCAGGATGCAAAACATAAAAACCCATCTCAGTACTCTCCCCTCTTCCACCCATGCTGTGTTCTTATCTCCTTGAAAAACCCACCCCAATCCTCACAGACAATGCAATTCTTTCCCCCTCCTTAGGCACACAGGGGACATGCTGGTACTTTTCCACTCTGCTCTGCTTGTTTTTAGAAGCCACACAGTCCTCAGAGGCAGGACTTACATTTCTGAACTTGGCAGTCCAGGAATCCATGTGATCAAGCAGCTGTCGATTCATTGTCACCCGTGCCCAAACCTATAAGGACATTATCATACAGAAATACCAAAAGACTTTTTAAGGGCTAAAACATTTCCTGATGCTGACTTCAGCACATCATTCAAATCACATTTGTTCCAAAATTCTTATGTCTGTTGGCTGTATCATGTGACTTCTACAACACTTGGACACTCTCACTCTTTATTCATGGTACAGCACTCTTGCAGGAGTCCAAATTCAGTTTTAAGCTCTATTTAGATAAAAAAAAGTCTAAACTGTAAGATAGATTTGAGAGGTATTTGAATTGGGAAGCTACATTAGGTCTGTGTATGAAATTAAAAAAAAGATCAATTTAATTGAAGACACATGAATGGTGTTTCTTCAAATCAGACTTTTTTTTTTTGAGATGCAAGCATGGAGAATGTTTTACACCCTTCAGATATACAGAATACACACAGATCTGGGTTAAATGGCACAGGGTTTCTCTCTCTCAAACTTTTTTAGAGCTCAAATCCCAACCTTTGGATGCAGGTGTATATTTTAGAGGCCTGTTTATCTCTCTGCTACCTTGCTGCTGAATTTACCTCTTCTGCAGCCTGCTTTGAGCTCAGATCAGCTTCATCCTTGTGTGCTGATGGAGCCTGGGATCTGCAAGCCAGCTGATACTGGAATTTCCTCAGAATCTGGGCATAGTCTCCCATGGAACGGCTGTAGTTCCAAAAAGTTGGGCTGCTGGAAGGAGAGCTGGAATCTGAACTTCCTGAAACGAGCATTCATTAACAGGGCATGTATAATTATTGCCAGTAATTCTGGAAGCAATGGTGCAGGAACAGGTCAGCACAGCAAGGCTTTGACTAGACATAAACACAAATTACCACGAATACATGTGCTGAAATCAGTTTGCCCTGATTTCAGCCCCGATTTACGCTGATTTCATTCTTTATCTTGGCAAGCATTGTCTCTGTCCAGGACAAAAACTGCCTGCAGGTAATTCCCACCCCTCTTTATCTAAAATGCCTTCTCCACAAGGTACACCTCTCATCAAGGGGATTAAAAGCCCTCATCATGGTCCACTCCAGCCAACAACCACCACAGACATAATCCATCAGCACACACTTCACTGAGGCCAATCCCATGGCTCAGCAGCACTTGTCCCATTCAAAGGAACACTGGAGGAAAACTTCTGAAGCTCCAAAGCCATGGAAATGTGTAGAAATTACGGCATTCTCCCTCATGTCTTAATTACTCAGAAGACTAAGCTGTTCAGCAACCACTTTTACCAAGTTCACAGATGATTAATACACGATTTAGGTCTATCAATGCTTTCTGCTGGAGTCCTTTGCAACTTTTCTCATCCACAGAAGCAACTCCCACACCAAAACAGCACCACCCCCTTGCTAAGCTTTGCAGATCAAACTGTTTTCTTTATTTACCCAATTGAACTCGGTGCTGTTTCTCTTCTTCACTCCGAAGGAAGGTGTCCAGTGACTTGAGGTCTGTCATGTAGTCTTCTTTGCCAGTAGGAGAATTGTAGAGAATGGGTGAAGAGCGATACCGAGACCTCAGCCCACCACTTTCCACTGGTCCAATACTTGTGGGGTATGGTGATCCACTGGGAGAGGGGCTGAAGCTGGAAAGCTTTGGCAAATAAAAGCCAACAGTTGTGTCTTGTGAGAAAGACAGAACTCCAGTTGGATTTGTCAACTACGTGAATGTAAAAGACTCTTGTTTGGGATTTTTTTTTTCTTTTACTTTCTTATTTTTGCTGCTCTAAAAAGTGACACCCAGGGAAAGAGGACAAATTCTGCTACAACAACCCTACATCTGCCTGGCAAAGGAACACAGCTCGCTGCTACCTGCTGCTCACCTTCAAGGGCACGAGGCAAGGACACGATGAGCAAATCCAAACCCAACCTTTTGGAGATGTCATTACCTTGCTGTAGGTGCTGCTTGGTGAGTAGGTGATGGTACTGCTGTACGAAGGGCTGTTGTTTGACAGAGCCTGGAGCTGAGGGCTGTACCCTGTGATGCAACTGGCAGCAAATTTGGGACTGGCACTGGGGGAGCGGGACGGGCTGTAGCTCAGCACACTCTGCCCCTGGATTGGAGGAGAAGGCGTTGAAGAAGGGACTTTCTTTGCTGTCAGCTCACGTGGTGGAGTTGTCTGCACCGCTGAAACGAGGGAAAACAGAATTATTGCTGTGAATGCAGCAGCTCCAAACTCTCCTCCTCCTTTTAAATGCACAGCAAAACATACATCTAATTAGGCATTTTTATAAAGATGTTGCAAGGAACGTCAGAAAAATCTGACTCCTGCAAAACTCCACAGTCAAGCCAGACAGAAAAAAAACCTGAGACTGTAGGATTTGTACTGAGCAGTGGTTGTGCTTCTCAATTTCAGATTGCAGTTTATTTTACCAGCCACCTTCCACAATCCATCAGCTACTCTACCTGCTTACTTTAAGCATCTTTAGTGTACTGAATGCCTGAAGTTATCTGTGCAAATAAACACAATAGATCCATGACTTTTGGGGATCCCATCCATACATTTTTTTATAGGGTCAGGCCAGCAGTGTGCAACACTACTGCACCAGCATTTTGCTTTTGTTATATTTACCTTGTCAGGTTCTGATACACTTCAGAAATTTGCTGATGCTCAACAGCTTTAAGTGACAGCTCCATGCTGTCGTTTTCAGACTTCACTCCAAAGCCTGTGTGTCCCTCTGATTTGGTTCTTTTTACCTCATGTGATATTGGTAGGACATTAAAAAGAAATATAAACCTGCACTATTTTGCTCCTAGTCCCACATATAAGCTACAAATTCCTTGTCCAGCCTCACAGTGTTTGAGTCTCTCACTATCCCTCAGCAGCTCAATATCCCATCTTTTTTTTTTTTTAAACTTTCCCCTCCAGTTTTCTCCCACAAACACTTGATGCTCAGAATTTTCATCTGCTGCAGATAATTTAGCTCACTGCTTGTTGTCAGATGGCATAATTCACAACTCCACCAAAGAATCCTGCACTGAGGAAAGACATCATCTGAAAACAAAACCAAATGAACAAAAAAGGCTGCCAGAGATATTTATTACACCCACCTGCATTCTGCAGTCCTAGCAGGGTCTGCTGTCCAGGACTCATAACCAAGCTTGTAGGTGCCACTGTGTATTTGAAGTATCTCCAGAAATCAAATAAGGCATTCAGGCTGAACAGAGATGCAAATGCAAGTTCTAGAACAAACACAGAAGTTTCTATAACACCAGGCAGGCTGAGCATGGGGAATAATAAAACATTTCTTTGTCTTCTTATGCAAGAACCATTAGATTTTCCTTTCTATATAGAGATTAATTTATACTGCTAAGGATAATTTTCTTAAAAATGGAAAGTTATTTCCCCCCAAAGGACATAAACTACTGCAATGAAGTTTCACACTATTTTTCAAACATCTTCTGGCCAAATCATGTCATCCAACTCATGATTTTTCCCTCCCTCTTGCTGCTTTTCATCCTCTAGTTGTGTTTGACAAAGCTAGTTGCATCTGAAACAAATTTAATTACTGTGATACACCACGCACACACGCAATACAGCTAAAAAAAAGATAAGAACTCTGAAAATTAAAAGCTCACCAATATACCAGAGTGGCCAGTAGGTTATGTTGTAATAGGAGCTTATGAGTTTTCCAGTCCTGAAAAGAAAAACAAAAAGTTACCATTCTGTAGCAACTGTATCTAAGGAAAAACACTCAGGGGTGAAACAAAGCAGGAAGCTTTGCTTGTTTGTATCAGATGTAACAACCAACTTACATTTCAGTATATATCATGCCTGCAACAGACACATTGAGGAGGCCCCAGGCCAAGACCACCTTCCTGGCTTCAGTCTCTTTTCTCATCTTGATGGTCCTGTCGATGAGGGAAGTGGCTGGACTCTGTTCTGGTGTCATTATCTGGAATTACAACCACAGGTTAAAGCCAAAAATCTCTCCATTTTGACACAGTAGCACTCTTAGTCAGCATAAGAGGAAAGAAAAAGCAGGAAGCCAGAACGATGGGCTTTACCTTCAGGCAGAGTCACGTTGAATGAATACAAAAAACAAACCCCAAACCCCACAGATTATTTTTACCATGTTAAAATAGAGAATATTTCCCCAATGGACTCTCCTGTCAGCACCACCACCTCACCACTGCAAAGCAGCATCCTTTTCCTCCAGGGAGGTGCAGATAAGAGACAGAACCCAACCTCATTTTTGAGAGAGAACATCCTGCAGAAGCAAGAGGCAAAGCTCCCATCCTCTGCAAACAAGTGCAGCCAGCAGAAGGAGAGGACCTGCAGAATTCTGCAGTTTTTCTACAAAAAATTCCCATTGATGTCTTCAGGCAACACCATTCTCAGACTGTACAGAGGCCTCCTGTCAGCTCAGTACACTCTCTGTACACCTTGCTTGTGTGAAAGGAGTAACACTGGTGACAGGATGGGCAGAAAACGACACAGAATTACACCATTCCACTCTGCTAATTGCTTAAAAACTCGCTTACGTTCCCATTCAGTGGAGAATGATGTGATGATTTGGTTTAGGGGATGAACACTTCTGTACTTCCTACAAAAAGCTGCTTAGTGACGTGACTCCAAGGTGACACAGGACCACAGCCAGTGGCAGAATTACACACAAATAAGCTGCTTGCTGCATTCTGGAGAGGTTTTTCATCGTTTGAAACCCTGAGATCTCTCTCCCCACGCTGATAACAGCACTACAGGGACCCTCACTTCCATTCTCACCTTGGCAGCATCTGTCCCTGAATTGCTTCTGTCCTCTGAGGGCTGCAACCCCCCCACACACACACATAGGCGACCCCCAAAGCCCCTCCCCACCATCACACACAGCTCTATCCCACAGAAGCTGCCCTACATCTCCCTCTCAGCCCTCACCCACCACGCAGACCCGGCCCCAGAGCTCCCCCCGCCCAAAATCCTGTCAGCCACGGCCGCCCCCACCCCTCCAGGCCTCGCTCCCCACAGTGCGGCCCAGCCTCAGGCTGCCTCCTCCCACCCCCCCAGCCCCTCGCAAGCCCACCCCTACAATCCAGGCAGCGCTGGGGGCTGCCCCAATACCTGCTGCGGGACGGGAGAGGCGAAAGGACACAGAATTCCCCTCAGAAACAGGCGGGAGCACCTCCGCCCCGCCGCCCAGCAGCACGCTCCCCTCACGCTCCCCTCACTCCAACGGCCGCACTGTCTGCGCCTGCGCAAACGGCGCAGAGTGACGTCACCGCCTGCGCCGGCCGGAGAGGAGGGCGGGGACTGTTGCTATGGGGACGGGGGGCGCTCGCTATTAGCGGCCGCAGGGGCCGTTGGCTTGGGCGGGAAAGGGAGTGTGAGGCCGCCGCCATGTTGGCGCTGAGGGGCGAGGTGTGAAAATGGTGGGGAGGGGAGGGGATGCCCTGCTGACTCGTTGTAGGAGTGTAGAACCACACGTTGCTGTGTTATTGGTGTGAAATACAGTGATATATTGAACCACAAAGTAAAAACTTGAGAGACTGGGGCTCTGTTTTTGAGCTGTGCAGGCATAACGTGGCATTTCTGACCTGAAGTACCATAAATGAGGAGGGCCGGGTGAATTTGGGGTGAACCAGTGCACCCAGAAGTTATTACCTAAGGTAAAGATGTCCCCATTTGGGATATTCTGATTATACCCAGCTTATTTCTCGATTTTTCCCACTCTGCATCCAGCTTGGAATATAATAATCCAATATAATAACAACTTCCCAGTTGCCCCACTGTGAAGGTTGGTGGAATGTGTTATTCCTTTATAAAAATCTGGTTATAGGAGACAGTATTAAAGATGGAGAAAGTGGGGAGACAGGTTAAGGGTTGGTTTTGTAGATTTTCTAATGGCTCTCAGCTGGTCTGAAAGTTTTCTTTTACTCATTTCCTCAGCAAGAAGATGGAAGTATGGAAAGCATAAAATGGAGATAATATAGAGGAACTGTCAGAAATCTCAGCCTGAGAATGTCAAACAGCTTTACGATATCAAAAAGCTCCTTGAGGATGTGGTGAATGGCTGCATGCATCTCTTTTTCCGTAGTTATGGAGGAAAAAGTTTTCTTTTAATGTAATTCCCAGTCTTGACACTGCAGGAGAGAGGAGATGAATCCCACCCAACAGCTCCTGCAGACCAACAGGACTTGGGAGCACTCCCTGGATCAGAGCTGAAGGATTTATTGGGCACAAAAGAGGCAACTTTTGTGATGCTGTCATTTCTATTTCCTCTCCAGGGGTTCCAGAGATTGTCCATTGGACAAAGCGTTGCTGAGGAGGCAAATACAACAAATTCCCAGTTTTCCCTTGGAGTAGGGGTAATGCTGGATCCCACGTCTGGTGACAAGGCTTCATGGGACACTCTTTTTCCTATCTTTGCTGGTATTATTGGCAAAATGACCCCTTTGCTGTCTGGCACCAGTCAGAAACCAGACGAGAGGGAATACGATGAAGATGAGGAAGGCTTTGGGAGGACTGGAGGGAAAATAAAATCCTGCTTTGGTGCTGCACTACATTTTGATTTTCTGCCCTGCTTGCTGTGCTTACATTTGAGTGAGATAGGATTGAATTTTGTGCTTTGTGCTGACACCTGCTGGTCCTCAGCAGAAGCCTGTTAGGAGCCTTGTACCAAACTCCCAAGGGAGTTATTATTGTTAATAATCTCGAGGGATGATGTCACTGTTAAACTGCCTTTAATCTCCAGGTGTAAGTAAATGATTATCTCTCTCCCAGTACCCTTTCCACCCTCTTTTTATTAATAATAGTTACAATTCATGTGTTTCGTATCCTACAGTGCAAAGCCACAAGATCATCTGTTGGAGAACATGTTGCTGTGTGACTCAGACATATGAAATCTGGGAAGAATGCTGGAAAGTTGAAGGCCATCATTTCCTGATTTAAAGAAGCTTAATCTGGAAAGAAGGAGCTTCACTGTCGTTTCAGTATTCGCTGGCATAGAGCTGCAGATTTTCCAGGGAGGATTTTGGTGCTAAAATGATGCCAGTGGTGTCGAGTAATGGTGAGCCACATACTTAAACCTCTGCTCATTCCTTATCTGGGGCATTGCTGAGGTGCCTTGTGGATTGGGAATGCATAAGTAATCCATTACTTACGGAAATAATAGTTCTCTCAGCAGTAATCCAAAATGAATGGCATTATAGCCAATTGCATGGGATTAACTTTGACCAGCCAGGACACGAGTTGCAGATGGAGCCCTTCACCATGCTGCTGTTGCAGGTTGACAAACATTTCTATCCAAAGGAGCCCTGCATAATATGTGGGATTTCTGAGGAATATGGTCTTGTTGGGAGCCCCAGCCCAAAGCTGAGGATGTGATTCCTCCTCTCTGGCCCATGCTGTGGCACAGAGCAGGGCAGCAATGCAGGATCTCACAAGCTCACACATGCTGTGATAATTAGCATGATGTATTTCCCCCCTAGCTATTAAGGAAATAGTGTTTATTCATTGTTCTAAGTAACAAAGCACATGTGATATGTTGTTGTCCTAAAACAGATTCCCCAGAATGCTCAAGATAAGAGATTACATTCTGACAAAAGAATCACAGCATCACCGGGGTTGGAAGGGACCTCTGGAGACCATCAAGTCCAACCCCTGAGAAGGATGAAAACAAATCCAAAGTTAAAGATGAATTTTGTAAATTTATGCATAGGGCTCACAAAAGTTTGACATGCAATGCCCCAGGATCCCTTGAGATAGCAGAAAGGGATGCAGAACGTACGTGGAGAGGGCAGAGGGGAAACGTGGGATGCCAGGAGAGCTCAGTGCAACACTGCTCAGCTTCCTTCCTCCTCTTTCCTACTGAATTGCCCAACACTTGTTTTGAGCCACAGGATAGGAGTGGATGGGAGACCAATGAGGCCACAGATCGTAGATTCAGGCTCAGATGTGATAGGAGAGGCTGCTATGCTGTGTCTTGGTGGCAAGAACCTTTTTCAGATAGAGACAGTGGCAGAAGGTCCAAACTTTACAAAAAGGAATGACTGCCTCTAAGCTTGATGGCTTTTGAGGCTTTTCTGCTTGGCAGGGGAGTCATGTCCTTTCTGCTCTGCTGTCAAAGACACTGCAAACTATATCAGCAAGGCAATTTTAAGCAACAAGGCAAAGTCTGGGTCAACAAAATTCACTTAACCTTTCATTGTTAACGTGCCACCGCGGTGTTCGTGATTCATTGCATGGGACAGACGCACGGAGCGTGTCCCACCCTGCCCACATGAATGTGTCAGGGCCCAGACCGGCCTCGTGTGGGGCACCCACCCACTCACCCTCCACCCATTGGCCCAGGAGCTGTGTTTAAGCAGAGGGCATTCATTTGGCCACTGAGCTGCTGTGGGTGCAGAGTGTTCTTGTAGCTCTTGACATCCTGGCCTTGGACCTGCCTTGCAACTGCGGACTTATCTGGGGATCTGGACTGCGGCTGTCCCCGGTCAGTGTCACCAGACCTGTTTTGTTCCTCGTGTTTGGGTCCAATGGGGCCGTGCTGCTTGTGGTGAGCTCTCTACCCTGCCTGCCTTGCTGTCACCTTTGGTTTCTGGCTCACCGTGCTGGTGCACCCCTACTCTTGCTGTTCCCTAATTTGCTCTGAATGCAGAGCTCGTTGAGGCTGACTTTCAACCTATAAAGGACTTTCCCTGTGGTTCAGGGTTGATCTCCTGACCCTGCAAGACCTCATGGCTACAGAAGGAGGTCACTGCCTTCTGTAGCCACCATATCCCTCAAACTTTTCAGCAAGGATCAGGAGTGGGTGCAAAGGTTTGGGCTTAAATGCAGTGGGTGGAGGCACTGACTGCAGCAGGTCAGGGCACTTGGAGCTTGTTGATATACTCTGGGCCCTGACATAATGTTTGGCAGGATCTCTTGGCAGCCTGTTAGTCCATGCAGGATGTACCATGACTAATGAAGCAAGCTATAATTGTACCCTAAATTAAGCCCCTCCTCCCTGTTTTCAAAGAGTGGAGGTGGCGTGGACAGTCAGTCAGTTCTTTACAGGATTTTGAAGGCTCCAGTTTCAGTTTGTCTCCCACCAGAATTACTGGAGTGCTAGAAGCAGGAAATCCTCCTGGTGGATCCTTTCTTTAAGGAGAAACATCACCTGATTTACTTCGAGGGGAGTGGAAATCTGCTCGTTTCCCAAGGATGTCAGAGACCCGTGGACTTGCAGGAACACACCTTATCTCCTTGCTGAGCTTGTATTCTCCATAACATGCCCCCAAGATACAACCATTGCAGGATGACTAATTCCTTTTTGTCAAAACAGGCAGGATCCCTGCCCGAGGCTCCCTTAGAAGAGTTTTACCTGGGATGAGCTGTGCAGCAGATGACACATCACTGCCCCATCTAGCAGGGTAGGAGTGGAAATTGGGGAAGAACTGATGAATGTTGAGAGCAGAATGGGTGAGGTCTTTGGTAAGAACTTCCTCTGAGGACTGTCAGAGATTTCCTTTCCTCGGTCCTTCACCTGGATTTTCAGAGTAGAAGATGTGATTTCTGGGAGGGGAACCTGAGGTGGATTGCCTCAGCAATAGCTGTGTCACCTTCTCATGGGAGAATTCTTCGTTAGAAGAGGAAGTCTGGCAAGGTTGTCCAAGGAGATGCAGAGTTGAGCTTGAGTTCCTGTTCACCCTTGGCTTTGTTTCTGCTCCTACTGTTAAATTGCCTTCATGTGAAACTTGCTGCATCCTTCACGTGCACGTGAAACCATCACAACTGTGGATTGGGGATGCTAGTAATTTCAGTAACAAATATAGTTAAACTATCTGGCTTATACCTAGAGTGTGTATCTTACACATAAGAGCAAATTAATAGCATTATCTGGGCCCAGTCTATCAGAGACATCTTGTTGCACAGCAGGCAGCACCTGGAGCTCATCCTTCAAAATAACTGCTCAGTTTGGGTGTTTTTGCTGGACTGAGATCTTTCTGCAGGAGAAAAACCCGTGGCCAAGAGTCTACAGCTAGAGCTCATGTTTGCTAGAACAGCAAGGAGCTTTGTGGGCAAAGCTACGAAAACAATTCTTGTTGCTGGTTTGAATGTGCAAGTGGAAAATATTTTTTGGAGCTGAAATCAGCCTCCTATCTGTTGGTTACCTTGAAATGTTGATACACGTGAGAATTTAGGCACATGGAATTGACGTGTGTTGAAGAAGGGATTCTGACCAAGTCCTGTATAAATTCACTTTTGCTAGACTGAGCCGCCCTTCACATCAAACATGAAGCTGATTTTGATCTTCAGTGCCCTCTTTGGGGCTGCCTTGTGCCTGGAAACTTTTGTTGGGTGAGTCATCCTTTTGTGTAAGACCTTTCACTTCAAGACCGTATTTTCCAGTTGTTTTTTTTCCTTATCTTTACTTTACAAAAATCAGCTCAGGGCACATTCTTTGCTTTTTACGACCAACTTGTCCAGTGGCTTTGGTTCTGCGGTGTTTGAAGGAATCCCTCTCTTGAGTTTCATCTGACTTGTTTAAGGAGAAGGGTCTAGAGTTGAGCTCTTAAATTCATACTCACCCAAGGCTTTGCTGCAGTTTTGACTCTATTAAGGGGTGATCTCAACCAGGACCTAAAGCTGAACCTCACTGCAAAGCTTCAGAGTTCAGCTTGGCAGCTCTGGTCCAGCAAAGAGCCAGAAGATCAGAATCTGCCTTCAGATCTGAAAGGTCCATCATTTCCCATTGTTTTTGAAGGTTCTTTTTGTCTCTTTGAACATGTCATCCCCTTCAGAGCCTTTCTAGATAATTTGAATCTTTATTTCCAACCATTATATTCTAAAGGTTTATCTCTATGTTGCATTGCAAAGCTGTCTCCTTCTGGTGTATGTCCTCACAGTCCTACTGACCATGAACCTCAATAGAAAATAATAGAAAATGGGATAGTTGCTGAGATGTAATAAGTGAACACTAGATTCCAGTGAGTATCTGTGTATTAAAATGTAAGGATTAAGAATAAGAAAAATAATATGCATAAAGAATATACATAATGTAGTAAAATTCTAGGTTTTTTAAGGCCCAGAGAAGCTATTGTGGTCTTCTAATCTGGAATGTGGTAGACTGGGTTCTTATGAATTCATTCCTCAGTCACATCCAGCAGTGTGGTTATTGAACCTCATCTCCTCTTCAGAGAAGGATCCAATCCAAAATAAAGCTTAGAATGATCAATAATAATAAGTTAACCTGGTAAAGTGCCTTCAGTGTTGATTTAATTTAATCCAATGAAGGAATTTTACACCTCAGCTGGGCAGACTGAGGAACCTGGTGTTAAAGAGCTTCTCTTCTCTGCAGCTGAGGCCACACTGGTAAATAAACACACACATAACTGAGCTCCTATGCTAAGTCCCTTCTTTACCTTCTCTTTAAGATGCAATTTCCAGTTCTGCAATTAACCATGTCAATTTGCCCTGAGTCATCTCCTTTTTCCAGCTGGATGCCAATAGAGAAGCTGAGCCAGGTTGGGATGGATATGGGACTCCGTGGAGGTTGGTCTGTCTCCAACAGAGGCCAAAGGCAGATGCCTGGGGAAGAGAATGAAAACAAACCCATCTCCATCTACCACAAATGAATGCAGCATTAGCACTGCTCACTTTCAGTAGTCCTCGGGTGCATCACTTCTCCATGCAGTGGTGTTTCCTTGTGCCCATTTTACTAAACCACCTGGATCACTGTGTATTTGAATAGTGTTTGTTTTCCATCACCTAAAAGCCACTTGGAGATTGTCCATCACGATGGCTAGATGTTGTGCATTATATAGTCTAAATCAATCACTATTACCTCTGTAACCAGGGGAGTGAGGTGCTTCCAGGAGGTGATTCATTCCACCTGGATTTGTGCAAGCCACCCTCTCACATTAACACAGAAAAATCTGTCAATAACCTGACTAGGCTGAGGAAAAGTGGAACAAATCCCACATTTAGTGCTCTGTCTGCTTTGTTTGCTCTGCAAACATTTGATCATTCACAAACAATTTCTTTCTTCCAGCAAGTTCTCAGCAAAGAATAACAAATAGATGCAGTGTGAGTCCTTGTGACCAATTATAAACTCATCCACTTGGTGTATTATGATGAAACCTTGAGCACTGCTATTATCTAATTACTAGCCTAGTGCTCATACACCAGGCTGGCTCTGCAGCTTGTTGGTTAAACTCTTGGGCAGCACTGCCAGCTGCATTAAAGAAGTCATATGCAAGCAACTACTCACCAAATTTGTAACCTCAATAGCAAACTCATCCAACCAGACCCCTTTTCATGACTGTTTTTGTACCCTCACTGATTTTTTGCAGACACCAGGTTCTCCGAATCAAGACAAGAAACGAGGAACAACTTAAGAAGTTACAGTTCTTGGAAACACTGGAACATCTTCAGGTGTGCTGTTATCACAGAGGCTTTTTTTTAACCTTTCAGAATGGGGTAGGACTTAACCTGGAAGGACTTTGCTTTGGATTTGGAAGGTTTGCATCATAACGTGGCAGCTGCCATAAACAGATATAATTTCACAATATTTATTTTTTCACCTACAAGTTCTAGTATTAGCCTGGCAATCAGGAGTGCCTGCATTCACATTTTCTTCCTGCTGGGTTTACAGTCATATCTGAATTGGTCTGCTCTTGAATCAAAATCTGCTCTTAGAATCAAAAACCTTGTTAAAATGAGGATGCTAATACCTTTGTCCTTGTCTCTCAGAGCAGTGGAAAGAATTTATTATTTAATCTGCATTATATTGTAACACGAAAATAAAGTTCTAATTGTTACTATTCTTATTGCCATAAGTGAGAAATTTTCTTACCACTTTCTTTAAAAAATATTGATTTAAATACTCTAGAAACCAAAATATTGAAAAGCCCAACCAAAGGAGAAGAAAAAGCAAATGGCTTCATAATATCAAATAATGTGTTATGAAGTTTGTCTTGAAACTACTGCTGGTAAAAGGGAGAATAGTAAAATATCCATAGAAGACTATAAAATTTCCTCTTGCTTATATTACAGGAAATCTGAAGTCAGTGAAGGCGCTGACTTTAATCTCTGTCTGAATCTTTATTTTTTTGTGTGTTTGTTGTGTTTCTTGCTACAAGGCTGTGGTGAGGGAGGAGCACGGTGGGGAACAGGAGCAGGAGTTGTTCAATTTGGGACAAATCAGTGTTTCTAAAGCCTTAGGAAAACTGTTTTGCAAAGCACACTTTGCCCCCAACCTAATCCATTTTCCTTTCTCTTTTCAGCTTGATTTCTGGTTAAATCCATCCATCTCTGCCCTCCCTGTGGACGTGCGAATCCCTGCTCACAGCCTCCAAGCAGTCAAAGTTTTCCTGGAATCCCATGGGATTGAGTACTCCATCCTGATTGAAGACCTGCAGGTAGGCTTTTAAATCCTGTGGAAACAAATTCACAGTGTGACCACTTTCATTAATTCCTAGATTCTTCTAGAATCTGCTTTCCTTGAGGTCCTCCCCTTATTTTTGGAGGCTGTGGATTAAGCCACTGGTTTTCCAAAGGTGGATCACTGCTGTGTTGGGGTAGCTGCAAATGCTATCCCAAGCCACGTTGGATAGTGACATTAATAAGCTTATGGACTCTACAGGACTGTTCTGGTAATGCCTGAGAAATCCATGTGGTCTTTTGGCCTCAGGAGTTTGGAAATCACTACGCTAAGGTAGAAATAATTGAGTAAACTGTGTTAAGAGTAGCTCTGCATCATAATCTGAACGAGCTGTACGCCACCACGTGACAGAAAGATCACCCCCATGGGCACTAATTCAACATTTCTTTTTGAGCAGGAATCCCAAGAGGGTGTCTAAAGCAGCATTTGGTCAGAAGCTTGCAAATTAAGCATCCTTTCCATTAATTGCATGGCTTATTTCAGGTCGTTCTCAACAGAGAAAAGCAAGATATGGTCACCAGTCAACAACTGGAGCGCAGCAGCAGCACTTTCAACTATGGGACTTACCATTCCTTAGCTTCTGTGAGTACTTCAGATCTAGATTTGGGGGAAGAGGATTCTTTTTTCTTTCTTTTTTTTTTCCATGCTGTCTTCAGTCAAACATGTTAGGACCTAAAATTTTTTTCTGGCTTCTTCTGGGACGTAGTTTTGTTTTTAAATACATTAATTTCATGGTCAGCACTATAAGCCAACTCTCCCTCATGGTATGTTAGAACAGGCAAGTGTTGATCATACTGTTTGATAAACTCCTACAGAGTTCTGTCAAAACCCCTCAGTTCTGACCCTCAGATGAAACTGAGAAGTAAAGGAATTGAAGAAAATGCTGGTATCTAAGAAAATAAGGATGCTGCTGGCCATCAAGCAGAATAGAGGAAAAGCATGTTTGCTACCAGAAGTTTTTTGAACTTATTCCTGTAATAAATGGATCCTGATGATAAAGCAGTGCTTCTGTCTACATTAGGAACAGCACTGACTGCACTGAAGTGAGATGAGGTCATAGTAATGAAGACAAAAAGAGATAAAAGTGAATTTCAGCAGGTTCTGGGCAGCATTGTATGTAAAGATGATCTAAATGGCATCATGACTTTATTTCAGATTTATCAAGAACTGGATAGTCTTGCATCTGAGTTTAGCAACATTGTCAGTAAACTCCAGATTGGGGAATCCTATGAAAATCGGCCTCTGTATGTGCTCAAGGTATGGTTCCTAACATCTCACAGACTGTGTGGACAGATAAGCATAGAAATACTCACATACACACATGGTGTAGATACAGCACGACTCAGTCCAAAGCATCCTTGTCTATATGGGATGTTTTGGACTAAGAGGCATCATGAAGGTTTTAAAACTTTTTTTTTGTTTGTTTGACAGTTCAGCACTGGAGGAAGAAACCGTCCTGCAATCTGGCTCGATGCTGGCATCCATTCCCGAGAGTGGGTTACCCAAGCCAGTGCAATGTGGATAGCTAGAAAGGTCACTTTGGCACTGAATGATTTTCTTTTGTCTTGGGAATGCCTCTAGTTACTGCACCTGCATGTGTTCAGCCCACTCCTGAACTCTGCTTCACCTCTTGTAACACACACTTGACTCCAGACATAATATGGCAACTCTTTAGACAAAAAAAAAAAATTGGAAAAATCTGTGTACTGTTAAAGCAGGGAGAAGTTGAAGCAGATGGAACGTGATTGCCCTCTTCCATTAACTTCCTGTCTTCAGAATAAAGTAGTGAAATGGATTCACTGCTCTTTCCATGCTCCAAGTCTAACGAGGAGCACTTATTTCCAGCAGACAATGAATGTTTCTTGTTTGCCTGCTCTGAAAGCCACTCTTGCCTCTGTACACAGAGTCTGTGTGGGAAAGAAATTTGCTGATAATCTCAATGTACCATATTGTGTCTGCCTAGATTGCCTCTGACTATGGGAATGATCCATCCATCACCTCTCTGCTGAACAAAGTGGATGTTTTCCTGCTGCCAGTCGCAAACCCTGATGGCTATGAATTCACTCACACCACGGTGAGTAAGCACATTGCACATCCAGGCTGACTGAGAAAGCTGCCACACTCTTCCAATAAACATGAGGGAAGTAAGCTCTGAAAGTCCATTTGCTGATGTTTTAAGATGGAGTTACCAAAGAGCTGGGGAACCAAATCTACCAATCAGTTGTCTAACCCATCTTTCTCCTTCACTGCAAATTCACCAGCCCTTTAATTCTGTGTCTCCGTGGCTGTCAGCCCATCAGAATATTCTTAGGCTCGTGTCTAGCATCACTTCCTGCTGAATAACAACTATTTCTGGGCAGCAGAGTTAATGCAAGGGCTGAGATTTGCTCCTCTTTGAAGCCATGGTGTTTCCTTCTGTCAGAATCGCATGTGGCGGAAGACGCGCTCCAAGAATTCGGGCAGTCTGTGCATTGGAGTTGATCCAAACAGGAACTGGGATGCAGGTTTTGGAGGTAGGAACAAAGTTTCTGGATTCTAGCTATGAGAAGAAAGTTCCCTTCCATACTCCTGGATCGTGTTACACGGGATCAGCAATTCCTCAATATTCAGATTCAGAAAGAAAATGGTCAAATAGGACGGTAGCTGTGCTTTGTAAAGATAATTTCACATTGATCAATTGCCAGTGAGCAAAGGATGAAGGAAGCAATCTCTATCTTCCAAAATTTATGTCCCTCGAGTGTTCATGCTGTGATTCTGTGAGTCTAGCATTTATCAGCACTGGAGGCCTTTGGTTCATAGGAAAGCTCAGCTTCGTGTTGGTCTCCTTTGACCTTTGATGAGCACTAATTCCTACAGATTTGCCTTTGCTCCCCCTTTGTACCAACAGGACCTGGAGCCAGCAGTAACCCCTGTTCTGACTCTTACCATGGACCCAGAGCCAACTCAGAGGTGGAAGTCGAATCTGTTGTAAATTTTATTAAGAATCACGGAAACGTCCTGGCCTTCCTCACCCTCCACAGTTACTCTCAGCTCCTCATGTATCCCTATGGTTATAAATGCACCCCACCAGCAGACTACGCTGAGCTGGTGAGACATAATGGCTTGGTTTTAGCTTCCTCTGTTCTGTCCAGCTGGCTTTTCCTTCCAAAGTCTTATAGTGAGCTATCAGGGTGAAAATAAAGGGCTAAACTATGCCACTCATAACAGTAGCCATCCATGAGAGCAAGCAGTGAGCTGCTGTCTTGGTTGTGCACAAACATGTGACCTCCCCATCCATCCTCACCTTTTTTGCTCACCCAGGATCCCTTTCTTGCTTTAATGACACCATCACAGTTGGTGAGGTGAGACACTGGGTGAGCAGATTACAAAACCTCCCAAAAATACGGTGGAAGCTGTTCGTGCTGTCACTGAATAAGTAAGAAATGGATTGATTTGGTGGAACTTCTTTTTTTTGGGGGGGTGAAAACAGGCTCTAAACCAGTTTGGAGTTTTCTCTGAGTATAGTTCAGGTTGGATAAATCCTAACATTTAGGCTCTCTAGGTGTGGCTACTTTCTGACTCATCCTTTATCCTCCCCTCTCCAGAATGCCTTGGGGGAAGCTGCTGCCAGTTCCATCCAGTCCCTGTATGGCACCACCTATCAAGTGGGGAGCATTTGCTCTACAATCTGTGAGTGTTTTTGCTGTTCTGATCACAAAGTCTCTCCTTCTTGGGAGCAGTGACACCACTGGACACAAAGACTCTCCCTCTGCAGTGACACCACCACTCAGACTTTGGAGCTGAGTGCTCCCATGAAAACCTCATTCTTGCCCCCTCCCAAATGTAAAAAATTTGAAAGCAGAACTCACATCAATCCTCTGTTCACCCTTGGTGGTTTTTCTCCCTTTCTCTTTCAGACCAAGCCAGTGGAGGCAGCATTGACTGGAGCTATGATTACGGCATCAAATACTCGTTTGCCTTCGAGCTGCGGGACACGGGTCGCTATGGTTTCCTCCTGCCTGCCTCCCAAATTATCCCAACTGCAGAGGAGACCTGGCTGGGTCTGAAAACAATCATGGAGTACGTGAGAGACAACCCATACTAAAAGCAGGGATGGGAATCAGCTGTCTAGAGCAGCAAACTTGGAAATCCTCTTCCTTTTGAGACAGCTGTAATGATGCAGAATCTGGATGAATTAAAAACCCTGCGCTCATTCTTCCAAGTGTTTCACGGGTGTGGGGTTTTGTCTGTTTGTTTGTTGGGTTTTTTTGGTTGGTTTCTGTGTGGTTTTTGGTGTTTCTGTGTACCTGGTAGGCTTCCTAGAAGGTATCACACGTTTTAGGACTCGGTTAAATGAAGTGGTTGGACAAGAGAAGACATCCATCCCCTTGTTTGTGACTGCAGCAAAACACCCTGCCCTGTGGCTCCTTGGGTGCCCTCTGCAGCTCCATCTCCATGAATAAATGCAAAACATGTTTGCACCAAGCAGCAATTGCCCTTAGCAGTGTTTTGTATGTCCACAAACCTCCTTGCCCCTGCAGTAACCCCTTTCTGACAAGCAGTATTTCAGAAATTTGTGGCTGTCTCTTGAGAGCTACGTGAACTCTTGAGAGCTGCTGGAGCACTTGATGAACTAGACCATCTAGAATGTTAATTGCTCCACTACTGCAGGGCAGCTACAGCTGGGGTGACCGTGTGAGCCTTATGCTCTGCTGGGGGCTGCTGACTGTTTAGAGGAGAAAGGGAAGAATTTTTACACAGAACAGCTCAGTAAACCTGGGAGCTCTGGCACAGCTCACTCCTAGGGGAGAACAGCATGGTGCAGAGCTGCCTGAGATGAAGCAGCATAACCTGTGAGACTTCACAGAAGGAAAATGAAAGGAATTTAATTTTCTTTAACTAGCCTCAGGATGCTGCCAGCCCACCAAAGGTTGGTGGGAGGGGGTGTCCTGATCTGACATCCCCTTATATTGGTCCTGTCCCTATTCCCCCTCCCACATTTGCCCAGTGGATGCATTTAGTGGGAGGACAAGGTGGGAGGATGCCTGGTTTCTCCCATCAGGACCAGTCCTTGGTCCCCTGAGAGCCCACCTCTCTTATTTGCTACTCAATTTACTCATTTCTGAGCAATTTAAACAGCTCAGGGCCCTGCATGGGAGCCACCAAAGGATGAGAGATTAGCAATCCCTGCTGCTGGTGCAGCAATTATCGAGTCCAGCAGGTTTATCTCAGTGTTCTCTAATCCCCCAGCAGCTGGTGAGTTACTCACTCCTCTTCGTGCTTGGCAGGAGAGCAAACACTCCTGCCAGAGGGGGTAAAAATGTTCGTTTGCTCATTGGCAGGGGAAGAAAGGTGCTGCTGCTGGGTTTGTTACTGGGTTGAGCACAGCTGTTCTGGAAAGCAAACCTGGGCACAGGGCAGCCAGTGCCCCCTTGGCACCCATTTTCCAACCTGACCCAAAACCCTGTCCTCCAGCCAGTGATAAAACTGCTGGGAAAACTCTGCTGCTGGGGAGGAGCTGGGCTGCAGAGCTCCTGGATGCAGCTGAGCTGCTGCTGGTGGTGCAGGGACCCTTGCTGAGGTTGTGAAGCTCCATCCAAACATCCATGTCTTGAGGTCACCCGGCCCCTCTTCTTGTGAGCACAGCTTGATGGTGACTGCATCCACTTTTGGGATCTACAGTACCAAAAGGACGCAGAGAAAGTCCAGTGGAGGCCACCAAGAGGGGCAGGAGGACTTCTCGTGATGGGACGCTGAGATGGGATGATTTGGCCTGGAGATGAGATGGACCTAACAGCGGCCCTCAAGTCCCTATGAGGAAATTATTGAGAAAATGGGACCAGGAACCCTGCAATGATGGGAAACACGATGGCATCAGCTGAAACAAGAGAGATTCCAGCTGGACAAATCAAAGTCTTCTTCCACCAGGAGGCTGGGACATAAAAAAATCTTCTTCCACCAGCCCATCCCAGCAACAGGACACATCGCTCCGAGGGGCTGTGAGGTCTCCATCCTTGTAGGGCTCCAAAACCCAACATGGAAGAACTTGGATTGCCCCCAGAGTTGATTCATTTTGGCTGGGAGGTGGGATACAGCCCTCCTGAGGTCCCATCCCACCTCATCTACCCCACGATCCACCTCAACGAAGGCTTCAATCTTTCCTAGCCAGGAGCCCCGTGGTTTTGTGTTACGAAGCCACAAGAAAGGATCCCCGACCACGGCACCATCCCCTCTTCCCCCCTGCTCACACGGGAACGCGTCCTCCCCATCCATCTGTGGCAGCACCCGAGGAAGATATTATCAAACCCTTCCCAACTTGGCTGCACTTTTATTGACTTCTCCAAATAAAACAAACATTTGGGCTCCCGGAAGCCATCGCTGCCTTATCTGTTTGTAGCTGGTGGCCCTGCAGGGACGGCAGAGGTGGCCTTGGTCGTGGACCATAAATGTATTCAAAGCCCAAGGTTCATCTGCACCTACTCACCATGAAGGTCCTCCTGGTCTTCTCCACCATCGTGGTGGTCGCCTTCAGCGAGCAACTTTTTGTGGGGTGAGTTCTGCTGAAAGCAGAGGTGGGGATGGGGATGGATTCTGCTCGTTTGCACCCACGTGCATGAAGGAAAAATCCCTTTGGGTGTTTCCTTCGCTGGTGGTGGGAGCTCTAAGCATTCCCCATGAAGCTGAGACCCTTTTGGGGTTTTCCAGGAAAACTCAGAGCCTCCAGAGAGCTGAGCCTCAGCAGAAGGTCTCGTGTTCGGCTCCGTTCACTTTATCCAGCAAAGAGCTTTGCTAATGGGTTTGATTTCAGAACACTAATCTCCTGAAATACCTCCCCAAACAGAAATCAGCATTATCAAAGTGGCTGCTCTACCGTTGCACAGAAATACCCTTCCCTCCTGCTAATGCTGAGCCTTAGATATTTCCTACAATTTTTGACTCTTTCCTACAATTTTTGACACTCTTTCCTACAATTTTTGACACTTTTGCGATCAAAGGAAGGCTTGAGATTGCCCCAGGCTCCCTAGTGCTCCTTTTTTCTCATGGCAGCTGTTCTGAACATGCATTTTCCAACCTGATAAGCTCCTGTAGACCTCTTGGGGTCACTCATGCCATCTCCTTGTTCCCCTGCATCCCCTCTTGGCTCTACATCCCTGCAGGGACCAGGTCCTCCGTGTCACGGCCACCGATGAGGAGCAGATCGCCCTGCTTAGGGAGCTGGGAGAGAGGGTGGAGCTGCAGGTGAGCCCACTGTAATATCAATTTTTTATTTTTTAATTTCTATTTTTTGGCTTGACTGATGGAGCTGGGTTGCTTCGGGGGAGTGAATCGTGGTGGGGAATTACAGCAGTGGGAGCAGCAGGAGAGATAAATCAGTGTTGGGGAACAGTATCCACACCACAAACTTGATTTCAGGAGGTTTTTTTGTGAAATTAAAGAGTAAAACCAGCATGCAGTGACCCCATCGTCTCATTTCAGCTGCTCAGTTCACAAATCTTCATTATTCATCAAGTGATTTGGGCCGGAACATATTTATATAGAAGATCCATTGAGTAATGCAAAGAGTCTCTCAACCCTCCCGGTCCCAAAATTTGTCCAAAGGTCTTCTTAGATACTTCAAGACAGTCAAAATGGAGACTCTCTTAGGTCCTTTAAGGCAGCCAAAATGGAGAACTTATATCCTTGAAGGTGGTAGGAATGGAGAACTCGTTAGGTCCTTGCAGGCGGTAGAAATGGAGAACATCTTAGATACTTCAAGGCAGTCAAAATGGAGACTTTCTTAGGTCCTTTAAGGCCACTGAAATGGAAAACTTAGATCCTTGAAAGCAGTGGGAATGGAGAACTTGGATCCTCGAAGGTAGCAGAAATGGAGAACGTCTTAGATGCTTCAATGCAGTAGAAATGGAGAACTTCTTAGGTCCTTGAAGGCAGTAGGAATGGTGAACATCTTAGATGCTTCAAGAAAATCGAAATGGAGACTTTCTTTGATCCTTTAAGGCAGTCAAAATGGAGACCTTCTTGGTTCCTCCAAGGCAGTTGAAGTGGTTCCTCTCGTCCTCACCAGGTTGACTTCTGGCGTGACCCCACCAAGCCCGGGCGCCCGGCCGACCTGCGGGTGCCCTTCCCCAGCCTGCAAGCAGTCAAAATCTTCCTGGAGTCCCACGGCATTTCGTACAGCATCATGATCGAGGACGTGCAGGTAGGGGCAGCCCTGGTGGGCGGTGGAATGAGAAGGCAATGGTGGACGATGCTGCCGTGCTGCAGCAATGTGCTTTGCAAAACTCACCCACAGGTGGAGATGATGGGGTTTTGGAGGGAAGACACATGCTCTGTGGGGCTGAGTTTGGTGTTTTTCCCTAAAAACAGCCCCTCGTTATCTCAGCAGCTCTCCCAGACTTTCAGGGGTCACCGTTTGCATCCAAACCATATTCACTTTTCCTTCTGTTTCAGTCTTTGATGGAAAAAGATGAATTGCACACTTCTCTCCAACCTTGCGACAGTGCTCTCTGAGTGCACAAAACGCACTGTTCCAACTCCCAGCTCCTTCCAACCTGATTTATGGATGATTTTTTCCCCGTAACAGCAATTGTTGGATGAGGAAAAGGAAACCATGATGCTGTCCAGGCGGATGGAGAGGAGTGCCAACACGTTCAGTTTTGACTCCTACCACACACTGGATGAGGTACGTCGCTCTGCATAGAGTTCATTTCACCTTCTTGGGACCCATGGCATGGTTGTGTTCATGTGGTGACATTGTTGGTGGCACTGAGACCCCTGGGACACACGTGTCCCCACTGGGTGGAGGTTTCAGCAGAGCCAGGAGACCAGGGAAGACCCAGGTCTTCTCCAGGGAAGCTCTGCATGTTGCCAGACACCCTAAAGCCCAAAGCCAAGCCAGGGTGAGCTGCACGACCCAGCACCTCCTCCTTTCAGATCTACAGCTGGATGGACACCCTCGTGGCCGATCACCCAAACCTCGTTAGCAAGATCCAGATTGGGGAGAGCTATGAGAAGAGACCCCTGTATGTGCTGAAGGTGGGTATTGAGCCAGCCTCTCTTCTAAATCCACCTATTTGTGGTGCTAGGCACAGCTCTGATGACCCTGGTGGAGCCAGGGGGACCAAACGGACCCAAGGTGCCTCCAGCCCCAACCCTTCTGCCATTCTGGGTGGCTCAGGGCTGACATCCCTCTCTCCATGCAGTTCAGCACCGGGGGATCGGGGCGGCCGGCCATCTGGCTGGACACCGGCATCCACTCGCGCGAATGGGTCACCCAAGCCACCGGCGTGTGGACAGCCAACAAGGTAACCCCATGATGGGGACGTGGCCGTCCAAGTAAGGTTGGGAGTGGCTGTGAGTGGAGGGGACATCACCCAAATCTCACTGGATGGGACAGGAGGGTGTCCTCCACCCTGGTGTCCATCCATGGCAAAGAGGTTGGGCACTGGCTGGGGCCATTCCTGGGCTCGGGATCCAAGAAACAATCCCAATTTCTTAAATGGAAACCAAACAGTGGCACCAACCTCATCCCACCCACATGTGCAAAGATGGACGTGGAAGGGAGAGAGAAGGAAAAAAGGGATGAACGGGTGTTTGAAGTCGGGGCCATCCTCTTGGGGTTGTAGGCAGAGTGGAGTCTGTCTATGAATGTTTGGGTGAAAGAAGATCAGAAATCACAAACCTAAGCCACCTCCCTGGGTGCTGTGGTTGAACCCAATGGGGAAAATGTCCCAGAGCCTCTCCAGTCCTCCAGCACCAATTTCCCAACATCAGCTTTGTGTTATCTTCACTGTTGGTAGCTCTGATGTCCCTTGGTTTGTCCTCTTCTTACCCAAAACTTTTCTCAACTTCTTCTGTGGCACAGCTCGGTTTTGTCCCTTGTTTCTGGGACACCGAGGCATCTCTTGCTCTTCTCCCCATGCAGCTGGCCGAGGATTATGGCCATGACCCCACTGTCACCTCCCTCCTGGACACCCTGGACATCTTCTTCGAGATTGTCACCAACCCTGATGGCTACGCCTTCACCCACAGCTCCGTGAGTATGAGGACACTTTTGGGGGGACTTGTCCCAGTGCTTGGCTCTAGCTAGCACATCCAGCCATGGTTTTTTGGATGTCACGTGGAGGTGACTTCATCCCATCACAGAGAGCCTTGGGTAGGGATTGGGTAGGGATTCATGCACCTCTGCTCTCCCATAGAACCGCCTGTGGAGAAAAACGAGGTCCATCAACGCTGGTTCCTCCTGCATCGGTGTGGACCCCAACCGAAATTGGGATGCAGGCTTTGGAGGTGAGGGATGGGCTGCGTCACTCAAGTCAAAACCTTGAACCTTCCTGCTGTTGGGCAGAAACCTGGGGGTAAAACCCCCCCAGGGCACCTCTTGCATGGCTTCTCCTCCATTGTCCCCCAGACTCCGGTTCCAGCAGCAATCCTTGCTCTGAGACCTACCACGGCCCCTACGCCCACTCTGAGAGTGAAGTGAAATCCATCGTGGACTTCATCCTTGGCCATGGGAACGTGAAAGCGCTCATCTCCATCCACAGCTACTCCCAGATGCTGATGTTCCCCTACGGCTACAAGAGAACACCCGCACCCGATTACGAGGAACTGGTGAGATGGCCCCAAAATGTAGATAGAGAAATTCAAGCCCCAGATTTGGTGGAAAAATCAAGTCAGATCGTGCTGGGACCCCAGTGGTCCTCTTGGTGGGAACATTGGGACCTCTTGGTCCTCAATGCAACCTGCACATTGAGCCCATCATCTCCCAGGTCTTTTAAGGGGAGTGATGGCAACATGTGCCTCCTTTCTATCAAAAATTAAGAGTGTTTTGAGGAAGTGCAAGAGCAGAGGGGGTGGGAAAGGATGCTGGGATCCAAATCCTGGTGTCCTGGTGTGTCTGATGCCCTGGGGAGATGTTGGTGAGGTCTGGATCTGCTGGACCTCACTGTTTTGGGGCTCTCTGTTGCAGAACGAGCTGGCTAAAAACGCAGTGAACGACTTGGCTGCGGTGTACGGGACGGAATACACCTACGGCAGCATCGCAGACACCATCTGTAAGCATCCCTTCCCTCTCCAAAATATCTTGGCCAATCCCACAGCATGGCCAACACTCAACGTTGGGGTTCCATCTCTCCTCCCCACAGACCTGGCAGCCGGCACCACCGTTGATTGGGCTTATGAAAACGGGGTGAAATATTCCTACACCTTCGAGCTGAGGGACACGGGGCGCTACGGCTTCCTCCTGCCCAGCAGCCAGATCATCCCCACTGCAGAGGAGACATGGCCAGCACTGCTGGACATCATGGTCCACGTCCAGCAGCACCCATACTGAGCCCACTAGATTAAATGGGGACTCCACTCGTCCCACCCCATCACACATCTCAATAAATAATCCCATAGTTTATGTTTTAAGCCTTGTTCTGTGTTTATTTTTTTCATGGCAGACTTAAAAAAAAAAAAAAATGGTGAAAAACAGATTCCTAGCCCTGCAGGAGTTTATTCTCTCTTTTTTCTTTGGTCTGATGGGTTCCCATCCCTGCTCCCTGCTTGTCCCCATCCTTTGGGACCAACAGCACCAAAAGACTTTGGAGAGGGTGCACAGCCAAGCCCAAATTTGTGGCTTTTGGGGCAGCTCCAATGCCCCCTTCCCCTTGCTTGGGGCTGGCAGGGAGGCACCCTTGGGGACAAAAGGGGACATCGCTGAGTGCCAAGCACTTCCAGGCATTTCCTACATTATTTTTCCCATCTGAGACAACCCACACCTGCTCTAAGCTCCGTCCTATGCTAAACTTTAATCCAGTTCCCCCCTTCCACGAGCAAACACGGCAGTGCTTTGGATCCCAGGCTTGTGAGAAAAACAACACCTTGCACCTTTCTCCACCCAATTTTACCCTTTTTCTCCCCGTAGCACCGAGCCTCAGCCGGCTGCTCTGTGGGCGGTGGGATTTGGGATCTGGCACCCGATGTCACCTCCCCGTGTCCTGCCCTGTCACTGGTTGAGTCACCGACGGCCCCGTCCAGTTCCCAGCTCCCCAGAACGGGTTTCACCACGGTGCTCAACCTTGACCCGTGCCGTCCGGAGCCTTCCCACGGCTTTGGGAATTTGGGCAGCTGGAGGGGGCCGGGCTGGAGACTGCCGGGGTTTAAGATGCCCCGAGGTGCTGTGGGGACATGGGACAAGCTCTTTCGGCTGGAAATGAGGACACTCCTGCTGCTGGCTGCCCTGGTGGCAGTGGCTGCTGCCACCGAGAATTTTGTCGGGTAGGGGGGTCTGGGTGGGGGGGGTGGTTGGGATGGGGATGGTTATTGGGATGGGGATGGTTATTGGGATGGGGATGGTTATTGGGATGGGGACAGCATCCAGTTCAGCCCCAACGGCACCAGGGGGTGGGAAGGATGGGTTGGGGGCTATGCTGGACCCATGGGTGCCAGAATTTCAGCCCATGCCCCCCATCACCCACTGACCCCACAGGCACCAGGTGCTGCGTATCGTCCCCGGCAGTGATGAGGAGCTGCAGAAGGTGAAGGAGCTCCAGGACCTTGAACATCTGCAGGTACTGGGGGGGAGCTTTTAGGGACCCCCCTTTAAGCATGTGTCTTGTTTTGCATCCCCCCTGAGCTACGGTGCAGAGTGGGGATGGATGTGGGTTAGAGGTGGTGTTTCATTGGGGTGCAAATTCCCTGTTTTGGGGCGCTGGTGGCACCCTGTAGGTGCTCAGGGCAGAGGATTGGGGAGGGGATGATGTCCCATAATGGGGTATGGGGTGATGATGTCCCATAGTGGAGTGGGATAAGGGGTGGGATAACAACCCATGGTGAAATAAGGGGGAGATAATGTCCCCTAGTGGGTTATGGGGAGAACAATGTCTCATAGCTGGGGTGGGGGAAGGCTGACGTCCCATAATTGTGGAAGATGATGTCCCATAATGGGGTAGGAAGGATGATGTCCCATAAAGGAGTTGGGGGAGGACAATGTCCCATACTGGGGTGCAGGGAATGATATCCTATGGTGGACCATCTAGGGAAAACCAGGATAGAAGCAGGGAGGAGGTGCAACCCAAGGCAGGATGTGACCCCACCATCTCATTTTCCCCCATCCCAGCTGGATTTCTGGCTGTCACCCCGTGGCACCGGGGACCCCATCGACATCCGCGTGCCCTTCCCCAGTCTGCAGCCCCTCAAAGCCCACCTGGAGGCCAATGGTGTCCCCTACTCCATCATGATCGAGGATGTTCAGGTCAGTGGTGGTGGTGGTGGGTGGGGGTCTGGGCACAGGACAAGGTCTCATCCTGCCGCATGTCACCCAGGCACTGGTGGACCACGAGCAGATGCAGATGCTTCGTCGCCGCCGTTTCACGCCACGCTCCACCGATGCCTTCGACTATGCCAGCTACCATAACCTGGAGGAGGTGATTTGGGGCACTTTGGGGGAAAAAGAAAAAAATCACTTTCTGGAGTTGCTTTTGCAAAAGGGTTTGTTCCAAATGGAGGAATTCATGATGCCCAACATCTCTCTCCCAAACCCAGATCTACGCCTTCATAGACCTGCTGGTGGCTGAAAACCCAAACCTGGTCAGCAAGCTTGAGATCGGCCAGTCAACAGAGAACCGTCCCATCTACGTGCTCAAGGTAAGGGATTTGGGGTCTGTAGGGTGACAGGACTCAAGGGTTGCTCCATACGTGGTCCCAACTGCTCCCCTTTACGCCATTCCAGTTCAGCAAAGGAGGGACGAACCGCCCGGCCATTTGGATCGACACCGGCATCCACTCCCGTGAATGGGTGACTCAAGCCAGCGGCGTGTGGTTCGCCAAGAAGGTATGGGCACCTCTTGGTCATCTCTTAAGTCCCCAAAGGGCCACAAGGTCCTGTAGAGCCCTTGGACACAGTGTGACCATGTCCATGGTGTGACTCCAATGACGGGGTTGGTGGTCCAGCCAGCCAAAAACCATCGTCCTCTCTAGATTGTCCAAGAGAAAGATGAAGGTCTGGCCTCCATCCTGGACCAGATGGACATCTTCCTGGAGATTGTCACCAACCCAGATGGCTTCGCCTTCACCCACACCTCGGTACTGTGCCAGTGTCCATCTCACTTGCTGCTGGTTGAGGCTGGGGAGCAGGATGGGGGCGTTGCACAGCCCCTGAAAGCTCAAAGCCTCCCTATCCATGTGTCCATGAGCTGGAAAGGGAACATCCATCACCCATCAGCCTCACCAGACAATGCTTTTGGTTCTTTGCTCGAGGCTGGTGGAGCTCCAGCCCTGGGTGCTGGCTGAGGTGGCTCTGCCCTTCCAGAATCGCTTGTGGCGCAAGACGAGGTCCAAGCGGTCAGGATCCTTCTGCGTCGGCGTCGACCCCAACCGTAACTGGGACGCGGGTTTTGGAGGTCAGAGCTCTCCCATTCACCCCATAGAACTGGCTTCCGTCCTCCAGGTGGAGGCTCTGAGGATATTTCAGGCTCAGAGTTCTATTGATGTCCCTGGGGAAGGGATGGGGTTTGCTGTCTGCGGCCAAGATGTAGGTTTGGGTTCCATCAGGTCTTTGGTGTCCCCTAGTGACCAGTATGGTAGGAACCACAAATGGAAACCATCACACAAACGTGCAGGTGGAGCTCTGGAGCATTCCTCCCTGGCCACCAAGGGGTGGGAAAACCCTTGGGTTTACAAATGGAAAAGCCCCTTTGCTCCTGTGACTCTCTGAGCCACCCAAGTGCCACCAAACATTTCATATTCACTCTTCTCTTCTCCACAGGCTCCGGGGCCAGCAGCAACCCCTGCTCGGAGACGTACCATGGGCCCTCTGCCAACTCGGAGCCAGAGGTGAAGGCCATCGTGGACTTTGTGAAGAGCCACGGGAACATCAAAGCTTTCATCTCCATCCACAGCTACTCCCAGCTCCTGCTCTACCCCTACGGCTACACCACCGCCTCCGTGCCCGACAAGGAGGAACTGGTAGGGCTGATGTAGGGGACTGGGACACCCCATGCAAGCTGGGAAGAACCCCTGGCTCTTCTGCCAACCTATGGGGATTCCTCCAGGCCAAGACTAATGAGTTTTGCCCTTGTTTTGGCCTGCAGCATGAGTGCAAAAGAGTTTTTACACCCTGCCATAGGTTTTCCTCTTCCCCATCTTACCTTTCTCCATTTTCTGTATTCACCCCAGCACCAGGTGGCCAAGGAGGCTGTGGCAGCTCTGTCTTCTCTGTATGGCACTCAGTACAAATATGGCAGCATCATCACCACCATCTGTAAGTAACGAGGTCGCTCTGCTCCCAAAGATACCAAAATCACGTCTCGCCTCACGTCCCAGCATGGTGGGACACGTGCCCATGAAATAACCAAATGATGCAGAGTGACTCAAGCTCTCTTTCCCCACCAAGACCAAGCGAGCGGAGGAACCATCGACTGGACGTACAATGAGGGCATTAAGTACTCCTTCACCTTCGAGCTACGGGACACGGGCCGCTATGGGTTCCTGTTGCCCGCCAGCCAGATCATCCCCACCGCCCAGGAGACGTGGCTGGCACTGGAGGTCATCATGCAGCACACGTTGGATCACCCCTACTAACCAGGATCCAGTGGTTGAACGAGCTGGGGAGAACGATGCAATAAATAAATGGGGAAAAAAAAAATAATAGAAGGATGTTGTTGTGTTGTTTCCCTTCTTCTGATGATGACAAGGTTTTTTAGAGACTGAGTGCTCCTGGTTGTAGTCAACATAAATAGGGTGTAGCCTGAAGAGGGGATTAAGGGCATGGAAACAGCAGGACACAAAAGAAAGCTGCTTGTTTTCCCTCTGCTGGGGCAGAAGATGGATGGGGGGGAGGTTCAGTTGGCCACTTACTGGGCAAGCAGAGTCCTCAGACATCAAAGTAGCTCTGGGGTGTGCCTAAGGCAGGGGAGCGTGGCTTCTTCTGCCTGGTTTTGTGGTTGAACACCAACTAGAAGCACTGCCAAATGGCTCCTCCCCATCTGTTGATTCCCAGGTGAGGATTCCAAGCCTTACTGACTGCAGGGCACTGCTCCAAGCTCTGTTAGCTGTCAAAACTCAAACTGAAAAGAGATACTCAACCATACAATGTCTTTTTATTAAATTAAACTATTTAAACTTCCAGGCTATATAGAGTTTACTCATTCCCTCTAATAAATAACAAGTCAAAAGTCCAAAAAAACCCCATACAAATCCATCAAGATGGTAGGACAACTGGAAATACATTCAGTTCTTTGCTTTTTTTTTTTTTTAGGAGGATCTTAAACAGCACAGAGAGTTTTGTCCCTCTGTTTCTGAAGGTTGCCACATAGACCAGAGCAGCCAGAATTTTTGGATCCTTCTCCAACTCCTGGACAGCAAAATCAGGGCTTGATTTAAGGCAGCACACACGACCCTCGTTCCCATCTCCATTTTCAGCTGGATGCATCGAGCTGCTTACATCTGTAACAACATCACCCCCATCTGCTCAGGGAGGTGAAACACCCATTTGTGTGAGCCCCATTATACCCCAATATTCAAAGCTAAATGGGGCATTTCCATGACTTACCCACCTCCTTTGCAAGTTTGCCTCTTGCAGCACCCAATTACACCCTCCCTATGGAAATGCAGGACACGAGAGGGTCCTTTGCACAGAGGAAAACTGATTTGTACAACCTAGAGGCCAAGTGTTCTCTGGGAAGCAGGGAGCTTTACGATGCCTCACTGTAATCACACTTTGCTACACATAAAAATATTAATGCACATTTGAGCACATAGAGGTATTCAGCTCTTTGGACATTTTAAATGTTGGCTCTGCCCTGAGTACCTTCATTTTTTTTTTTTTTCCCATATTTTCCTTTAAAGCATCCTTCCTTTTCCCTTATTCTCCTCCCCAAGGCATTCCTACCCAGTGTGGAAGGTTTGTGCTGATCACCTTGCACTTCTCTAGAGAGATGTGAGCTGATGGCTCTCATCAGAACGAGCCTGCCAGTTTCTAGGTGCAGAAATGCCACTTTTGTGAGCATTTCTGATTTAAGAAAACAGAGCTCAGTTCTGTGGTTCTACTCCACTACCAATCTTTGACACCACAATGAGTGGATCTGAGAAGAGCAGTCCAGAGGCACAAAAGCTGCTCACTGTAGCACCTCTTCCTTTCACAAAGGATCATCCCAACCACTTACAGAAGCCACAGGTACAGCAGCAAAACCCACTCCTGCAGTGGAGATATAAATACAAGTGTGTGATAAATGTGCCCAGGGATGTTGAGCCTTAAACCATTGAACTGGAAGTTATTTGTCATTTCTCTCACCTTGCCCTTTCAGCAGAGTTTTCCATAACCATCCACAGCATAGGGAAACTTGGTTCTGCTTTTTCCACACCCTGCATCAGCTTTGTCACTGATGAGTTTCAGATTATTTCAGATTATTCTTAGGTCACCCAGAAAACACCGCCACGGTGAAAGCGGTGATGTGATGAAAGCCTTGCATGAAATCCTCATGCCCTGTTAGTTACCAGATTTGTGTCTCTGCTGCATTTTAGGCATCCTGATGAGAGTGGGAACGAAAAAATTTCCCCTTCAGCCACTCTCATCTTAAAGAGGCTACTCCAGAAAGCACTGACAAGGGTATAAATAGAAATAAATTTCAAGCCCCTACCAAGCAATGGAACTGCAGAGCTCTTTGTAGTGCCACTGAAGAATACAGTTTGCCTACAAACATCACAAAGTGTTTTATAGTGTGCTTCCTACGCTCCACTCACAGCTGCCTGTGCAATGTTAGGGAAATCAGTACTGTCAGCAGAAGGGTGATCAGCTCCTCTGTTTGCAGCGTAGTTTTCTGCAGCTCCAGGGACTGGCAGCTTGCTCTAACAAGCAGGAAAACAAAGAAAGCACTGCTGGGCAGGTGAAGCAAGGAGACACTGCTTGCACACTGGGAAGAGGGGCATGGCAGCTGATTTTGATGGAAGAAAGTCAGCTAAAATCCTGTGCAGCTCACAACCTTACTCTCTCTCATCTTATTTAGAGCCCAAAACAACACACTGCAGTTTTCTCCGTAACCAAAGCGAGGAACAAAGCAGAAAAAGCACAGTTAGATGTCAAATGATACCAACAAGAAGGGAGAAGAGAGGGAAGAAACAGTTATTTTCCCCTCTGACTCACCTTTAAAAACACTGAACTATTTCACAGCTTGTCCACAAGTGAAGATAACTGCCAGGCTCCAGTGCCACACTGGTTGTTATTTCCCAAAACATCTTTATTACAAATACTTCTGTTTATTAACATAAATACAAAAAAAGAAGTTAAGGAATCCTCTCCCCATTCTTTTGGCCATTTGCTGAATGTCCATCTCTGCTACAAAACGCCAAAAGTTTTTGCTCATGGATTTCTGTGGCCCATTTACCTTCACACGTGTTGTTCCCTCTGTGCTGGGCCCAGACCAGGACACTTGTTACAGACACAAATGAGTCTGAACTACGAGATTCACAGAACCCTTCCTACTGGTCACAGGCTTTACTACCAGTTTTGCCTCCCTCCCCTACAAAAATCAGTTCTGTCATTCCTGTCCTGAAGGTGTCACCTTGCCACCGTGACGCTGTTTTTGTTTCCATCAACCATCCCAGCTCCCCCAGCCTTACCCGAGCTGCCATTTAGAAACCACCACTGCTTTTCTCCGTGGATTCCTAAAACGACAAAATGCTCAGGGTTTCCCAGAACCTGGACATTCATTTATTCAGTGGAAGGAGACACGGCTGCTTATTTCCACGGCCTGTTCTGGAAGCTGCTCCTGCTGAGCGAGCGGGCGGTGGGGGGCCCCGCGCTGCCAGCGGTGCTGGGGAGGCTGGGGCTGCTCCTTGCAGTTGTTGCCTTGGAATCGTGCCCTGAAGAGCCACGGCTGAGACGACCTGAGGAAAAAGAATCACAAATCTAAATGAAGCTGTGTGTGTGGCCACGTGCTCCATCACACACAAGTGATTTGCTGCACTAATTTTAAACATATCGAGCCTTTGATATCAGTGGGGGTTTCTGGGCAGTCTCAATCTAGCTGTGTAGAAACAAAAAACCTAAGAACTTGCAAAACCAACTAATCACCGGGATTTTGCCATCATGCAGCCACACGAGATTTAGGTTAGAATCATAGAATCCTTAGAGTTGGAAGGGACCTTTAAAGGTCATCTAGTCCAACTCCCCTGCAATGCACAGGGACATCTACAGCTTGCTCAGACCTTGGTTCAGCCTGATGCTAAATGTCAAGATTCTTGAATCCCAGGTTCCCTGGGATCACCACAGTTCTTTTTCATTTTGAAAAATAACCTCTCCCCTTTCTCAGCCATCTCATGGACAGATTACAGCAAAGCAAAGAACTGCTGCAAGGCAGGGTCAAGTAGCTGCAGAAAGCAGCTGTAGTGTTTGCCTCGGATTCTTACTGGCAGTGTCTGAAGGAAGCTGCTCCTCTTCTAGGTAGTACTTAATCTTCTGTAGGTCTTCTGCAGAATATCTCCATTTACTCTCGGCACGTGTGGGTGGCACCTTGGGAGTGGCCTTTTTTCGGGCAGATCCGGTGGGAGCTGCCACCTGGCAGGATATGGGGAACGAGCCGGTGACGAGTCCTTCTGGGATCTTCTGTGCAAGGACCTTCAGGCCTGGAGATGTACAGAGCACGTTATCACACGAGCTAAGATGAGATCAGTGATTTTACCACTTGATGGTCTCACTATCCAGCTTTTTCCCCCACCTCCAGCTCATGCAACCCTTGTTTTCCTGCCCCCAGGATCTCACGGTGTCCTGCTTACCTCCAGATAACATGAACAAGTTCTCAAAGCCCCTCTCACACATGGTTGTTGCAGCCTGGCTGGCTAACCTCTCATCATCATCATACAAAATTATAATTTTTCCATGGGCGTTTTTCTGATAGGTAGAAGAGCTAAGGATTCATTTGTAAACTTAAGGTGACTTAATATATTTCAGAAGAAAGAAGAGACAAACAAATGGGGCTGGAGATAGACAGATCCCTACTTGATTTCCAAGTACCAGGCAGGAATGCCTTCCCTTCACCTTTCAAAAACTGATTTCTCAGTAGCTGAAGCTTGCCAGACATTGGGAGGACACAGCCTGATCCTCACTGGAGTGCAGCCCCTGTGAGCATACATTTCATGTCACTGATTTGAAGATTGGTTAGTAACAGAGAATTGGCTAGAAAATTGTTGACAACCTCCCCTCTCCCCTGTAGCCCTCACACCCTAACAACTCGGGAAGTGATCAGCCTAATCCTAGCTAATAATCCTCTTTCTGTCCTCCAGAGAAAAGCCAATCCTCATCAAGGTACTGAGAGGAAGCCAAAAGATTTCATCAGTGCCTCCCTCAAGAAACCCAGCGCTCCAGCAACAGCCAGCTGCCCAAGTAGTACGGCTCTGGCTGCTGGAAGGCAAATCCAACCTCAAGAAATGCCAAATTCAGGCAGCTCTCACTGGAACCAAGAGGCATTGCAGCTTTGAGGAACTAAAATCCAGCATCTGATGGCTGCAGCAGAGCTCCACAAAGCAATCCAAGCCAGCAGAAAGGACCTTCCCTCCCATCCTCTTTGGAATCCCCAGGATTTTGTTGGTTAAACACACTGTCCTGATCACAGTAACTGCTATTGGTTTTGGAAGCCCTTGCCAACGTGCTACCAGTTGATTTTTTTCCTCCCTTTCCTCATTGTTGTTTGATTCTAGCATTTATATATATAAAAGGATACATATTCCAGAATACTATTTGTATATGGATTCACAGCTCTAGACAGCATTGCAATAGGGTAAGAATAAGCTGCAAAGGAGAAAAAAAAGAGAAAAATCATACACCAACCACCACAATCAGCAGTACAAGTGACACAGGATTGTAAGAATGCAACAGATTTGGAAACCCAGTGAACGAGGGATTAACTTCAGCCAATTCCCCCTCCTTCCTCTCCAGGAAAAATGGATGTACTGGATGAGTGCTCAGAGAGCAACCTGCATCCAAATGATGTCCAACTTAAGGGAAAATGTGAAGCCCACCAGAATGACAGAGCTCAGCATAACCCCCAAGCTTGACACGAGGCTGGGATTCTGCTCTCCTCACCTCCAACAATGTGACATTGGTCATAAGCATCTCGGTCTCGTACGTCCAAAAGCAGGAAGGGGCAGTCAGGATAAGGTGTATCTTTAGCCTCAGTGTCCACTTTCTTAGGAGTGTCCTTTTCTAAATCCAGTTCACCAACACCACTTATCAAACTGTAAGAGGAAAGCAGACATCACGGTGTAAGCTGTCCCTCTGAAAACGCTTCTGTAACTCTTAACCAAGTCAGAGTGCTTCATGATCAATTTTTCCAAGAGCTCATTTCTGTTTCAGCACAGCAAGACATCACATAAAAATGGAGAGAGTCTATTTCAGGCTTGCCAGTACACTGTAATGGATTGATTTCATTTTTATCTGTATAAAAAAAAATAAACAGTAGAGCCTTGCTATGTAATAAACATGTCATACTCTTCCAGATGAGCCAACTCCATGTGTTTTATTCAACGTCCTAGATGTCTCTGATACATTCTTTGTGTTGAGGAAGACTAATTCTAAGAAGATCATCAGGAAGGCACACTATGATTTTACCAGAGCAGTTCATAACATGGATTCTTGCACCCAGGGAACTGGATTGAATCCCACAACCACGTTTCCTCATCAGCCATTCAGATGGCAACAGAATTGGGTTACAGTTTCAAAATAAACTCATTCAGACAGGAAAATCTGCCAACCCTCCCTTCTCATTGAATTCCCCAGACCTGCAAAAGCAGGCTTTAATGAGAAAAACAACATAAAGCCACTAGGAGCAGTTTAAAATAACTAGCTGGGTAAAAAAAAAATATAACAATAATAATCTGCCAAGACAGAAAGTGTTGTATTATTATCAGGCACCTTTGCAGCGTGGACCGATGCGATTCCCCAGCTCCTGTGTTGTTTATGAACAGGACTGGACTAGGTGGTGCCCCATTGGGGCTTCCTTTCCCATTTGTCCCTGCTGTGAGTTCAGCATCTGAAGCAGCAGATTCGCCATCTGGGAAGAGAACAGGGTGTGAAGAGTTAAAATGCTGCAGGAAATTAACAAGCAGGTTTTAAGCCTGGTTTCTATTTTGAAAAGAAAGCACGTCTCACAGATTGCCTTATCTTCATCCTCTTATAAGAATGACTTACTGGGAGCTCCATATTAAAAATAAGAAAGAGACACATGATTTTTAAGAGCTCAAGATCTCTATTTTCAGAATTCAGTGAAAATGTAGCAGTCCATCTCATTCTGTATGGTATCTATTAAGTTACTGCAATAAAACTTAGCAGCGTGCCAACATCCCTCCTTGCAAATCTTTCTGCTTTAGGAGCCATGCATCCCAAAGCAGGATGGCTGCAGGCCACAGATGAGGTCATTTTTCCCTGATTAAAAACTTGCTGAATAGTCAGCTGTGTCTGTCAGGGCATAGCTCAACATATGCCAGTGATCTACAGCTCTCTCTTGATGCTTACAATAAATATTGTTACCTTCCAGCTTGTGGATCTCCTCGTTTGTCACTTCTAAGGTTTCATCAGATAGAGAAGCCACCTGAATGACCTGCAGGAAACAAAAGCAAGCAACAATGCCTTGATACACATACCCTGGTGTCAGTGAGAGACAGCAGGGATCATCTTAAGGAAAAATAATCCTCCAGCCAAAACATCTTTAGCTCTGCATACTTTCCACTGGACTTCAGTGTCAAATATAGGTGTAAATCTGAGGTCTGTACTGCAGGTCTGTCTTTTTATTAAAGAAAAGTTATAAGAAGAAAGAACATTCAACTTCAGGATAAAAAAAGCCAGATATGCCATGAAATCAGTCACTGATGGCAACTGAAACCTTTCAGAATATATGCTAGCCTGGATAAAATCCCACATGGTTAGTGTCATCGATTTGTGACAATATTCACATATTAAAATCAGTTCATCACAACAGTGGGAGTCACAGGATTGGTCTTGACAACCCAGTGGAACTAAAAATATCACTGCATAAATTCACTCCTTAAATACTTGCAAGCTTAACCTTCCCTTTCCTTTCCTCATTAAAAGAAGCTTTTTTTTTTTCCTAATTTTATTGATTTTCTTGAACCAACACATAAGAAACACACAGCTCTTTCGTTGCTGATCACATTTTCCAGTTCTTGATATTTTGATTCATTACTTTCCTAATTAAAAGAGTATGCAGACAGCTTTGAAGTCTTCAACTTCCCATCCTGCAGTTAAGGGAGGGTTTCAGGCTGTGGCTGTTTGACACAAAGCTCGATGAGATCAGATTTGACTACTACTTGATGTAGTCCTTTCCTTCCATAAGAGGCTTGACAATCCTCTTAAGTGAATGGAAAAAAAAATAATAATAATCAGGGAACAGATTTCAAAGCAAAGTTAATGCCAACTTCAATTTGCCACCAAAAGAGTTTGACTATGAAAACTTTGACCTGTCTGGTTTACTTTTATTAAGGGAAATCTATGAGGGCAGGAAGGAGGAAAATAAGCTGCAGAAGGATCCAATTACAGAATTACCTTTTGTTAAAGGCTATACAACTCCAGAGAAGGCTTTAGGTGAAGCAAGGATGCTGCTCATGAGAGAGAACTTTCAGAAGTCAGAGGAAGAAGAACCATACGTACCAGTTGGGCAAAAGTAGTCACTTTCAGTCTTTTGAACAGCTCATCCTTTTTGTATCTGTAATCTTCAAAAACAAAACAGAAGAGGAAAAATACACTTAGAATGAAATCCAAGCATTTGCAAATAACTGGGACTAAACCTTTTGTTATTTTGCAGATTCTTGTACAAAAAGGAAAGGTTTTTGGGCAATAAGTTTGCTCTGAAGCATCAGAGCAGCAAACCTGAAGGCTCTGTGAAGAATAACACCAATTATTAAGAGAGATCTTGTCCAGGTTGATTAAAATGGAAAAGGCAAATTTAGTTGTTTTTACACTTATTTTGTGTTTTCTGTTCTCACTGGGGGAAGGAAACAGTTTCATAATTTTATCCCTTTCTCTGCTGTCCCTTGAAGCCCACCACAGCTGCAAAATCTTTTATATCAAGAGATTTAATTTACCTGAATTTCTAATTGCATAAATCACAGCAGAACCAGAGCATAGGTGCATCCAAGCCTAAATTCTTTAAAATACTAAGCTCTAGTATTATATGTTTAAACTTCCTGATTAAAATGCTCCAGGTTTATTAAAAGAAGCTGACAATGAATAAATTACAGGAATTGGAATTTAATACAAAGAAGTGCAGAGGGGGTTTAATGCAGGAAACTGAACAGACTGGGGCAGACACCAGCTTGAAGCACACATAATTGAGACAGAGAAACTGGACTAATTAAATCTTAAGCCTGAAGACAAAGCTTAGACAATAAGAAAACCGAGAGGTCTGTTGGAACAACTGGCAAACAACCAGAGCAGAGATTAACAGTGCTCAGTGATGACAGGGATGGAAGCCTGATTGTGTAGAGATGCTCAAGATCCATAAGCACCAGGAAGAGAGAAGCCTTCTGAAATATCAGTAGGAACATCTTGACTTGAAATGGCCTCCCATGGGAAATCATGGAAGGTTCATCCCTTGGGATGTTTACAGCTAGAAAGATATGCAGGGGAAAAAACTAAATAAAATCAGTCCTGTGCTGACAGGGAAAAGGCAGAGGAGATAAACAGAATTCCTTCCATGCCAGGCACTGCAGCTACAGCAAAGCTCTGCATGCAGCTCTTTAACACAAGAGAAGCCAGACTCCAAGGAATCCAAGCTCTAAAAAACCATAAAATTGTTCCTCCTTTCTTTTCCTCCTTGCTTACTAGGCTCTACCCCTCAAGTCACAGATTTCCATTTTGGAAAAAAAAAATTCTTTGCATTTTTGTGGTATCTTAAAGAAGTGTTGGAGCATATTCCAACCTGGTCTCTCCCCCCAGCTGTTCAGCTAAGAGGGCTAATAAGACAGCACAGGACCTTTATCAAATCCAGCCAGTTAAGCAGTTCTAAATCCTACCATCTGCTGAACTTCCCTTACTTAAGCTGTGGAGAGATGGGGGAGGAGGAGGAGAGGCTCCAATCCTGATCCCTGTAGCTGCCACACAAGAAATGACTGCAAAAATTAGCTGATGGAAAATCTGTGTGAGATGTTGATAGAAAACAGAGCCCAAGTGAATGCTGGAAGCTGAAATCTCTTCCCAATACAAGCAGATTATGCATGTCCAGATAGAAATTCTGCTGGACAAGATTCTCCCTGCACACAGTCCATAGACACACTGTCAGGTAACAGGACAGACACTAAAAGAGAGATTGAGTTTGTATTTAATATCCTACCCTATATAATTTTTATTAGGCTACAAAGCACTGCATGCTTGCTACTAAACAGCTTGTAATAGAAAAAAGAGCTCACCCAAACTAAATCAGTGCACGGCAGTGTATGTTGTCCATGTCAAACCATGGGTCCAAATTAAAAAAAATAAAGTTTCATCAAGTCAAACAGCTTGAAAATGATGCTCATGGTTCTTGTAAAACTCCCTGGATTCAAGCCTCCCTCTGTAACTTTGAATTAACAGCAATAATTCTCTCTCATACAGTTCATTTCAACTGCCCAACACAAAACCCATGTAATATAATTCATATCCAAATGATTAAAAGTCCCCACCCATGGGCAAAAAGAGTCCTTTAGTTCAGGTATGTGAAGAGCAAGAAGTGATTTTAATTTAAAAGCAGCAAAATTTATGGTGCAAGGCAGGTATATAAACACTGACAAAGCAGTAACATTGTCACAGTGCTTTGTGACAACTGTGGCAGCTGGATGGTTTCTACCAACCTCAAGCAAGGATTATTTATCCCAAAGAAGTTTTTTTGACCTAGATCTTCCCTTTAGCATCCAAAATAAGAAGGAAAGTTGCTATTACTAAGCCTGACCTGGAGTAAGCCCAGTTGAATGTGAGTTCAAAAGAAGTGCAGCTTCTGCCTACAAAAGCAATGCCATGTACCTGGTTCCATCCTGGAAGGTCCATTTGGATTTTCTGACATTTTTGCTTCAGAGAACCAATCTCAGGCTGCAAATGCTCTGTTGGATATTCAGAGATGCTCTTCTCTGTGCTTCAGCAAGAGTGAAGCAACACCAGAGGAAGGGAAGAGACCTGGTGTCTCTCAAGTCAGTCCTCCAAAGGACAAATAATCATGATTGGAGCTATCTTATTTTTGATTCCACAGCAGGCTCATGGTATAAAGCCCCACTCTCTCACATTACACAAAAGACAGAGAGTTAACTGTGCTAGGTATTCAAAGTCGAATCCAAACGGTGTCATCTATCCATGAGAAATCAAGGGAGAGAAGTTTCTAAATTGCCTGGGAAGACAAGGTGCCTATTCAGTGCAAATAGAATGAGAAAGTTCCTGCTGGACTCCAGAACCACGAATAAACAAAGGAACTTCTACATGGGAAGAAATGAGATTCACGGGAGAGATTTAAAACCCAACAACACCAATACAACAAGATTTTCAGCACAGATAACACTGGATTGCCATCACTTTTTAAGCATTGAAATCTGAAGTCAGTCAACACAGGATTTTGGAAAACAAGAGCATTTCTCTTTCGACTTCCCCGGAAGAGCCACGGTGTTTTGAACAAAAAAAAGCAACAAAGGGCCATTTTGCATGAAGCCAAGCACAAATATATTTATGTGACAGATGAGTGACCTCTCTTACAAACTGCACAGCTCAGTAAGTGGGTCTAAGAGCTCCAATTGAACATTCAAAATCCTAATTAATCCTCGTTAATTGCGAGGGTTTTTCTTTCACATCAGGAAATGCAGCTTGGGGGTTTAATAGCTTTCCTGGCTCTCTGTGTGAAAATAATCCTGACAAAAGCTGAAAATAAAGTAGTAAAACCTTTATTAGTAAGGATTTTAACAAGGTTTTTTTCAGCAGGAATACAGGCCAAAATTTAAAAAAAAAAAAAAAGTCAATTATACCTTCAAGAGTTTGAACAGCCCAAACCCTTCAGAACTTCAATGTTAGTTCTGGTGAAATCAATGAGCTGCACAGGAATAAGTTTGTCTCTTTGCTATTTTGTAGCATTCTTATAGATCTAAGTATGCTAAAATTATACCCCAAAAACCCTCAAGTTCTGTCACAGTGTTACCTAAAACTGAGATAAAGTCTCAGCAGTGCAGTCTGAGTCTTCCCAGATGAGTCCAGTCTCCCTTTCTTAACCCAGAGAGCTTCTTCCTGTCTGGCTTCCACCATTTACCCATATTTTTCACAAAAAAACTTAGACCTGTCTGCCTGGTAAAGTGCTGAGAGAGAGAAATAAGGAGAAAGTGGAAGGTGCTCACGAGAGAAATAAAATAGAAATATTATGCTACCTTTTTATCCTGCCTGTTTCTACAATTCCTTCCTGTAAAGAGCTGTGAGCATTGTCAAAGAGGAGGTTTCCAAGCAAAAAGAGGGCTCAGGATTCAACCCTGCTCCTCAGTGCTCCTTCAGTTTGGGACTAATCCCCCACAAATTACACCCTGCCCCTCTCCAGATACTCACTTCTTTTGATCTCCTCCAATTTCTCTATGTATTTTGTCAGACTGCTTCCTGCAACAACAAATCAGTTTGTTATACATTAATGGCTTTCTTCAGTGCTATTAAGGCTTAAATATTTTCTGAAGGATGAGACCAGGCTCTAATAACAAATATTTGTTGCATATCTTTCACCACAAGGCAGCCATAAGGTAAAAGCAGCACAATTTTCCCCTAAAAGCTTTTTCCCCTCACACGGATGGCCATGCTAAAGAGCCACATCAGCCAGAGGAATTTCTGGACCCAGCTGCCAACAGGCAGTGCTCCCCCAGATAAATCCTCCACATGGGATAGGGGAAGGCACTGGGAATATTCCTGACTATAAGAGCTCAGATCTTCTGTGTGTGCTCACAGGGCTATTTCAGCTCTTCTGCAGAATGCACCTAACTGCTTTCTTTGATGGGATTTTCAGTATGGGGCACCTGAGAGCCTCTCAGCACTTTCCCAACTTACAAAGTCCACCCTGAGCCCTCGCTGCTCAAGAGAGAAAGTTGTTCTGGTGAGAATTTGGACAGCAAAATTGTTGCTTTTCGAAAGCCATCACCCAAAACTCCATACGTTAGAGTCTGAAGTTAGTCCTTGCTCTCAGAGGAGCTGAAATCAGGATCTTGGCACCCAAATTCTGCCCCGACACACTGCTCTGAGTGCAAAACTGTGGCTGTGCTGTCTCTTTCCCAACATTTTTGTTTGGGAACTATAGGCAAGTGTTACCAGATAAAAACCAATTGCTTGAACAACAAGAAAAGCTCAAGGAACCCTCATAGGAACCCTCCAAATAATTATTTTGACTTCAACCCTTATCCATTTATTCATTTCCACAAGAAAAGCCCACATATGGGAAACCCCAAGCCCAGTGGTTTCCATGGGAGCTCTCACATCAGAACTTCATGTGGTGAAATGTCACAAATCACGAATTCCATGAAGCACAACACAAATTCTGACACAGCTGCACGGGATTTGGGCACAGCCCACACACAGGGGCAGCTTTGAGACATTCAGAACTGTTTTTGTGCATCCTCACATCTCTATTTGGGAGGTTTTTTACCCCAGGAAGGTTTCACTCACCTGTATCAAGGCGGGTTTTGATGTGCTGGTACTTGGGATTCTGAGGGATGCGCCTGGTTAAGTACTGGTTGAAAAGGGAAAAAAAAAAAAAAAAAAAGAGAAGTACAAGTCGATATGCAGCCAACTGGTTGCTTTGAAACCAAATTTCCCTCCCTGCCCACCCCAGAGCCTCAAAAAAAAACCCCTATCCAACCCAAATCACACCTCCAGGCCCCTCACAGACCCCAAA
>WBMW01002369.1:145559-180043 GCA_013396635.1 Penelope pileata | reverse complement strand
GGGCACTATGGAGGGATAATGGGGATGTGGGGAATGGTTATGGGGACATGAGGAGGGTTATGGGGATGTGAGGAATGGTTATGGGGACATGAGGAGGGCTATGGGGATGCGAGGTTATGGGAATGGGGGGTTATGGGGATGGGAGGTGGTTATGGAGACAATGGGAGGGTTATGGGGGGGACAGGTATTTATAGGAATGAGATTATGGAGATGGGAGGTTATGGGAACATGGAATGTTTATGGGGATGAGGGGTGGGTTATAGGAATGGAAAGGGTTATGGGGACATGGGGAGGTTTAAGGAGATGAGGGGTTATGGGGGTGGGTTATACGGGGTTGGGTGGTTGTGGGGATGGTGGGTTATAGGAATGAGGGTTATGGGAACATGGAGAGTTGTTATGGGGACATGGGGAATGGTTATGGGGAAGTAAGGGTTATGGGGATGGGAGGTTGGTTGTGGGGACAGAGGTTATGAGGATGAGAGGTTGTAGGGATGGGGGTTATGGGGACATGGGGGATTATGGGTACGGAGGAGTGGTTATTGGGGTGGTTTTGGGGTTGTGGGGAAGGTTATGTGGACATTGGGATAAGTTATGGGGACATGGGGTGGGTTATGGGAATGGGAAGGGTTATTAGGACATGAAGAGGGCTGTGGGGATGGGGAGGCTGTGGGAATGGGGGACATGGGGAGTGTTACAGGGGATGGGGACACAGGGATGGGTTATGGGGATGGGCTTTATTAGGATGGGTGTTGGGTTATGGGAATGGGTGGGCTATGGGGACATAGGGATTATGGAGATGGGGGCTGTCATGGAGACATAGGGGGTCATGAGGACATGGGGGTTCTGGGGGTGAGGGGTCACAGGCTGAGGGGTTGTAGGGACATGGATGGTGTGGGGCCAGCCCAAGGCACCTCACCCCCTCCCGCAGGATGAAGGAGTGGTGGGTGCAGGTGGGGCTGCTGAGCGTCCCGCTCCTCGCTGTCTACCTGCACATCCCACCCCCCCGGCTCTCCCCCGCGCTGCTTTCCTGGAGGGCATCCGGAGCCTTCTTCACCTACAAGCACCAGAGCATCTTCTACAGAGGTGAGGATGTCCTGTGGCCACCTGCATTCTGATGGGGAGGAAATTGGGTTGGAGAGGATATTTGGGCTAAAAACATCTTTTTTTGGTGGTGTTGTATCCTGAGGTCCCCCCCATTCCCTCCCCAGATTCAACTGGTGCTGTGGGCAGCTCCGACGTGGTCATCCTGCTGCACGGCTTCCCCACCTCCAGCTATGATTGGTGCAAGGTGAGAATGTCAATCTTGGGTTGGAACGGTTCTTAAAGACCACAGAATCCCAGAATGGCTTGTGTTGGAAGGGTCCTTGAAGATTATAGAACCATAGGATGACTTCTCCCTGGAAGTATTCAAAGCCAGGCTGGATGGAGCTTTGGACAACCTGGTCTAGTGGGAGGTGTCCTTGCCCATGGCAGGGGGGTTGGAACAAGATGATCTCTAAGGTCCCTTCCAACCTGAACCATTCTATGATTCTATGACTTAAGTTGGAAGGGTCCATGATCACATAATCATGGAGCAACTTGGGTTGGAAGGCACCTTAAAGATCATAGTGTCATGGAATGGCTTGGGTTGGAAGGGACCTTAAAGATCATAAAATCACAGAATGGAATTCCTCCCTCTTGGCAAAACTCATTTTTTTTCCTTTGTTTTTGTTCCTGGCAGATCTGGGAGGGGCTGACCCAGCGCTTTCACCGGGTGATTGCTCTGGATTTCGTAGGGTTTGGGTTCAGCGACAAGCCTGTAAGTAGCCTGGAAGGAGGAGCTGTTGTGGTTTGCAAACTGCTGTTTGTTTGGTACGGTTCAGCATCACATCCCAATTTCTTCCCCCATTTATAACTTTTGGAAGAGGAATAACACACTGTAATAGCAGAAGGGATAAATAAGGTTCATGTTGGAGATGGGTTTGGTCATTGCATTGCCCTTCCTCGTGTTTGAGGTTTAGGTTTATGAAGGGCTGGACTCTCACCATGATTCTCCCATTTTCCTTGGCAGAGGCCCCACCACTACTCCATCTTTGAGCAAGCCAGCATTGTCGAGGGGTTGGTGCGTCACCTTGGCCTCCACCACCAGAGGATAAATCTCCTGTCCCACGATTATGGGGATACGGTCGCACAGGAGCTGCTCCACAGGTCGCTGAGTGCACTGCTGTTCTGGCTGCTCCTTGTTCATAGAATCCCTTGGGTTGGAAGAGTCCATGCAGATCATAGAATAACAGAATGGCTTGGGTTGGAAGGGTCCTTAAAGATCATAGAATCACAGGATGGCTTGGGTTGGATGGGTCGTTACGGATCATAGAATCACAGGACTGCTTGGGTTGGATGGGTCCTTGATGACCCTAGAACCATAGGGTGACTTGGGTTGGAAGAGACCTTAAGGATCATATAATCATGGAATGGCTTGGGCTGGAAGGGTCCTTAAAGATCATAGAATCACAGGACTGCTTGGGTTGGAAGGGGCCTTGATGATCCTAGAACCATAGGATGACTTGGGTTGGAAGAGACATTAAGGATCATATAATCGTGGAATAGATTGGGTTGGAAGGGTCCTTAAAGATCACTGAATGTTGGAAGGGACCTTAAAGACCATGCAGCCCCAGTTACAGCTATAACAGAGGCTAGGGGCTGGGATTTGTCTCAGTTGGGTGGCTCTGAGGCTCCCATCCATCAGATCCCATCTGCTGGGATGCTTAAGTCCCTCCTGAACCCCTTCATATCGAGCTGGGGACAGCAGGGGAGCAGCCTGGCACCATTCATTCTTGGAGCTTGGAGAGGGTGCAGTTGTGTTTCACCATCATCCCTTCTATTCTCAGGTATGAGCACAATAAAACTGGAAGCATCTTGATCAACAGCCTCTGCTTGTCCAACGGAGGTAAGCTTTGCCCAGCACGTGGCAGGGACAGGTTTTAGAGCTCCTTCCCCTTGAGTTATTGTGGCATTACACCTCTGTTCTCTGTAATCCTTCCAGGAATTTTCCCCGAAACACACTACCCCAGGTTCATCCAGAAGGTGAGTTCCTGCTTGGGGGAAAAGCGCTCCGGAGAGGCAGGAATCACCCATCTATGCCATACTGAGTGATGCCATCTACTTTTTCCTTCTGCTTCAGATTCTCAAGGATGGAGGGTTCCTGTCCCCCATCATCACGAGGCTGATGAACTTCTTCTTCTTCTCCAGAGGGTGAGCTGGGCTCCTTTTTTGCCCTCAGCTGGTTTCGGAGCCGTACACTAACACGCTGCTGCTGTTCTGCTCTGGATTCTTTCCAGGCTCGGGGCTGTCTTTGGGCCATACACACAGCCCTCGCAGGCAGAGTACTGGGATATGTGGACAGCAGTGAGGACCAACGATGGCAATCTCGTTGTTGACAGGTACACTGCTGGAATTGCTGCAGGAGCTCTTTAGTTTGACACCCTGGGATGCTGCCAGTGCTCAGCCAGGTTTCTGGATGCAGGATCCTCAGTCTTCAGCTGCTTTTGTTGGGTTCTGGGATCACCATTGCTTCTCAAGATCTTAGAGGCTCCAGATTGAATTTTTTCCAAGATTTTTTCCAAGCCCAGCCATAGCTACGTGGCAGTCCCACTTGGGGTCCCATCGTGGCAAACTCTTGCAATGTCTCCTCTGGTAGCTACACAGCTATGATGGGAAGCACAAATATCTCCAACCTCTTACATGCTGTGTGTCTGAGTATTGCTATATTTATTTAGCATAGCTTTCCAACCTTGGAAAGTTTTTTATAACCCAGCTGACTTGAAGTTGCTATATAAAAACTCTGCAGGTTCCTACTTAGGGCATGGAGCTGGCAGGAGCAAGACCAGGAGTCAGCGTCCCAATAGTGTCAGCGTCCCAATCTCATTTGCACTTTTATCTGCTGACTAATTAAAACCAAAAGGCAGCTTGCCAGGCTGGAGGATGGTATTTTTTTTGGTGGTGCTGCTCCCAGGAGGCTGTCCATGGGAGATGCAGATTTCACCTCCAGCATCCACCAGATGCTGCTGGGAGAGCAAGCTCCAGGCTATGTAACACCATCAGCTGTGTAACGATGGGCTTTTCTTCAGTATTTTGCAGTACATAAACCAGAGAAAGAAGCACAGAGACCGCTGGGTTGGGGCTTTGATGTCTACCTCTGTCCCATGTGAGTAGGAATTACTTTTCTTTGGCTTGGGGTGAGGATGTGGGGAACCTCTCCCATCTCCCACGGGCACTGAAGTGTGGTTCTGGCTCCTTCCATTCATCACGGGAGCCTCTTGCAATGCTGATAACGAGGCTCAAGTCTGCTCTGTGCATGGGGTAGCTCCAGTTTAAGGCTCTGTTACAACAGTGAGATGTGAACTTGTTAAGGTAAGAGGCAGAAACAAATGAAAAAAGTTTGTTCCATTGGGCAGAAGCAGCAGTCTTTTAGAGTCTGATTCACAAGCTAGCTTGGGTTTCCCCAGCTGCTGCTTCAGGGAGGTGAGCTATTTTTCAAGCTCAAGAAAAGCTACAATCAAGGAAATGTTTGGTTTTTGCAGAAATCTAGGGCATCTAGTTTGCACACACCTGTATGCTGAGCTGGGCTCTGGGCTGGTGCCCTGCTGAAAGCTTCCCAGGCTCCATGCTGGATGAGTGCAAACCTCCTTGGCTTGGTTTGAGGACGTCCTCGGATATAAAAGCTCTATTTATGCTTCTTTCTTGCAGTGCATTTAATCTATGGGCCCCTGGACCCTGTGAATCCACACCCAGAGTTTCTTCAGCTTTACAAGTAAGACAGTAGGACACAGCTGGGGTTTCATTTCAAGAGGACTTTGTCTCACTCTTCCTTCAGTTCCCTTTCCTTCAAGGCTGTTTTTTTTTTTTCCTTCCCATCTGTAGCCTACATAGCCAGACAATGCAGTAGTTTGGAAATTATTTCCCTATTTTAGGGAAATAGCCACAGTCACATCATAGTCACAGTTCTCAGTCAAAGCAATCATGCATTTGAAAACCACATCAGACAGTTAAGATTTATTGGCTGAAGTAGTCTTCTCCTCCAAATGAACCTGAAGTAAGTTTTAAATGTGGAACAGCGGTCAGCTGTAGCTCTTACACAGTTTTTTAGTGCTAAAACCACATTCTGGACAGAATCCCAACTGTGCAAGAGGGCACTCTCTCACCAGCTCATTGCTGAAATTCCTGTGCTTAAGTCTTGCTCCATTCTTCCAACAGAAAAGTGCTTCCCATGTCCACAGTGTCTGTGCTGGATGACCACATCAGCCACTACCCCCAGCTGGAGGATCCTACAGGCTTCCTGAACGCGTATCTGAACTTCATCAACTCCTTCTGAGCTGCTGCAGCTCTGTTCTCTCTCCGTTTACAAGACAGGTTTTGGGGGCAGGAAGGAACCTTGATTTTTTATCTCCAGATCCAACACTTTGCACCAACAACCTCATTTTCGGCTGCCAAACTGCTGCATCCACATATGCAGTTAAATCCTTTGAGCACTGGAAAAGATTAGCCTGCAAGGAGCCATGGACAAAACCATCAACCTAAGAGTTACACAATGCTGAGATCTCTTCCAGCCCTGCTCACCTTGCTTCTTGGCTGGCCTGTCTCATTTAGGGCCAGGAGGGCTCGAGGCAGAATGGGGACACCTGAGAGGAAGCACAGCACATACTTTGTCAGTCCAAGAGTCCTTACATGTCCCCAAGAGGAGTGACAGATTTTTCCCTATATTTTATGCTACCGTATAAGCAGTGTAAATTATATCCCTCTGCTAAATGTTTAATACCTAAATGAAGAATTTGAAACCATTTGCATACACTAGCAGGAGAAGTGGATCTGTAAACCCCTCAAAGTCTACCCAGTGATTCTATGCTGTATTTGCACCTGTAGAGGGGCATCTAAGCACCCTAATTTTGGTAATATCTTAATTAAATTTGGTAATATCTAAATAATCTCAATGGCCAATTAGCCATAGGCAAGCTTTAAACCCCAAGTTTTTACCACATCCCTTATTTTCAGCTCCACAGCACGTAAACCCAGCACAGCCATTCCCTGCACCTATGGGCATGATGTCTCAGGAGCTTCCTCAAAGCTTGGCAAGTTCTACAAACTTGGAATTCTTTCAGTAGAGCAAGCTGAAGATGCAATACTGGCCCTAACAAAAGGTGTTCTTTTGAGCAATAGCTATTTTAGCCACAGGGATCTGGGAGAAGTGTTAAAATTGCATTGAAATAGTATTCCTTCCTCACCCTGACTTGGTAACTAAAGAAACACCAGCTCAGCTGCAGAGAGATGCTGCGTGTCAGCTCCCATCACAAAGTCAGCACAAGGTCCCTCCTTCCCCCTCTCTTCCCAACTTTTGATAAAGGACTTTTCACAGCTTTAAGCCCAGGAAAAAGCTGCAGTGTTGTTTGGTATTATCTGACATAAGGCTCAGAGAATTGTTATTCCATAGTACAAAAAGGAATACGCCTTCACAGGTGAAGTTAAATCTATCTGTACATTGGTTTTTGTCTCGATTTTGTGTAGAATAATCAAAAATTTGTAAACTACAGATGAGCAGATCGTAGGTTTGGGGTGCTTTTTAACTGCTTACATTTCAAATTTAACAGCACCCCTTTAGGAACAAGGGGCTTCTGCTGAGTAGCCACTATGGGCTCATTTTTTTGAATTGAAGATGTGGAAGCGGACAATTACAACAAGAATTTTCTATTTTATTAACAGTAATTCATATGAATTCTACCACTTGAACCAGTGTTTATTTTCTGTTAATAAAAAGCAGTTTTGACAAAAATCCAGTTCCATTTTCTTACCACCTACATCTTTTTTTATTTTCCCTGCTCTACTGCAAGTGGCCAGAGATATTACAATAAGTTAGACAGGAATGAGTAAGTGACGATGAGGGAAAGGACATGGGAAAGGCTCAGTACCAGCCAGCCACTACTGTAACATCATACAAAATATTTACCAAATTGAGGAATAAAAACTACATGCAGAAGGACAGACAGGCTGCTTGAGCTGGTTAACACCCAACCAGTGCTTGCAAAGGATGTTTCCACCACGGTTGATGCATTGTAACACTCAGCCTACAGAAGCCAGGATGACATCTACAGGCGTTTCTTCTTTGCTCCTAACTGTCACCTGCATGGTCACTCCATCTCCTAGAGCGAGCCTGGACCTTACCAGCACATCACAACCACCTCTGTATACACCTGAAGACCAAAAACAACAAGAAGACAGATTTAGGCTGTGGCCACTTGTGTGGGATCAGGGATGTGACCAAAAATATAAATTCTCTATGCTCTTGAGGTCCAGACTGAAGATAATAGATACTGTCCAAACTCAGCATGAGTTGCTGGAGGGCTGGGCAGATTTAAATGGGCAGAAGCCAGGAAGAGGGTAGCTGAAGCTTACTTCCAGTTTGAGGAGGCAATACATTGTAATTCTGCCATGAAGACACAGTCCTGTGGCTCAATGCTTCTTTTGTAAAAGAAAAATAGCCCTGCAAGGCTTCTACTACAGCACTTGGAAGCAGTGCTTCTGGAGAGACTGCAGGATGAGCCATCTTCAGTCCCTCTGGAGTTACCAATTCTGTGCCTGAAATAGAGATCTGACCATTCTGTTGGACAACTATATGCCATGTTCATTGCAGTTTTAATAGAACGACAGCAGTGAAGTTTTGCAGAGTTCTTAACTTTTAGGGATTGCCCAGAACTGTAAGCCTGAACCAGTCACCAAAGAAATATTGTAGGTGCAGCAGGCTGGTTGGTTTAGTGGGAGGAACTTGAAAACAAAATGGGCTTATAAATCTACTTCTAAAATAACAGCTGGTGAAGAATTTAGAATTCTCTGGAAGTTCTCATTCAAAGGATTCACTACAGTTCCCACATGCAGAATACTTCCAAGCTGAGAGACACACACAGCCTAGCCTGAGTACACCCACAGCAGAAGGCTGCAAAATTAACACCAGCTGCATTCAACTCACAGCTTTCTACAGAGAGAAACTCTATGAGAGCAGAATCTCCTAACCTATTTTCCTTCATTTAGTAAAAATCTGTCTGTGTGGGAACATGAAAACAAACAGTGCGAATACGTACCGGCTAAATAGAGCGTGTGAGAATTTTTGTTCTCTGGCACTTTATCTGATCTCTCACAGGGCTGCATGCCCAAGAACTTGATGATGTTATTGACAGCTTCTGCATTCAGAGATTGAAAAAGAAAGTTATCTCCAGGCTGGTGCCAAGCTTTCTGTGAGAACTAGCTTCTCAGTTAAAGAACATTCTCTAAGCACCCACATGGCTTAATCATTTTTCACTCATTATCTTGGTTGCAAGTCCCACCAACACATCTAATTTAAGTCCTTTCTGCTGTCTTAACAGCCTAGGAATGCACCCTTCCCTTCAACCAGCCTCAGCATGAGTACTGCCAAGCTTCCCCTCGCTATAATCCCAACACTGCAACACAAAGCCTTGTTGCTGGGACACAGTATCACATTAGAAGGTACCAAAATCCTCCTCCTGCCACACTAAGTATTTCCCCAGAGCAGCAGACTTAGCAGGACTACAACGTGGGTCAATAATAAATGAGAGATCATCTTACCATCAAGGGTTTTAATTGAACTAAGTGCAAAGGTTTCTTCCTTCTCAAAGTCATCTCCCACTTCTTCCCACGCAGCTGCGAAGTTTGGCTTTAAAACCTTCTGAATGTGATCAGACACTGTCACCTCCAAATCTTCCAACTGACAGAAAAAAGCAAGGGACATTTTCAGCTGCCAGTTACAGAAAGGATGAAATCTTAGAAAGAAAGACAAAGGCACAGCAGCATTTTGACGAGACAACTGTGGCATGCCTGGCTTTAATTTCAGGGGAAATGCATAATAATATGCTAAAAATCAGAGAAGAAAAATCAGTGGTCATCTGTAAAGCTTAAAAACACATACAAAGAAGGACCAGTGAGACCAAAAGAGCAGAAAACGGGGCAATTGCTTTTCATTCTAGCTCTTACTGGACATGGGAGGAGACAGACTTCCTCAGAATCCAGAAGCATCCTTTACTTGCCCCAAACCCCAAAGACAGGCACTTTCCTGATAAGACTTCTAATTCAGTGATAACCTGAACACAATAGACAAAAGTGCAAATGCTTGAGGTGGAGTAAAAACATTGGGCCACAGTTCTGAAAACAGACATTGGAAGTTATTGCTTCTTTCATATCTGCCCCCACAAATCTCATCTCCATAGGACACTAAAGCCAAACTAACTTTTGGCAGAAGCATGGTTTTGGGTAAGGATCTAAGTAGCCACAAGCTACGTGATTTTGGAAATGGTGTTTCAAGTAGACCCCCTGTTCTCTCCTACTGGCAGCCCAATGGCCACATATGCAGAATGAGAGACAAGAAGAAAGAAAAACAGTCCTGAACTCACCACATATTCATCATCATAGCCATCTTCTTCTGGAACTCCTGTGTTTGGGTCACAGTCTCGAACAGTGAACTTCATTGTGCAACTGAAAGTGCAAGCAACTGGGAAGGAAAAGAAAAGCCCTTACATGTTAGTGGTACAGCTTCTTCTGCTTGAGTCCTTGCTTCCCAGAAAGGGTCTTGGAAGAAAATGTTAGCTTTTTCCCAAAAGATACAGACACGGCAGTGGTCAGAGCACTTTTCAACTTTGTATAAAATTTCCCCTTGACTCCAAGACCAAAGGAAGATCTCAGGATGAATGTGCCAAGGACACAGTGTAACAAGCACACTTCCACCAACTTGCAGGGTGCTACAATGTGATTCAGTCAGCATTAGCCACCACCAGAAAGTCTGTAAGGGTTTTTGATAGGTGGATTACAATCTAAAATTACAGTTCAGGGAATTCAGACTAGTTCTGACTTTCTCTGGTTTAAAGGGATAACCAAGAAACCCACCTCACTGATAAGCTGAGTCATGTTAAATCAACTCCAAATACAATGGAGCTTATTTAAGTGTGAATAAATTAGGAAAGAGAAGTTTTATGCCCAAGAAAATCTCACTCCTAAATCTTACAGTTGATTCTAATTCTCTAGAAAGAGGAACATTTGCATTAGCGAAAATGAAGACCTAAGCTACTAATCATTTTTGCCCCATTTGCATTTTCCTTTTACTGATTCTGTTCCTGAACACTACCAAACATCCATGTTTTCATTGACCCAAGATAATAAATTCAGCTTCCTGCATTACCTGCATGCTCTCTAGTCCTCATTACCATCTCGTTTCTAATTATCCAACATGAATGATAAGTTAAAAATCGTGCAGAATGATTCCCTCCCAGTTTGTACCTGCAGTGGGGTCATCCTGGGGCATCTGGACGAGGGTGTAACACATGCCTGGCTGGTTGTAAGCCAGGCTGGGTGCTGGGATGCAACAGATCACATCATATGCATCTGATGGCTCCATCTGCACAGTGACTCTCTCTAACAGCTGATCATTTAACGTGTTTGTGCAATCAAACTGCAAAAGAATAAATTGAAAAGGACTCAAGGACACACGAAACATTTCTAATCACCAATTTTCCCCAAATTAGCTAAAATGCTCCACTGCGTACAGCAGGCATCTTGTGTCTCTGACACCAGCCTGCTTTTCTCACTGAACAGCTTCTCCCTCCAATTTTAATGGAATTCTCTAGCAGATGGATGGGGGGTTACAATCCTTTTTTGATCATTTTTGAGGCAAGCTGCACGCATCTTAATTCTACTGTGCAATTTTCTTAAGAGGAAAGCTGTCCTCTCCAGGGCACAGTGGCAGTGCTGTTTGTAATACAGTCTGGTCTCATTAAGGGCTGACTCCTCCTGCACCCTGGCAGAAGTGCTGAATTGCCCTTACCTGGAAAACAATGTGGTTTGTGAACACGTGTTTAATACAACAAACAAAATACTCTGTTTCTGCTTCTGTGAGCTGAACTGGTTCTGAAGACTTGAATAATGGACCCAAGCTCTTAAATTCTGGAATGGCTGCCAGTTGTTCTGCACAGAGAGGAAAAGAAGACAGACACTTAGTGACAGTCTTGTTCATTGCTCCTGCCTGACTTGTGGCAATCCTCCCTCTGCTTCAAGCACCAAATACCCACTGATCTTTCATACCTTGGAATATATCTTGACGTGAAGGAGCAACTTTCTCAGGTTTGCTGGTCACTAGGGCAATCTCTTTGACAAGAAAAGCAAAAGACATCGTGTTGTCAACTCCACTATGCAGGTTTAAATGCCTTGATATCGCTTCTAAAAACTCATTAACCTGTAGTGTGTCACACATTCTGCTCCTTATCACTGCCAGTTCCTCAAACACAAGCTTAAAAGTCTCTTCTGCTAGGCAATACTGGATTTTAAGGAGAGGAGGGGAGAGATATTTGATGAAGAAAGTGCACTTTAGTCTAGAACAGCCAGAAAAAGCTTACCACTCTGACTACATGACTGCTCCAGCTTCAGCAGACAGCATAACCACAGCTATGACATATGAGCACAGCAATACTTGAGACAAGCTACCATTTCTCAGAAGGCATTAACTTATTTACCTTGCTTAAGTGAGAACGTGTAACCTATAGAATTTGAAATCCCATATCTAACAGACAGGAAGGGAAAAGGAGAAGGGGAAAAAAAAAAAAAAAACAACCCTTTGCTTGAAAGGTTGTGCAAGTTCAAGATGCAAGATTGTACAAGATCATGGAAGAATGCCAGCTAAGTGATTTAGTGCTGCTGGAATGTATTTTTTTTCAAATGCCTATGAGATGATAAATTCTGATGACGTACAAACTTCCCTCCAATAAATCGAGCAGAACAAATAACAACATCTTGCCAACCCATATTTCTTTGGAAGAGGCTCTGTTTTCCTTCATCTGTGAATATCAGGCAGGCTTGCTTAGGCAAAGCCTGTAACACTAAACTGTGTAAGGCATTCAGCTGAGCCACCTCCAGCCTTGGCCTGACCTTACTAGGGCAGCAATGAGTTTACTGACATCAAGTACCATTATGGCAACGCAAACGCTTGCCTAGAACCTATTTATAGGAAGTCTGAGTGTTACCTGCTTTCTGTTCAAAGATTGGTGCAGTAGCCAGTGGAACTGTTTTCATATCAAAAGGTTTGTCAGAAGGCTCCAGTGTATATTGGTGCAGGGCTTTCTCCATTCCAGGAACAGAGACAGTCAACCCTGCAAAGCAGGATCACAGGCAGAAGATTTCAGTTTTAATGGCTGGGACTGCCAAAAACCTACAGGCACTATGATACAGGGTTCACAAATGAGCAGTGCCAGTTTTGTATTACCCACTGCACCAGAAGCAACAAGGTGCCAGAGTCTGAAAAATTTAGCAGCGTCTCAGTCACATCCCTCATGAGAGCAAGTAAAGGAAAACTATTTTAAAAGTACTTCTCTGCAGCCCACCCACTGGCTCAGGCTGCAGAGAAAAACTCTTGTATGCAATCTAGGGTTCACAGCCAGATAAATATGATTTGGACTTTGGTTAATAAAAAGCTGGTAAAAGTACTTTCATTTCTTAGTAAACACACACGCACTTGTAAACATGCACGCACATGAAGTACATCAAGATTCTGTAGAGAATAAAAAAGCTGCTCCGAAGATGACAGAGAAAGTTGCCTTTCCAGATGCTACTGGAGTCTAAATAGCTCACTTGAGAGAAGTCATATTACAACAGTCTCAAATGTCAAATGTTTTGTTAAATGACCTTTTAACCACAGGCCATAAAACATTTTTATAACCGTCATGGCAAGATGTGTGAGCCCCATTTTGTAAAGGAGAAGATGGAGCAAAGGTTAAGAAACTTGGTCCAAGCTAAGGAAGAGGCAATGATGAAAAAAATCTCATCCCATACCCCTGGCTCTGTTTACTGGAAAATCCTTCCCATATTTTGCTACAGCTGTCACTCTCAGTTGGCATGAAAATTTGCCAAGACAGTTCTGCTCCTTCTGGTTATTCTGACCCAAGTTACCCAAGATGATTTATAGAAAACTTACAGCAACAAAACCCATCCATAATACAGAATGTGAAATAACAGCTCAAACTTCAAAGGTACATAAACCCCTTTCCATCACTGACCATTAAAGATATAGGCAGCATTCAGGGCTATCTGTCTCTGTTGAAGAACATTCAAGTAGAACGTTGCTCTGTCCCGAACTTCGTCATCACTGTCCATCATACACCTGTTTTGGGGAACAAGAGGACAGCAGTCAGCTCACTCAGAACATTTCTTTCAGTTATATGGTGATAACTTGAAGCTTACATACAAGCACCACAATAGAAAACTAAGACTAAAGGAAGCGAAGTGCTAACACCACCCACGCTTGCCAGACTGCAGAACATAGACCTGGACTTGCATTTTATGGCTAACAATTCTGATGGGCAATGTGTGGTTGAACTTCTATTGATGTTTTAATGGCTTTGAGATAGAAAAAGAAGTAGAAGAAATAAAGATGATGAAAATAAATCTGTTAAAGTTGCTTTCTATTTCAGCCTGAAAAAAATGTCTGGGTATTCAAATATTCAGCCAGTTTTTCCCTATTATAGCAAGTGGTTTACAAAGATACTCTCTCCCCCTCCTTGCAATCTATTCTGTTTTTTTATTTCCATGTTGCTCAGATCACTTGACATAGTAGTATTTCACCTGCACTTATGCTGATGTCATCTTCTGCCTGAAGCATTTCGTAATTTGAATTATTTCTTTCATCATAGAATTCAATCTTGATAAGGATTTATGGTACACTATAGTGCTACACAAAGAACATGACATTTAAGGTATAAACAGTTTAAGAAGGCTGAATGGTCTTAGCAAGAGACACACAAACCTGTAAAACTGGAACACCTGAGATCACTACTCAGCCACACACAAGTTATTATTTATGAGTAAGATGGAAATCATTTTCTTACTAGAAATGGATGCAGAAGTACACACACTAAAGCACTGTGGTTTAATTGCCCATTAAGGAACATTTTCATATCAGATTAACTGCCAGAAGACTTCATGACATCTTTCATTCAGATACCTTCAGCAGTCCTGTGCTCTTTTGAGACAGGAAGGAAGACAGCCTCTGCTCAGCAGAGCCAGCACATATTCTGGCTTGGTCTATCTTGCTTCTCTGTGGAGACAGACTGCCCAGTGTCACCAGCACACACAAAGCACAGTCATACCCACTCACCTCTGCAAAAGCACCAAGATGCTTGGAAGAAGACTCTCATTCTGGGCACCAAACTTTGCTAGGGCACTTACAGCAGCTAGAAGAGAAAAAGAAGAGGTGTCAGAGGTGCTAAAGCTATACACATATACATAATTCACAGCCAGATTCAGAGTGCTGTGCATACTGTTGTCCTGAAGTTCCAGTTACAAAGGTTGTCATTTATACCACAAACCAAAAGACAAAACTATATCCATATTTCCAAAAGGAAATTCTTAAATGTCAGGGAATAACAGACCGAAGTTACCTTTACAGCCCTATGATCCCTTTCCGAGAGAATTCTCCACCAGATGAGGACAGCCCACAGCTCATTCCAGTTCCTGGCTCCACTATCACTAGCTGTGGTTCACCCTCTCATATATATTTGTTTTTGATGCATCCACTGGTGAGCAGGGCCAGACTGCAACCAGTGACTTTGCAAGGAGCTGAACTCCCTCAACAACCATCTAAAGCAGCCTGTCCAAATTAATCTAATTTCATTTCAGAATTAACTTCAATAAATTCCACTTACACAAAGAGAAAGCTCTATAAGGAAATATAGGCTTTATAGCCTTGATAGTTGTTTTTTTTTTTAAAAAAAAGCAGCTATATGACAAAGTATCTGTACAGGAGATGCTCTCTGGTGGATGCTCTCCATGTGCTCCCGAGTCACAATTTAGGAAATGGTGACTAAAAGAGCTGTCACCAAAAATCAAATGCAATCTAGACCTTACTATATTTGTCAGCTCGTTTTCCTTCCTCCCTTCCAGCAGTATTTCCTCCTCCAGAACTCCAGAGATTAAGTCGATGCCAATGCCAAGCCCAAAGAGTGAAAAAAACCCAAACACTCTAAGAGTTTTGTTGTAAAGGCTCCTCAGGAAGGAATCATCAGTCTGCAACAAGCCTTCATGGGGAAATCCTTATATTGTGCACGGGAGATTTGCATGGAAACAGATGATACTTTCATAGGTGATGCATAAGAGGTATTTCTTAATCCCTTTGGAGTAACCATTGCCTCTCATACTCAGTTTCAACCCTGAGATTTCAAGCAGAACTCAGATGTGAAACCATCAAGAATTGGAGGTGAACTTACCAGCTCTCACAGCCTCGTTCTCCAGCACGACCCTGTTGAATATGAAGCGGATGTACTTGGATGGGGAAGGAGTCCTTGGCCCCTCTTTTCCCAGCAGGTGTAGGATCTTTGTGGCCAGGACAGTGTGCTCACAGTCTTCAATGAACTCACAAAGGTGAGCCAAGCCTGCTTCCTTACTCTCAGGATTCTCCTCAATGATGCTAATTATGCAGTCCACAATGGCTCGCTTGTATTCAAAGCCACCCTGGGAAGAGAAAAGCAAGCAGGTAGGCAGAGCTCAGAGCTGCACAGTTCCCCTCATGCTTCAATTACTTCTTCCCATTATAGAAAAACAAAACAAAACATTTGTACATAAACAGAAAAGAGGGGGCAGGCTGGATAATCTAATAGGGTCTTCCCAGTTTCCACTGGTCAATATAGGCATACATCTGAGAATTTTTTCAGATCAGTTTTTTAGTGTACCAGCTCAAATTCATGAAAATATTTCAGACAGGTCTGACCCACAAGATAAATAGGGTTTTGGTAATCACTCAGGCCCCCTCGTTGTTATGTAAGATGTAAAACAAAAGAGATCCTTCCCACTATCACAGCTACCTGCCAAGAACTACGCAAAGAAAGTTTCAAACATACATCATCCCTGAGCATATTGGAGAGGAAGGTCATCATGACGCTGTGTTTCCGAGGGTATTTCTGGCACAAAGCACTGATAGCTTGTACTACCACTACCTGCAAAACAACAGAGAAGGACATTAGTCATACACATCTATTTTTCTAAGAACACAGGCTTCTCACTATCTCAAACTGTTACTTTGACAGATTACATCCTTGTACAAGAAGGATAAAAATCTGGATAAACATCAACTTGTTTAGCTTGGAGAAGAGAAGGCTCCAGGAAGACCTCATTGAGGCCTTCTAATACTTGAGCTTATAAGCAGGAAGGAGACCAACTCTTTACATGGTCTAATAGTGATAGTACAAAGGGGAATGGATTTAAACTAAAAGAAGGAAGATTTAGGTTAGATATTAGGAAGAAATTCTTTACTCAGAGGGTGGTGAGGCACTGGAACACGTTGACCAGAGAAGCTGTGGATGCATCATCCCTGGAGGTTCAAGGTCAAATTGGATGGGGCCCTGGGCAGCCTGATCTGTCCACAGCAAGAGGGTTGAAACTAGATGATCTTTAAAGGTCCCTTCCAACCTAAGCCCTTCTATGATTCTATGACTTTGCATAGGCATGCTAATGCTCCTCAAGGTAAGAGGGACAGGTACAGATAAACAACCACCCTTAGCCAACTTACTACTTTAGTTTACAGTGATTAAGCTTAAAAAAAAAAAACTAGTGTGAACTTAAGACTCCAATTATTACTAAAGTATCAGACTGAAATGAAACAGACTCAATGAGAACAGTTAAAATTCTTCTCCAAATAGGCGCCCAGAAGACAGTATAAAATTTTACAGGAAACTGCATAGGAGCCAGGAATCTACCAAATGATGTTTATCCTTTTTTGGAGTGGTGAGAGGAAATGAAACAGTATATTTTGATAGTTGGAGGATTGATGACTACACCTTCTGAATTTAAAGCTGGCTTTGTTCTATCAAACTCAGTCACTGAAGAATTAACATATGGGAAAAGCTTGATAAAAACAAGAATGGGAGAAAAACCTGCAGCTGGAAAGAGCAGAGGCCTCCAATGCCACACCTTAAACTCATCTGATATTTCTGACACGAAGGAAGAGATCTGTTTCATGAGCCTGTCTACACTGCTCTCACTCCCTGTCTTCAGCAGGGTGGTGATGGCGAGGGTAGCGATACTGCGGTTGGAGTCAGTGATGAGGTTTTCCAGGTCCAGGTTGCAGGCAGTGACTGCAGATGGATGCTTCATGGCCACCTGTAAAGGAAACAATTTCCAAGTTACATAGGAGCAGTAACATCCTGCAGTTCAAAGTTTTCACTGGTGGCAAGGATTAAAGCCCCTAGTTTTTCAAGCACTGCTCTAATTCACAAACATTGCAATTAAACCCACATCATGTGACTGCTGGTAGGATGCAATCAAAGCTCGTGTTCTTTTGTTTCCATTTTTGAAATTAACTCCTCTAACCATAAGTCATAGCTCATGGGTTTGACAGTCACATGGCCTGACCCAAGCCATGTGCTCTATTTGCTCTACTTCTGTTGTAGTGTGCAGCTTTGAAATCAGAATGTTATTTCCTCCACACACATCCTGTTCACACTTAACTATCTAAGGATTTCTTATACAGCTGAGAGCTCACAATTTATCCAGCCACAGCTTGTTATAACCCCATCGTCCAGAAATGAGCAAATACAACTTGAGTGCAAAAAAAAAAATTTGTCACACCAGAAAATATGGCATGGAAAAGACAATCCTCCAACAAGGAGTATTTCTGAACACAGTAATCACATGAGCAGTTGCTCTGTTTTAGGTAACACACCATCAGGCACTGAAGTTTGACTTCCTCTGATGCTCAGAGACTTAATGCTTGTTGAGAAGATCTTGGAAGCACTCACTTTATTAAGGGTCCGTACAGCTGCATATCTCAAGACAGGTTTGGGAGAACTACAGAAAAGCTGCAGCACTGAAAATAAAGAATCAAAAGAAGTAACTCATGACAAGATGTTACAGAGTAGAAACCGTTGAATAAAAGCTGTCTCTCAGTACTGCAACTCCAGGCACCTGTAATGTCTGAGGAGATGAGATACCCATAAAAGATGGGAAAAGGAAAGCTGCCCTCGGTCATCACTTTGATATTGAGGTACAAATAGTATAGCCAGAAATCACCATAGCAGAAAATCACATTTAGTCTCTTTCAAAAATAGAGGGAAGTCTAATATATTCACATTCAACTGCAGATGGCATGCTAAACGTTCACGCAGTTCTATTAATAATTTATCGCTGGTTTCAGCAGCAGATTAAAAATAACCTTCAGGTTTTCATTTACAACAATAATACGCTGTCTGTAGCAGTTGGTGACTCATCTGTGCTATTAAGTTCTTCTCTACCTTCCCTTCCATGTTTCCTCTCTGTAGTTGGAAAAGGGAAAGCATCACCCTGTGCCACCTCTGCTGCCCCTTCTCTAAAGCTGTGGATGAAATGGAGAAAAAGGAATTAAATTGCTTCCCATTCAGAAGCCTCTAAATCTGGGGACAATCAGAAAATTTAGGTTTTCAGTCTAGTACTTCAGCTATGTTGTACTGTCTCTCTAATCTGTTTTACCACTCTTTCTTTCAGCTGTGTCAGTGGTGAAAAGGACTCTTGGACCAACCTGAAACAGCGGGTGCCAGCTCCCTGGCTGTGCAGTTTGGCAGATGGATGATTGCAGAAGCAGCTTCATAAATCACCATCTCATGCTTATTCCGCAGACAGCTCTCAATGAAGTCAAACAGTGGACTCTCATGTCTACAAACAGAAGATATTTCACATTGTGATGTTGGACCAGATGCAAACTCTAACACTGTGTTTCTGAGAACTTGTCAGAAAGCATAGTCAGCACACTGGATCTCTTGTTTCTTGCACTGCTACACTGCTCAACTCAATAAACTTTCAATTCACTGCTGTTCTTTTCATCTTTAATTTATCTCCTACAAGCCAGAACTCCTGCACTTTAGATATAAATTAACTTTGTTCATCATGTAACACACATCACTAACAAAAATTTTCACTGATCAGGAGACGAATTTCTCAGATAACTCCTCTGCTAGCATGAAATCAGATTAACAGAGATCTCTTTCCTTTCGTTTATGTCACCATAATGTAGAGAGATTCTTATTGTGTTTGAAATGCATCAACAAAGTACAAAACACTCCACACCTCCAGAGATTATTCAGCAGTTTTAATACTAAAAATTAAGCTTCCTACCTACTGCTTACCTCAAACTACAATTAATTTTGTCATTCACATGCTGCTTCTCACTTACCCCTCTTCAGATTCCTTCAAGAGTTTGCTTGCAATTCGGATCAGCATGCAGTATGCAAACTGGGATTTCAGGCCAGACTTTGTGAACTTATTCAGCATCTTGGAAACCGCAAGACGATCGTTTTTTCTAAGGTGATAGAGCAGCCCCAACGCATGGTACTGAGAAACCAGAAACAGACATGCACAAGAACATGTGAAGATATTAAATAAACACAGCAGTTGGCAGATTATTAGCCCTCTTCTGTGCCCTACAGTTGCAGTTTTCTAGCAGAAGTACCTTCTAATCTCAAACAATCTGACAAGAGGCAAAGATCTGCACTGTTTTCTTCCCCTTCCTATCTCCCCCATGAGAAAACCTCAACACATTTCTAAAAATAAAAAGAACCATCAAGTTATTTTCCTCCCTTTTCTTCCCATTCAATGTCAGAATTTCAAAACCTTCAGCTTACTTAACTATGATGCAATGCTTGCTTTTCTAGTATGCTCAATACCCAGGATATCCCAAAGCCCTTTAAATCACAGCTGACCCCACAAAAATCCTTCAGGCATTTACGTTGAAAGTCCAAACTGTGAAGTAAAAAGGAACATTTCCAATTGCTTACCAAGGTTTTTTGCCATAGGACCGATTCACAGCAAAGTTTAATGAAGCTGCTAATTGGGCACAAACAAAGCTGATTTTGTAGATCTCTTTCTGAGTCATGGCACTGACTGAACATATGGAATACTTTCCTTTTCATAGCTTTTAGAATATTTGTGCAAAGATTTTGCTAACACAGACAGAGAAATGTAGGCTATTTCCTGTGGTCCTGCAATAACTGGCAAATTTTATGATGGCCAAGATGCTGGTGTTCTGGAAAGCAGTGAGATCATTTCTTCAGCTTTTTCAAAACCTCAGACTCACAGCCCTTCTGCAATAACTACTGGGAAACCTGTCAGTGGCATTCCAGCTATCAGGAGACTTGGAGGAAAAGGCAGGATTGCACCAAAGAACTGCCTGTTAATTAATAAACCTGCAGTGGGATCATGGGAAAACTTGTGATTTTTGAAAGTTTTCCCTCAAGTCAAACATACTGGTTTTAAGAGAAGAAGGAAAAATGAATACCAGTTGCTTTTTATAAGGTTAAGAACTTACAGAATGCCATTAAAACATACCTGTACCATGATGTTGTCACTAGAAGCTGCTTCCTGAGCTTCATTGATCCATCGTTTGACTACATCATAACTGATCTTCATCATGTGCTGAAAGAAGCCACAAATTTGAGATTGCAAACAAGCTAATATCAGAAGCACTGTGAAGTGCCACAAGCACTGCTTTCAGTTTTAAGTTGAACTACTTCAAGAAAATCTAGGGCTTTATTGTATACTCCTGGTAACAAAGAATAATTCCCAAATATGTATTTAGGATAGGTATAACAACTCCAAAGCTGTGTAACAGGAGGGACCTGTTTCAGTATAGAACAAAGCACTGTGTTGGAAAAATTTTATGTTCAAACTGGACAGAAGACAAAATCAGGACAATCCACCTGCCTGCTCCTAGTCCAAGAGGAACACTTCATTTGTTAATATTAACAAAGTTCCTCTTGCACCCTAAGGGTCTTACACAGGCCCCACTCCACTCTATCAGCTGGACCTCCTCCCTCCTGTTCTGCCTTCTTGATTTACCACTGCAGCCAGTTTCTTTATCCAATGCACCTATAAATCACTGTTCTTCTTGCACTTCAGTCTCAGACTTCCACTTGTATTTTCCCCTCTAATAAACACATTAAACTATCAAGACCTTTTCCAGTCTCTCTTAAACAACGGAGAGAAAAACACACAGTGAACTTCTTCATCTGGCCCTCCTACTACAGATCAGCCAAAATAATCTTGATCTGCAGCCTTACCAGGGCAGCAATCTTGTTTATTTCATTCTTGCATGGTGCAAAGCAAACTGCTTTTATTTTCTGTTGCAGAACTCAAATGCTTTTTCACTTCATCAGAGCTAATTCTTTCCCAGCACAGAACAGGTTGTTCTCACTTACTCTCACCAAACTGTTAAGTGTTTTCACAGTCATCAGCATGTTTCACTTTCGAAAACAAAGACAAGCCTCTCCTCAAAGAAGTTAATCTTCTACACTAAGTACATGCAGAGATGACTGAGCACTTTGCACTTAAGTTATTACAATCAATGTACTCTTAAAGAGAGAGAACATTACAGAAGGAGATAGAGAAGAGAGACTCGAGACAAAGAAAATTCCACTGCTACTATTTTTTTTTAAATATTTTCCAGTGAAGAGATAAAGAAGAATCAAATCAAAGGAAGACGAAGAGAGAACAAAAGCCAAAGCTACACATACAGTAGACTCATCTTCTTAGCCACAGCACAATGTATAGATTTACAATAATCTACTGCTTTACTTACTAAAGAAGATACCAGTGCAGAACTAGACACGCTGGGGACTTTGTCCACAATGGCTTGTTTCATGTATCTCTCAATGGCTTGTAACATTGTACCCTATGAAACAGAGAGGGGGAAAAAAGTTGATATTCAATGTCTGAGACAGAGCATGAAAGCAGTGTAAGACCAAAACATATGCACAACATATTCAAAAAGCCCTCTGAAAAACACTTCACCTAATTCTGAAAATGCATACTTCTGCAAGTGCCCACTCCTGAAGTTTCAGTGACAATCAAAAACCAGAGCTAAAAAGCTCCTGCCTTTTAACTCCATGGTCACAGTGCTAGAGCTTCACAGAGCCTTCATATCAGCAGAGGGCTTCAGAGCAGTCCTCCCTGAAGTGGCAGTTTCATTTTTATTCTAAGAACACACCCTGCTGCAGAGTAGTCCCTTGATGCTAAACACACAAATATTTTGTTGTGATTGCTCCAACAAAAGTGTTATGATTTGCACTTACATCAGTGATCCTGCAGAGTGCTCTGATGGCTGGGCCTCGGTAAACATCTTCCTTCCCTGTCATGTCTTTGGTCAAGCTGAAATAATCAAAGACAGCTGGTTAACACTTCCTTAATCTCTCAATGTCCCACTCCTTTTGTGACTTTCAGCTCCTCTCATTTAAGTATTTTCCAAGCTGTTACCACACATAACTGCAAAGATCCAATATTGGCTAGAAACTGTTTCTTAACAACTACCTGAAGATCATTAACATCAGATTCTGTAGAAATACAGAACATTACAAAATAAATAGTCCATAAAATCGCTTTCCCTGGCACATTTAGCTCAGCCATTCTCTTTGCAATGTTCTTCTTCTTCCTACCACATGATATTTTGGCTTGCATCATAGTGAAACTTAGCTTGCTGAACAGTTTCATTAAACAAGCAAACAAAATCTTAGTTAAAAAAAATACATCTCTGGAATTTCCTCTCACAACAAAAGCCACGTCTACTCTATAGTCATAAAAACTGATCAGTTGGAGTAGAGTGAGTTTTGCTCTGTGTTCTCTAATTGCTCTCACAGCAAAGTGAAACAAGTCACAGCTTAGCTTTGGACAAAAATATCAAGCATCAGTAACTCAGAGGGGAAAAAAAGAAAAAAAAAACAAGAACACAAAACAAAAGTAGCAACCAATTGATAAAGTGTATGCAAGTCTCTTGCCACATTTCATAGGTGACAAGAAACAACTCCATGTCCCTTGCTGTACCTTCAGCACAACAACAGAAAATCCCAGTGGCTAAAACAAACATATTTTGCTGTAGCTACTTGTTTCAGAGCTCTGATACTGTGTTTCCTGCAGTTCTACTACCTGCTTGTGACAATGATGACATCCTCAGAAATATTGGCCATCTCCTTGATAGTAAGGTAGCACATTCTTCTAAGGGTTTGCTGTGAAAATAGATTGTAGAAAATCATTAAACTCAAAAGCAATTATGAATGAACACTCCTTAGAAGTTTTAAAAGTAAACCAGACACAGGACACACTCCTCCCCATGTCTGTGCAAGCACACAAGTAAAGACATGTTTCATAACTGGATATCAGCCTTACTTCCTGCTTTCAAACAAATCAGGAAATAGATAAGTCTTACAAAATGATAGGACTAACAAAAAGTAAATCGACAAGTTATTTATGAATGAAGTGATGCATCAAGTCTAAGTGCGGAAGCCTCACAATTACCAATGAAAAGCTCTAAAATTTCCTCTTCTAGTTTTTTTTTTGCCATAGAAATATGCTAAGAGCACAGACATCTTAATTCTTTGAAAGCAAATGACATATTTGCATTAAAAAATAAACTACTTTCAAGAATACAGATATGAGAAAGTTCACACTCTATGCTTCCAAAACTTTCATTCTATCTTTTAACTGTGACACATGGAATCACCTTCAGACAAATCCCTAAAAAACTGAAGTGCTGGTTCATTTTCAACAAAAATGAATGAAATTCATTATATGAAGCATATTCTGCCCAATTCTTACACTCTCTGCAAAAGAGATCAGAAAAGGACTTGACATCAAAGTTCAAAGTTCATCCCAGTATTTCTAGGAATCTCTCTCCTGCAAGCAAAGCATTCTAAGAAACAGAAGTTAGATTATAGATTTACAGGCAACTTTTTAATTTTAGTTTGAGACCTAAGCAGATGGGGATTATTTGCAAGCACAATAACCATTCATAAAATTACACTGATTTGCAGACTAAGCCTTTCTGTGATTATTCATGTATTATTTGTGATTATTCACAACAGGAATTCAGCTGGGGAAAAAACAAACCACCAAGACCAACCAGCAGAAGTAACCATACGTTGTTACTATTCAGTTATTTTGTTTCCAAACTGTGAATTGCCTTCACCAAGCGGTTTGCTCACTGAATTTTCCTCACCCTCCTCCCACAGCCCAGTACTCAACTGCTTTGTAATTACTGTGAAACCAGCCAAAACCAGGAAGACAGAAAACGTTCAATGCCAGGCACTTACATCATTAGACTGAAACAATCTGGTCATTGCAAAAAAAGCTTCTGTGGCTTCAGTGGTTCCAAAATGTTCACCCTGAAAATAGCATACAAGATGTAAGGGGAAAAAACAGCATCATTATCCAGTTGGTTTCAATACAAGTGTCATCCACTGCTGTACAATGATGAAACAGTTTGTCAGGTAACCTCTCTTCCCTCTTTTGACATCAGTGTGTCAGCAGTTGGTTTGGCTTTGTTAAGAATCTACTTAAAGATGATTCGTGCCAGTTAAGACTGAACAGATCCATCCCAACTGATTTCTCCACAAACAAAAAGAACCTTCCACTCCATCACCTTCTGCATGATGTTCTTATCTCACTTTAGTCAGGCCAATGTGAATGACACAGTGCTGCAGTGAACACAGGCCAAATAACAGCTCTCATTTGGCACTCAGAAAAAGTCTTAAAAGCTTCAGGGACATGCACATGTTTCACCTTAGTGAGAAAGTCAGAATGGAAACAATACTGCAGCATAAACCCTCTATTTCTGGTGTACTTAAAAGCTATTTCCTGAGTCTCCTGAGGTATCAAACCTCTTTCAAAATGAAAGCTATCAGAAATCAGCCTCAGGAACATGCATTCTGGCTGGCAAGAAATGATGACACTTACCTGGTTCAGCAAGTAAAGGATCTTGGTAAGTATGTGCAGGCATCTTCGTGGATTTATAGGAGTCTCATTAAAGATACGTGCCTGCAAACACAGCACAAAATACATTACAGTGTAATCCAACAATAACAATTTCTCCTTCACCATAAAAATTAAAGCAATTGGTTTTCAAACAAGCAGCTTATCACTTTTTTTTGTTTTTTTTTTAATTCTAAAATGCATCCCAATGAACGTACTCCTGGCATTCAGTTTCAGTGTGGCTGGCTTGCTGGATGGGCAGCAATCTGAACAAGAGGCAGTGACTCAGTTCATTACTTGGTATTAACAAAATAATTAAAAATAACAGTATAATCAAGAAAAATTTCAACTCAGTTTCTTCCATAGCATCTGCAGCCCAAACATGACTTAGCATTAATCTGTGGGAACAGAAAAATTGAAGTTCTTTCTTCTTCTTTCTTCACCCTCAAAAATTCCTCACTTATTTAACTACACTTTCACTTACACTTTCATTTGGTGGTACACAAAGAGAAGTAGGAAGACCTTTTCACACAGAGAATATGAAACCAGGCAGAAAGATTTAATGGCCACACACAAAACCATCACAGAATAACACCATGTACATTTTTACACCCACTGGGATTTTAAATAAACCATCCCCATTTAACTGTTCACATTTCCTGCAAGCTGTAATTCCTCCCTGGGTTGCTAACATTCCCAACCAAAAATAACCATTGATACCTCCTGAAGCACAGCACTCTTCTCCAAATGCTGGAAAGGATTAGAGCCACTTCCTGAAAAAACAAGAGAGACCTCTTAGTTAAGAAAATGCATCCACCAAAATGCTGATAGCTACAAACAACAGAATTGGACGTGCAGGAATAGTTCCTAAACAGAAAGCAAAAACACATACACAAAAAAAAAAAAACAAAAAACTCAGTGCTGTAATGACATTCCTCTTTGAAGAATGTATTCCCTGCCAACAGCTTTGAATTCACTTAAAGCTGTGCTTGGCACACACCACTAAATCATCAATACTCATTTCTCAGCCTTTTAACAGCCCAAATTCAGGTGCTGGATGTCACCTACTGGCTAAAACCAAAACCCGCAGAGGTGTTTCAGAGGGGGAAACATTTCAAAATATTTCAAAGGGGGAAACGTGACACCTCTTGTCCTTTTATAAAGAAACATTTTAACTCCTGGGTTGTGCTTTGGAGGATCATCTAGGCCAATTAGTGCACGTCTGAGATGTAATTACAGCTTATTACTCCATTATAGAATCTATTTTATCTAATAAACAGATCTCTTTGAGTCTCTTCTCAAGGAAGAAGGAAGCCTTTGGGTTCAGAGAAGATAAGAAAGGTAAAAAATCCTCTGGGATTTTGGAAGAGAGCTGAATATTGAACTTCAAGGTGACATTTCTATGCTGGCAGGATAGAGATCAGCCTTCTAACCCTCACTGGCAGTGAAAACACCTCTGTAAAATCACTGCTGCAGATAAATCCCTCCAAACCCTCCTCCTGCTTCTGAGCCCCTTTTCCTCTGACTGTGATGTTTCATTTTCAATTCACCCCTTCTCACACCCCAAGCAGGAAAAAAAAAAACTGAGAATGAAGTGAAACTAAAGCCAACCAGGCACACCTTGGGGCTTAGGAGAGCTCAATAGAGCCCAGCTTCAAGGCAGCATCAGTGACTGCGTGCAGCCTGAACCGGGCACACGCTGGGGATTAGAAGACCCCAACAGAGCACAGCTTCACGGCAGCGTCGGTGCAACCTGAGCTCCGCTCCCAGACACTTTTGTGGAGGGGAAACACGCAGGAAACGAAGCCGAGTTCCCCCCCTCAGCGGCCGCTGGAGGCCGCATCAACGCTGAGGCTCCAACACTCGCTCCCCTCAGGGATATACCGCCCTCCCCAGAACCCGCTGCCTCCTCCCTCCCCACCGCCGCCAGCACCGGACCGGACTCTTCGTCCTTTTTGTCAAACTTCTTGATCATATCGCAGCCGCTCCGGCCTCCTCCCTTCGAGCCGCACCGCCGCGGAAGCTCCCGCCGGAAAGCCCGCCCCCCACGCCTCACAGCGTGCTATCTGATTGGGTTGTGGAGTTGCCACTCAAGTTCTACGTCCTGTAGGGTCTTCCATCTCTCCAAGCCACGCCCCCTCCGAGCAGCTGAGGGGGCGGGGCAGAGCCAGGCGGGAAGAGAGTCTTAAAGGAGCCGCGCCGCCATTTTGTGAGGGGGTGTTTGATCTTTTGGACTGATAGACAAATAAATAAATAAACCATCCTACCTCCTTATCAAAGCAATGAACACATATTTTAACCTCCAGATACCCTCAGAAAGGGGATGGGAGATGCCTGAGGTATTCTGGCAGCAGTCTCAGCCTGTCCTTGAGGTGCCCTGAGGAGGCCGCTGCTTCCCTCTTCTTTTTAAAAAAGCTTAAAAAAAAAGAGCTGTTGTAAGTCATAAACATCTCAACAAGGGCTTCCTGAAGGATGTGATGCAAATGGTGATCGCTTGTGGTGGTGGGACATCTAAAACCACCTGAAATTAAGTTCCCCTCTGTCATGGTGCCATTCCCAACATCATGGCACCATTCCTCACAGTGGTGGATGGCCCATGGTGCAAATGGCTCTCCCTCATGGTGATGGGACGTCTAAAACCACCTGAAATTAGGATCTCACACATCATGGGGCCATTCCCGCCATCATGGCACCATTCCCACCATCACTGTGCCATTCCCACCATCATGGTGCCAGTCCCACCATCACTGTGCCATTCCCACCATCATGGTGCCAGTCCCACCATCACTGTGCCATTCCCACCATCATGGTGCCAGTCCCACCATCACTGTGCCATTCCCACCATCATGACTCCATTCCCCACAGCGATGGATGACCCATGAGGCAACGGAGGGTTTTCTTGGGTGCCAAGTGCCACCAAGCCACTTTGGTAGCCATCATCTGTTTTGGGAGCCATTGCCACGGGGCACAAGGGTAACATAGAGGTCTGGAAAAGAGCAAAGAGGGCCAATGGCCGCAGCAGACAGGCCGCCATCTTGCCTCACCACTAGGCCAGTGAGGGAGCACATACAGTTCTTCAGTGAGGCATGGTCAATGTTAATGCTGGGACAGTCTGAGGCATGTTATTTGGACACATTTTGGGTCTAGATGCAAAAATGGCTCCTGCCTACGTCAGGTGTTTGCTGCCCAAAGGACCTGAGTGCTCCTCTGCCTTTTCTCTGCCTGTTCTCACGTCTGCTGTATTGCTTTACAGGTGGAAGATTAAAATGGGAAGAGATAAAGGCACTGAGCACTCAGAAGGTGACATTAATGAGCATGATTGCAGGTGCTTTTTGGACTATTCACGTGCCAAATTCTGAAATTGCCCAGAGGGGAACAAGCAAACCCTTGGGGCTCTGCTTCCTGCCGCCATGCAGATAGATGGGAGCAGGGGATTTCTGCTGAATTAGCACCACTAATAAATTAGGGATTAACAACACTCACGAGCCAAACATTTTCCTCTCCTTCCAAAGGCCTGTCACTGCAGCTCCTTTGCAGAGGAGGCTTTGAGGGATCCTGGCAGCACGCTCAGCATTGCCTGACACCTGCTTGTGTATTTTGAGCAACTAATTTTTTCTGGTTTCTTCCTTTCTTCCCTTCCTTTCTTCCCTTCCTTTCCTTCCTTTCTTTCCTTCCTTCCTTTCCTTCCTTCCTTCCTTTCCTTCCTTCCTTCCTTTCCTTCCTTCCTTCCTTTCCTTCCTTCCTTCCTTTCCTTCCTTCCTTCCTTTCCTTCCTTCCTTCCTTTCCTTCCTTCCTTCCTTTCCTTCCTTTCTTTCCTTTCTTCTTTTTTTTCCCTGCAGAATGGTTAAGATTGGAAAGGACTTCTGGAGGTCCACTGGTTCAACTTAAGAGCAGGTTGCCCAAGACCACGTCAAGATGATTTTTGAGTACCTCCAAGGGCAAGACTCTGAAACCTCTGTGGGTATGCAAACAGAAAAAGATCACGCCTAAGCCTGCTTTTTACTTCTCTTTCCTCGGATTGGGAGGCAAAGAGATGCTTTCCTTTAGGAGGATCTTGTCAATCTTCATGCTCCACTTGATGCCCTGAGGACAGCCATAATAACTTTCCATATGGAGATGGAAGAAGCAGCCGTGTCCCTTTGCTCCATGCTCCCTTAGACCCAGATTTTCAGCAGAAGATTTCTGTGCTCAATTACATTCAGAGACCTCGTTGGTTAGGGGTCTGCCTGCTACTCTTGGTATAAAATGAGAAGCCCAGTTTTCATCAGAAACCATGTGGGAATGAGTTAGAGCTTGGGATTGGAGTTGACCACGGAGCTTAGCATTTATGATGGGAAGGAGTGGAGAGCCCCAAAAAAAGGAAAGAACTGTATTGAAAAGGAAGTAGGATAGGAGGGCTTTGATAGTTGCAACATAAGAGTCTGGGTGCTAAATTAGTTTGATATAAATTAAGGGAATAGGCTAAGAGGAAGCAACAGCCATGAAGCAAACGGGATGGAAGGAGAAAGAAGAGACACTGGGTGTAGAATTAAGTGTTCCAGTAAAATATTCAAGGTTCAATCAAACTAGATGTGCTGGGACAGGTTGAAAACAATCACTTTTACACAATAGAAGCTCCAGACAGTTGTTCAGGGTACTATAAAATGGTTTTGTGTCAGTGATGAGGAAGTTTGGATACTCAAGGTGTTCCTGTAAGAAGGTAAAAGCAAATACAGTAACTGCTGAAAGAGGGAAGCAGTGGAGACCAAACAGGCTAAGATATAGGAAAGATAACAACATTGCTATTTTAGAGCACACAAGTGTGTTTTCAAAGCTATCATGTAAAGCCAGCTGCGACATAAATAACGTATTTTTAGTTTTTCTTGGATGTTTTCTGATTTGCTCGCTGAATCTGTAGCTTCTCTTTGCTGACATAAATACCAACACTCCGTTTTAAAGAATCACTGAGATCTTTTTTGTAATTCCACAACACTGAGGTTGGAATTCATCTCATCTAACCTCAGCTATCTAAAACTTGGACATCTCATCTCAGTTGGTCACCCAGATTTTTTCTGTGTTGAGTAGAAGGTGAAAGAGAGAGAGGGAGGGAGATATTTCACATGGGCAGAACATTGTGTTTGGAGATGTGGACATCCACTGGATGCCTTTCTCCAACTTCTAAACTTCCTTTATAATCCAGTTTAAAATGAAAGCCTTAATTCTGAGGTGGCTGTAGTTACATTAGATAATCCCTTCACCTAGTCACGAGAAACTGGAGACAACTCTTGTCAAATCTTGCCCATGTTTCAGTGTTCTGATACAGTTTGCTGCTTCCTTCAGGAGGTTGATTCTCTCCCACTGGATGAAACGTGAACCCTGAAATGTGTTTGCATGCCCCAGTTAGACATGGCATGGTCTTTCCCCTCCTGCTGACCACATCATATGTTTTCCTCAGTCTCCCTACCTGAGAAATTGTATGCAAACAAGCAAGTGGACCCAGACATAAATGAAACAGGAGTCTCAGCACAGCTCCAAGCAGTGATGCTCACTTCCATGTTTAGATTCTTGTTATCTCTATTTTGCAGTGAAAAAGTGGAGGAACGTGACAGCACGATGTGCTACCAGTCATAAAGGAGATAAAGGCACCAAGCTGTTCTGATGTCATTCTTTAGGCAACAGGTCCATTGCTTTTTTTGTTTTGTTTGCTTTTAAAATCTGTATGTGTTTTTTTCCAAGTTATCTACATGTGGCTGGTAGTAGATAAGTGAATTGCCCAATCAAGATGATGTTGCAAAGGCAAAAGCAAACAGCAAAGATGTGTTGGGAACAGCTTATCCTGGCAGCATCACTGAAGCATCTCAGACTCTGACCCTACAGAACTGAATCCCCTACTGTATGACTTTTTGTTATGTTTAATACAGTTTAAGTGAGGAGCATTCCAAAACCCACATCTTCCCACTCCTGCTTGCTCCAGGTGACTCCGTGTGGAGCAGGGCCAGGGGGTCACCTCACTGATCATGAGAAATGGACCCACTGGATGTGATTTGATTTCCAGCAAATCACTGACATCATCTGCTGCATTCAAACCCACACTCTTTGGCTGAGATTTTTAAAACCAACTTCCCAGCTTGCTGCCTGTCTCAAAGCTGTGACGTGGAGCTCTTTTAGCCTTCAATATCTTCTTGATACTTTGGAAGTTTAGCTTGTTGTATGGTGATGAGTTGTGTTTTACAGCTCCAAGTTGCTTCTTGGTGTTAAGCATCACCTGGTTAGGATTCAGCTCAGGGAAGGGGTTGTTGGATATGATCAGTGTTAGCTTAATGAGTGAAGATCTGAAGTTTCTGAAGCATGTTACTGGTGAAAGCATAAAGTCTTCCTCCCATCCCAGGACAAAAGGAGGACCTGAAATAGAAGAACCAGCTCTGTATCATCGTTATATATCATCATATATATCCATTATATATATCCATCCATCAAATACATCCATTACAACAGCAGATCTGCCCTCCTGCACCAACCCTGAGTTGCCTGGGCCAACTTTTTGCAGAGGGGACGACCTGGAGAGACTCCTTTCTCTAGCAGAGGCACACAGAACAGAGGAATCACCTGAATATTGCAGTCTTTCCTCACTTTAGCACTCCAGTGGTCACTGGGATTAGTGATTTCCATAGCTGGACTCTTGTATATGTCACTATAGGTGTCACCTGAGCTAAAGAAAAAACATCCCATGGACCACTGTGCCAGTCCATTTGCTTCTAGAAGCTCTAAGCTCTCTCTTTTTTTTCTCAAATTTTTAGATTTTTTGTCTTCTTAGTTGGTGGCAACAGCAACTTCAATGAGAAGGAGTAACGTGGAAACACAACCCAGCCCTCATTCGATCACATGATAAAATTCATTATCAATTATGGTGATCAATACATATCTGGGTAAGTGCAGCAGCACCGATCTCTGTGGCTGCTTTGATGGCAGAATGTGATGATAAAACCATAACTCGTGATCCCATCTATAAACCATTTTCTTTTCGAACTTGGACTTTTTTTCGCATTTTATTAACGCAGTTCATGAAGATATTTATTTCATCACAATTCCTTGACTTCTGCTTATAATGCTGTCTGCTTACATGGGATTTTTCACAAAAAAAAGACATTATAAAGGTTGTTGTTTAGTAATGCACGGATATTTACACTTAACCATGGTCCTTTCTTGGATCATTGAGGTGCAGCCAGTTCTGAGCCAGAAGATTTGGTCATATACACACCAATTTTGGACAAAACACAGAAAATGTAGTGGCCATTTCTGCATTGTCCCACTCAACAGCTCAAATGGCAGAAGGGCCAAATTCTGACATTATTACTTTTTCCTGAAGAATTCCCAGATAATAAATTCAGACCTAGTTGTTTTCCAATAACCAAGTAAGTAGACTGGCGTGATTGATGAATTAATTTGTTGTTTTCATTTTTACCCTAGAATTGCAAAACGCACAAGAAGAAAACAATCTAAAAATTGCCACAAATGCCACAGGGTTACATCTTCAAGTATCTGCTTTTCCTTTCCCATACTTTATCTTTTGCACTTTGAGCTGTCCCAGACATCTCCAATTTAGAGAACCATCTCGTGTTACATTTGTTAAGTATGAAGAATGATTGGTAGTGCTGTAAAATCAACAGCATGGCTAAGAGTCTCAACCTCTCTAGGACTACTAAATTGATTCAGAAATTTCTTTCCACCAAAAGCCTCAGTATAGTTTACACTTCTTTTGCTAGATGGAAGAAGGTGTTTACAACATTCCAAAACCCAATGGCTTTTTGGAATTTATGCCCCTTGGGCTATTTAGATGTTTACAAAACCTCAGTAAACAACACGCATCTTCCAACACTTGGTTTATATGAGAAACACAGAGTTCACGTTTCCCTAAACTCCTTTTATTCCATGTTGCAGCTGTTCTCCAGCCTGGCACAAGTTCAAAGCAAGATACAACAGTTCATGAGAAAGATGATGAGCCCTGAGGATGTTTTCCCTATCTGGATATGGGAGAGAAGCATGGGTACGTGTAAGTGGGGAGGACTGGCACGTTGCCCCCGGTACATGCAGCCAAGCTGGAGGTACCACGTTGAGCAATCATCAATACCATGGACTTCAACAAGGGAAAATGCCAGGTGCTGCAGCTGGGATGGAGCAGTGCCAGACACAGGTACAGGTGGGAGGCAAGTGGCTGGAGAGCAGCTCAGCAGGAAAGGACCTGAGGGTGCTGGTGACAGCAAGCTCAACGTGTGCCCTGGCAACAAGAGGGCAAACTGCATTTGGAAGTGCATTACAGAATCCAAATGGTTGAAGTTGGAGGTCATGATGACCAACTGGAGGTCATCTGGTCCAACCTCCCTGCTCAAGAAGGCTTACATAGACCTCGTTGCCCAGAACCATGTCCAGATGGCTTTTGGACATCTCCATGAATGGAGATTCCCCTCCCAGAAAAGTTCTGATCATGTCAAACACTTAACTTTCACCTGGAACAGATCAAAATGATACAAACTAGAATCTCTGAGAGCAATCTAATACACAAATTTTATCAATGGTGGGGAAAAAAAGAAGTCCTGGTTATTTTTTTCCCAATACTTTCTTTTTGTAAGTTGCCTACAGATGTACAAAATGACTTCCATTATCTCCTGAACCAAAGAGGATCTCATTTGATTGCACTGTCCATAAAAACATATGCTTGAAAATCTGGTTCACGAAATATTTCATTTGTTTACTACAATGAAACTTATAAACTGTTGAAATTTGTACATAAACTCAATATCGGGATTTGTGAAGATCACAATTTAGCTAGAAAATATACCAACCATCTACCCATTTTCAATCTTCTAACAAAGATATCATTACTTTGCAAAATATTGCCTACCTTACAAAATTAGTCTGGAAATCTTGCACTACTTTCAGCATGTAAACCATGTATTACAACCTCATTAAACCCTTTGGTATACACCTTCAATTTTTTATTTTATTGTTCTTCTATTTGGTTTGTATTCCAAAGCACAGTAGAATCTCCAGACAGAATACACAGTACACATTTAATTGAATATATAATCAGCACACAATTCATTTTTCAATTATAAGGGGAACTTCAGACTGGATACTAGGAGGAATTTCTTTACCATTGAGGGTGGTCAAACACTGGAACAGGCTTCCTAGGTAGGTTGTTGATGCCCTGTGCCTGTCAATGTTTAACAGACATTTGGATAATGCCCTCAATAATATGTTTTAACTTTGTTCAGCCCTGAAGTGGTCAGGCAGCTGGACTCAAGGATTTCTTTGGAGATCCTTTCCATCTGAACTGATCTGTTTGCATTCCATTCCTATTCCATTCCATTCTTATTCCATCCCTATTCTTGTTCTATTTTCATTCTATTCCTATTCTCATTCCATCTCTATTCCCATTCTACCCCTATTTCCATTCCATTCTGTTCCTATTCCATCCATATTCCTATTCCATTCCATCCCCATTGTACTCCTATTCTATTTTATCCCCATTCCATCCCTATTCCTATTCCCTTCTATTCCTATTCCATTCCATCCCTGTTAAATCCCTATTCTATTCCTATTCTGCTCTATCCCTATTCCCTTCTATTCCTACTCTATTCCTATTCCATTCCATCCCCATTAAATCCCTATTCTGTTCCTATACCTATTCCATTCCAATCCCACTCCTATTCCATCCTTATTCCATTCCTATTCCA
>WBMW01002369.1:117990-132080 GCA_013396635.1 Penelope pileata | reverse complement strand
CCCCCCCCTCCCCCCTTATTGCCTCCCCCTGGGGTAATGCATCTCCCTCGTGTATCTCACCCCCCGCTTTGGATACCACATCCTCCCGTCGGGTACCACATCCCCCTGAGTTTTGCATCCTCCCCACTTTGGATACAACATTTCCCCCCTTTGGGTACTGCATCCCCCTGAGTACCACACACCCTGGGGTACCACATCCCCTGAGTTTTGCATCTTCCCCCCTCTGGGTACCACATCCCCTCACGTTATCACACTGCCCTTTTGGATACAGCACTCTCCCTTCGAGTAATGCATCCCCTCGAGTTTTACATCCTCCCCACTTTGCATACAGCATTCCCTCTTTGAGCATTGCATCCTCTCTTTGGGTACCACATCCCCCAAGTTTTGTATCTTCCCCACTTGCTGTACCACACCTCACTGGGTTACCCCATCCCTTTTTGGATACTGCATCCTCCCTTTGGGTACTGCATCCCCCCGAGTTTTTCATCCTCCCCATTCTGCACACAGCATTCCCTCTTTGGGTATTGCATCCCTCCAGATTCTGCACATCTCTGGGTACCAGATTACCCACTCCCGACACCACATCCCTCTTTGGACATCGCATCCTCCCTTTGCGTCCTGCACTCCCCGCCCACCTCTTCCCTTTATGCCGTCTCCGATCCCTACGGGGCGGCGTGTTCCTGCCGGTCACCCCGGGCTGAAAGCGAAAGCGAAAGGGAAAAAAGTGGAGCTCGGGCCATGGCCGGCGGCGGTGGCGAGCGGCGGGGTAGCGGTGCAGAAGCTCCGCGGGAGCCCTGAGCCCCCCGCCCCGACCCCGTCCCGCCGCTGCCGTCCATGGCTCGGCCGCTGCTGCTGCTTTGCGCTGCGTTCGCCCTCCTCCTGCCCTGGATCTCCTCCGACAGCGGTAAGCGGAGCTTTCCCGGCTCTCCCGGCCCTGCCAGCGGAGTGCTCGGGCTGCTCCTCGGGAATTCCGGTTCCTTTCGTGGTCCCCATGCTGCACCCGCGGGTGTCAGGGATTCGTTCGTGGGGAGGAAGGGGGGGTGACACGCAGCTTGCTGCATGCCCAGGCTGCATGCTCGTGTGCTCGCACCACTCCCTGCGTGCTCACGCTGCTCCCTGAGTGCTCTGTGTTCCCCTTGCAGGGTGCCCACGCTGCACCCATGTGTACCCACGCTGCTCCCTGGGGTGCTTGGGTTCCCGTCTTGGTGTCCATGCTGCACCCATAGGTGCCTACAGTGCATCCCAACTGCACACGCTGCACCATTGGGTGTCCGTGTAATTCCATGGGGTGACCACATTGCACCCACAGGTGCCCACACTGCACCCATGGGTGCCCACAAACACCCCCAAGCATCCACAGAGCTCCCTTTGCCCATCACCCTTCTTGGATGCCCCCCACCATCATCCTTGGAAGCTGGTGGTGATTTTAGGACCTGCAAGATGGACCCCTATGGACCCACGGGAGATGCGTCGCGATGGGATTCCACGCTGGCGAGCTGCGTTGTTTCCTATGGGATTTGTGATAACCCACAGCCACGGGACATGGAATTTACTGGGATGTTTCATCACCCCTCCAAAATGGCTTTGGGAAAATCAGCGCCATGGCATCGAGTCGCCGTCAATGCTGACAGCCCTGGGTTGGCATTAGGAAACGCTTCACTTAATTCACTGAAAATGTGGAAATTCAGTTTATTTTTTTTGTGGAAGTGCAGGGAATACGGTTGGACACTCTGCAAACGTTTGGGATGGGTTTCAAGCTCCTTTTTGCTGCCTTGATTGCTTTAATTATATTATCGGATAATTTGGGAATAACCACAGCCCTTCTGCAACCCGTGCATCCTGTGGTGCATCCAAAAATGACAAAGCTTTCCTGGTGGGGATTCTCTGCTGTCTACTTCTGGTTGTGCACCCTCATGAATGGGGATTCTCCAGTGTCTAATTGTGGCTGTGCATCTCCCATAGAGGGGATTCTCCACTGTCTAATTGTGGCTGTGCATCCCTGTAGAAGTAGAGGGGATTCTCTGGTGTCTAATTGTGGCTGTGCATGCCCATAGAGGGGATTCTCCAGTGTCTAGTTGTGGTTGTGCATCTCTACAGAGGTAGAGAGGATTGTCCAGTGTCTAATTGTGGCTGTACATCCCTGTAGAGGGGATTCACTGGTGTCTAATTGTGGTTGTGCATCCCCCCTTGCAGCTGGAGAGGAATGGCTCAGTGGAATGGGGAACCTGCGACGTTCCAGTGAGGAGTGGTGGACCACAAGGGTCAATGCTGGATGATGGGTCAGAGTGGACCCTCAGTGAGTTTGCAGATGATGCAAAGCTGGAGATGGTGGTACCCTAGAGGGCCATGGTGCCATCCACAGTGCCCAGATGGGTACGTGGGCTGCAGGAAACCCATGGAGCTCCCCAAGGAGCTGCCCTGGGGGGGGGAACAGCAAGTGAAGGCATTTTCACGGGAAGGCTGAGACCCAACACTGTGACTCATTTCAGAGGTTGTCCAACAATGTGATGCGTCTTCAGGCACTTGGGCTGGGCTGATATTTTCAAGCAAAAATTGAACCCAAGAAGTAGCAGAAAGAAGCAGAAATGCTTTTGGCCATGCAGGCAGAATCTTTGTGAGCTTTTCCTGTTTTCTAAGAAAACAGATTATTTTTTTTTAGAACAGCAATGCTAAAACTTGCTTGGTCTCTGTGACAGTGAGCAAATCAATTTTATTTGTCCACCCAGAAATCTGAATACGTAATGGTTCCCTTTCCCAGCTGGACTTCCTGCTGTAGACATGACCACAATTCCTTTTATTTTTTGGGGGGAGGGGGACACCAGAAGCTCTTTTCATTAATTTTATGGCACTGCTTCAGATTCATTGACACAACAAAGTGGGCTGCAAAACGTCCCGTGGTGTTTCCTAAAGGATCTTCAAAATTTCACTGCTGTCTTGAGCTGAGGCTGAGAATTGATGTGTGGCATTGCTCACACCCCAGACCTCAGCGATGGCATCTGCAGCATTTTGGGGCACCTCAGCACTGGGGGGCACAGCTCAGAGCTGCCCAAGTGCTGAAATAATGGGAAAAGGGGGCAAACATGTCCCTTGTAGTGGCACTTGGAGGGGAAGTTGAGCTCATTTGTCCAAGAGAGAGGCCGTGATAGGAAGTGGTTTTACTGTTTTAGTGATGGGAATTCCCACTGTGCTGCCCTCCACATCACACTCCCATTGCTGTTCCCATTGCTATTGTACTTTAGTCCCCATTGTGATCCTGTCCCCATTATTTTCCTGTCCTTGTTGTTCACCTGTCCCCGTTGCTATCATGCTCCTGTGTCCCATTGTGCTCTTGTCCCCATTGCCGTCACGCTCCTGTCCCCACCATGCTTCCATCCCTGTCCCCATTGCCATCATGTTCCTGTCCTCACCATGCTTCCATCCCTGTCCCCATTGCCATCATGTTCCTGTCCCCACCATGCTTCCATCCCTGTCCTCATTGCCATCATGTTTCTGTCCCTATTGCCATCATGCTCCTGTCCCCACCATGCTTCCATCCTTGTCCCTATTGCCATCATGTTCCTGTCCCCATTGCCATCATGTTCCTGTTCCCATTGCCATCATGTTCCTGTCCCTATTGCCATCATGTTCCTGTCCCCAGCATGCTTCCATCCCTGTCCTCATTGCCATCATGTTTCTGTCCCTATTGCCATCATGCTCCTGTCCCCACCATGCTTCCATCCTTGTCCCTATTGCCATCATGTTCCTGTCCCCATTGCCATCATGTTCCTGTCCCCATTGCCATCATGCTCCTGTCCCCACCATGCTTCCATCCCTGTCCCCATTGCCATCATGTTCCTGTCCCCATTGCCATCATGCTCCTGTCCCCACCATGCTTCCATCCCTGTCCCCATTGCCATCATGCTTCCCCATCCCTGTCCTCATCGCCATCATTTTCCTGTCCCCATTGCCATCACAGTTTTCTCCTCATCACCATCATGCTCCTGTCCCTGTTATTCTCTTGTCCACATTGCCACTGCAATCCTAACGCTGTTGTGCTCCTGTCCTGGCTTCACACAGCACCACCCAAAACCAAAACCCTATGTCTGAAAGTGTTGTCCAAACGCTCCTTGAACTCTGGCAGCATGGAGCCATGCCCACTGACGTGGGCAGCTTGTTCCATGCCAACCACCTCTGGGGAAGAACCTTTTCCCAACACCCATGTGTCCCTCCCTGATGCAGCTCCATGCCGTTCCCTCAGGCCCTGTCACCAGAGGGCAGAGATTGGTGTTGCCCTCTGCTCCCTGTGAGGGGGCTGTAGGCCGCCATGAAGGAGCTGTAGACCTCCATGAGGGAGCTGTGGGCCTCCATGAGGGAGCTGTAGGCCTCCATGAGGGAGCTGTGGGCCTCCATGAAGGAGCTGTAGGCCTCCATGAGGTGGCTGTAGGCCTCCATGAGGGAGCTGTAGACCTCCATGAGAGAGCTGTGGACCTCCATGAGGTGGCTGTAGGCCTCCATGAAGTGGCTGTAGGCCACCATGAGGTGGCTGTAGACCACCATGAGGTGGCTGTAGACCACCATGAGGAGGGTGTAGTCTGCCAGATGAGTCTGTAGGTCACCATGAGGGAGCTGTAGGACACCATGAGGTGGCTATAGGCTGCCAGAGGAGGCTGTAGGCTGCCGTGAAGGAGCTGTAGGCCACCATGAGGCCTCCCCTCTCTCTCCTTTTCTCTGGGCCAAAAAACCAAGGGTNTCCATGAGGTGGCTATAGGCTGCCAGAGGAGGCTGTAGGCTGCCGTGAAGGAGCTGTAGGCCACCATGAGGTGGCTGTAGGCCTCCATGAGGGAGCTGTAGACCTCCATGAGAGAGCTGTGGACCTCCATGAGGTGGCTGTAGGCCTCCATGAAGTGGCTGTAGGCCACCATGAGGTGGCTGTAGACCACCATGAGGTGGCTGTAGACCACCATGAGGAGGGTGTAGTCTGCCAGATGAGTCTGTAGGTCACCATGAGGGAGCTGTAGGACACCATGAGGTGGCTATAGGCTGCCAGAGGAGGCTGTAGGCTGCCGTGAAGGAGCTGTAGGCCACCATGAGGCCTCCCCTCTCTCTCCTTTTCTCTGGGCCAAAAAACCAAGGGTCTTCAGCCACTCCTCATACATTTTAACCTCTAGACCCTTCTCCATCTTTGTAGCCCCCCTTTGGATGTTCTCTGATAGTTTTATGTCCTACTTATATTGTGGTGCCCAGCCTGCACACAGTGCTCGAGGTGAGGCCACAATCCCTTCCCTTGCCTGGCAGTGCTGGGCCTGGTGCACCCCAAGGGTACAGTTGGCCTGGCCGTGCATTATACCATGCATCTCTCTGGTACCAAACATCCATCATCCCCGTGGGAATTGTTCATCCATGCCACAGACTGCATGCAGGCATGGTTTTGGGGTAGGAGCCACCAGAAAACTTTCTCCATTGCACCAAAGGAAGGGAAATCGTGACAACTTCTTGCAAAACCAACCTCAAATCTGAGCTAAAAGGGGAAGCACGGGGCCTTCTGGGGATGAGAAAAGCCGTAACTCGGATCATCACCATCCTACTACCTGGCCATGTGGTGTTCAGGTTTCACCTCTGGGGCCATGGATTGAAACTGCCAACTGGAAGAAAACCCCAGGAAGCAGCAGAAGGACTCAGGCAGAGCCTGGAAATTCCCATGTTCAGCTGCTAAACAAGCAGGGAACACAGGGATGGAGAGCAGAGCAGAAGTGCAGCAGCTGGTGATGGGATGCAGGTCGCTGGATGGGGAGAAATTCTGCTGAAAGGTCTTAGCGACCGGAGGAGCTGCCAAAAAACAGACAAACAAACAAAAAAAAACATAATAGAAATAGAGCAGATCCTTCTGTTTCACAGAGCCTCATGCTCTGTGCCCTGTGTGTGGGCACAGCCATTTCATCACCATCACTTCAGGCTCAGTGTTGGCTGCATGAGGCTCTCCCAGTGTTGGGGCAGCACCAACACCCAGTACCCACCCCAACTACTCAACACAATGAGCCAGAAGAGCACCTGACACTCCTGCCATCATCTCCTTTGTATTTTCCCCCCATGACAGCACGATGCAGCCGCCCCAAGGACGTGGCCAACGCGTTCATCGACATGGGTGACAACACAGTGATCAACACCTTCCTGCGCTACACCTGCAAGCCGGGCTACAAGCGCAAAGCTGGCACCTCCACCCTCATCCAGTGCATCCACCAAAATAACGAGGCTGTCTGGACGGACACCGACCTGCAGTGCATCCGTAAGCTCTGGCTCGTGTCCCTGGGGATGGGATGCGATGGGGATGGGGTGAAGGAGGATGCACGGTGGCATTGCTGCTGTTGACGGTGTCTTTGTGTCTTCCCAAAGGGGACCCGGCTCTACCTCCGCAAACTCCCAGCCCTGAGCTCCCAACCACGAAGACAACCCAAAGACGTGAGGAAGGGGTGAATATGGCCTGTGGTGGGGGTATGGGGCTGTCCACAGCAAAAATGCAACCACCCGTGGTCTGGAAAGCAAAATAGTTCTATTGCACGATTGAATAACTCAATTACAGCGTTTCAAAGCCGTTGGATGGGCTGTATCCCCCTTGCCATGTCCTGGTTAAAGCAGGTGCAAGGCTGTGCACTGAGATAATAGTGCTGCCCAGAGCGTGCTACCCCAAATTAAAAGGTTTTACACCATTTCCCCAAGCAGAAACCACCAGTGCCAGTCCGACCTCCAGCCCCACTCCAGCAGCAACGTTGGTGATGGATGGGTCATCGACGGAGATGTCCATGCCACCAGCAATGCCCAAACCACCGGAGACACCTGCATCGGGAGAGGGGGCAGCCCAGGGGACAACCCCGCTGCCCAGTAGCCCCAAGGACCATGCTGCAGGTGGGGTCACCTCTCCAGGGGAGGTAACCCACTGTGTTTCCATTGCCAAAGGCTATTTTATTTTTTCAATACTTTTTTCTCTCCTCCCCAACCTCCTTTTTAATGAGGCTTCCTCAGCGCTGCAGCTAAAATCTCTATTTCTCTTTTTTTTGTTTTTTTGTTTTTTTTAGCAGTTTCCACCCAGACCTTGGCCTATTCCATTGGTAAGCATTGCAGGGTTGAGCAAAAAGCTTATTTTGGCAAGCTTTTCTTTTTTTTTGTTTGTTAGCCCTAAAAACCACTCTCGGGGCTGTGTGAGGTTTATGCCATGACTGAGGGTGGTGTTTCCAAAGGGGGCACGATGCAGCACCCCAATTTCCTCCCCTGGCAAGGAGAATAACTTGCAGATGCACTACAAAAGTTGTGTATAATGTGGCTTCCACTCTTTGCGGAGCCAATTTGAACAGGGCTGTTCCCTTGGCCATGCATTGGAAGATGCTCAACTGCCATTTTTCTCCCCTAGGGCTCGCACTGCTGCTCATTGCCGGTGTTGTAGGTTTCTGCTGCTGGAGGATGAAAATGTAGGTGTGGTGAGCACCGTGTGGTCCTTCCACATGGGTGACATGCTCCTTTGCTTTCCTTGGGAAAGCTTGGGAAAACCCTTTGGGCACTGGTGATGCTCCTCTTCTACCCACAGGCGCGTGCGACAGGACTACGTGGTGGCGGTGACGGCCATCCCCATGGTGGCTCCCACCACTGCAGCTGGCAACGATGAGATGTTGCCACCTAGTGACTTCCCCACGGGCTGAGCACCCAACGCTGAGCACTTCGGTGTACCTGCCAGCCTGGCCAGCCAGGAGGATGCTCGAGGCTCGTTGGGAAGTTGGGTGCTTTCCCGAGTGGCAGCAGCGTGGAGCACAGCATGTCCTCAGTCCCCAGCTGCTCTCTGCATGGAGCATCCTTGTTCCAGGGACATGTGGCTGTTCTTCTCAGCTTGAACAAGTGGACGAGACCGCTCTGGTGCCTGAAGGTATGTGGGTATCCTATTATATGGCTTAATGGGTGAGCCCCCCAAGGGTGATGTGGAGGCAATGGGAATTCTGTCCTGGGAGCTAAATTTAGGAGGAAGCACCCAAGCACAAAGCAGGGCTGGAAGAGCCACCAATGTGGGATGCAAGGGACAGAGCCAGGCCCTTAGCAGGACACCTACGGGTGGCCCAAGCCCATAGGCAATGGGATGTGCCCATTCTCATGCAGAGTGGGTGCCCTAGGGAAGGACATTTGTGGGACAGAGGATGGGGTTTGGGTGCTAGGCTTGAAGCTGGGCTGCCCCAAACAACAGCAGTTCCCTGGCTAGGAGCAAGGCTGGGTCAACTGGACACCCTATAGGTATTTTAACTTCAAATTAACCCCAGGTGAGCATCCCTCCATCATGCTTTGACTCTCTTCCTGCTCTCTTCCAGCCATTCACCCACGAACCAAGAACCACAGCAAAGGGCTCCAGCCCACTGCAGTCCAGGGTTCATCCCTCATCCACAACTCAGGGATCCTTCGGGGGGCAATTTCGGCACCGACCCCAACTGCTTGCACATGGGAGTGATTTGCTACAAACAATACCAAAGCCTGAAGGCAATAACAGGATCTAGGAAATATTTTCCTTTGCAGGTTTTCTCTTCACCATCTGTTGTTATCCACTCATTTCCACCCCTTGCTACAGAACAGGCAGTTTTGTATTGATGTTTTATATATGAAAGGGTATATATTATATATAAAATAATGCAGAGCAGCTTGATTCTTTAGTTGGGTGTCTTAGCAGCCATGATGATGGAGAGGGTAGTGGGAAGGCTACTTTGGAGTGAAATCCATCCCTGTAGCAGCCAGGGCTTGCTGGCCAGCCCTGAGCATGGTCTTGGAGGTAGAAAGATCAAACCAGAGGAAAGGAGGCTTTCCATGATCACAGCTGAGCTGTGAAACTCCTCACCAATGGGCATTGTGGATGCTAGATGAGCATTGCCATTCTCTAGAGGCAGAGGAGGAAGGCAAGGTGGCAGCTGCCATGACCCATCTGGCTCAGCTGGAGGACAAAAGGGTTTTCCAGCCAGCTGGAAAGCCAACTCCTGTGTCCCTTCCTCACCTCTCTCACCCTCATGTTTGTGTCACTGCTCTGGACTGTCAGAGCTGGAAAAAGCAGCACTTTGCTGTAAGCACACACAACAAGGTTTGCTGCAACCTCAAAGTGCCATGGGATGGATGGTCAGAAAATAGTTGAGGCTGGAAGGCAATAATGGAGATCCATGTGTCTGCAAAGAGCTTTGCAGTTGTATTTGACTTCCAGATCTTAAGCAAAGATCTGTCCATGTTTTGGTGAGTGGAAAGAGGAAAGCTTTTCTGGAGGCCATGCTTCGAAAGCAAAAGGAAAGCCAGAAAAGCAGCCGCCATTCCAAGAAAGACTGGAGAAGTCAACAGGATGTGGGAACTTCCTCCAGCAGATATGGCTCATGGCTCTGGGCTTATGTCCAAGAGCAGGTCTCTACCCAAATAGCTTTCAGTTTTGATCTCTGCATGACATGGGCTCTGGTACAATGAGCCAAGGTATCATATTCAACCTGACAGCGTTAGCCACCATCTAATTGACAAGGCCACCGTGCTGCTGGTACCATTGCTACTGTGATGGCTGGTAAATAAATACAACCCAGGATGACTTCTTAAAAGAAGAGAAAAAAGAAAGTATTAAGGCTTTTTTTTGTTTGTTTCTTTGTTACAAATTTTATCTCAGTATTAAAAATGCTCTCTTGTTTCTGATCATCTGTGTCAGACTGGAATCAAACCAAAGCAGTTCTTCCAATGCTGCCTCTCTTCCCTTATGCTTTGCTGCAGGGAGAAGAGAAACTAAGCCTGGAGAAACCTCTTGGCTGTGAGTACGGAAAATGACTTAAATTCAGCAGGGAGAAATTATAACTTCCCTCTTCCTCAGTCATTCAGAGCTGGTAGTGAAAATCTCCCCATTAAAATAGGTTCTGGGAAAAGGTTCTGATTCTAGAAATAAAGTGTTTCCCTGGGTACTTTTCAGCATCACATTCCTCTTCCATTGGATGAGGATTTCTCCAGAGTATCATGTGCCAGAAGAAGCAGGGAAATCCCAGCAGCTTTGTTACTGGAGGTGTTTTCCTGGCCATGGAGGGAATGGATGAGTAATGCTCAAAAGAAGTCCTGTCCAATAGACTTTGTATTGTGCACATTATTCTGTGCAACGATGCAGACCATGCTGACCAGCTCCTGGATTGTAGTGCAGGGCTTGAGAAAAAGTCTCACATCTCCTTGCAGACAGCCTGGAGGGTTTCTCTTGGAGCTGGTCCCAAACCCTGTTCCAAAATCCACCCGATTTTGGAGCCTGGATGTGACAATCAGGATGGCCCTGGGGCGAAATGAGGGCTGGAAGGCTTCATCGGAGCAGGATGGGCTGTTCCTGAAGTGCTGGGAAGAAGGCCAGTGGTGTCATGGTGCCAAAACGCTGCTGTGCACAGGAATAGCAAAGGTAGCCACCCTCATCCCTGCTGCCGTTGCTCTGCAGGGGAAAAAAAGAAATTTGAGACAAGGGTAAGGCTGGAGGAACATATCCTCCTGCTCCTAGATTTGGACACAAGCCCTTAGTCCAGGGACAAGAGCGATGATGTGCCCAAAATATCTCCTTTGTGAAGAAACCCATTGTGGGACAGTTTGGTTAATAGCTGTGACCAAGTGTCCCCGTGGAGGTTTTCTCCAGGGAAGGTGCACAGCCAGGCTGCTGGCATCTCCTCCCATAAATGTGTGTAGCTCTTTGCAACAGAGGGGAGTGAATCCTGCCTGGGAGCTGACACCAAGGTTGGGTCCATCTTGGTCACACATTTTGGGTCACACAGTGCTCTGCTCACATTCCCTGCTGATGGGTCAGAGCCATCTGCTGTCTCTTGTCCCAGACATGGAGATCCATCAGATTCACCGCGTGCTCGCAGATTGTGGTGCTATGAGATTGCACTTTCTGGGTGAGGATCAACCTCAGAGCCACAGGGTGGAACTCAAGCCAAAACTGGACCTAAAAATCAGATTGGCACCCTCTCACCCGTTCCCATACAGCCCCTGGGGCAGGGACAAAGGATGCTCTGCTAATCCCCAGATGGATGTATGAAGGACTCTGCAGAGTGAGGCAGATGTGAGTGAGATACCCCAAGAGTGAGAAATGGGATAGGACACAACAAAACCCCCAAGCTGGCTCCCACCTGAGACCACAACTAGTCTCAGAAGAGAGGTCAAGGCTCGAGTGGCTCTGTAGGAACTGCACCACCATCCTGAATCGCACACTCAGGAGGTCACCCCCAACTATAAACCTCTGTTGTGGGCAGAAAGAAAGGGCTGAGCCATGGGATACAGCCACGGGATGCTCCTTGCTCACTTCAACAAAAAACTTAGCACTGATCTCCTCCCTGGGGGATAATTCAGAATGGTAACAGAGCGTGGCCACTCCAGGATGGGAGCAGCTGGTGAAGGTTCCTAATTTAAAATGATGATCTCAGCATGGCATGCTTGCTCGAGATCAAGAAGCAGAGAGGTCAGAGGGGACATACATGAACCAGAGGCAGCTTCTTCACAACCAGCCTGGAGCCCAACGACAGCGTCCGCGTGCACTGTGATGCGGAACAAGCAACCCCATCCTTCACACCCTCATTCATCAGCTCCACCCGAAGGAAATGCTCCTAGGAGACAAGAGAAAGGGAACAACAACACTCACAGAGAGCTGAGATACTGGAGCAGGTTGGCTGATTTTTATTTTTTTAACCCTCTGGGAAGTGACTTGCAACATAGCAGTATTTTTTTATTTTTATTTTTTTTTTAAAAAAAAACACCCACGAAGTCATGGTGACAACAAAACCAAGCAGAATTCAAGGGCAGCTTGCAAGGAAGGAAGTGAAGTGAGAGCTGGCAAGCACTGCAGACAGAAAAGGGAACCTATATGCTCACACTGAGATAAGGAGGAGGACTGTGGAAGGCAACACCCAAAAGCAAGGATTGGGGAAAAACGCTGCACCACTGCAACCTTGTGTCTTGCTGCTGAAAGCACAGTGCAGAGCAGTGGGAACTGAGGACAGAGTGTCCTCAGCTGTTTTGGTCTACACCAGCATGACCCAGGAGGTCACACTCCACCCTCAGCTCATTATAATCCATTTTTATGTTCCTCCACCACACGCAGGCCCTCCACATTTTATGATCAGAGATGAGCAGTGGGAGCTGTATCTGTTTTTTTTGTTTGTTTTTGTTTCTTTTTTTTTTTTTTAAACCAGTGGCAACCCATCCTGCCCAAGATGGCATTGCTGGCACAACTGCCCCCAGACTCCAAACCCTATGGGGACAGTGGCATGCCTTGGGACTCTGCTCTTCCCCGCTGCCTGCTCTGCCTCTGCACCACTCACGCATCAGGCAGTGCTGCTCAGGCAAATGGTTAGCTTGCTTTGGTGCAACGTGCTACAATACGCAGGGAGCAGGGCTCCATGTTGCCTTGCTCAAGGTTTTGTGTACTTTGGAAGGAGTTCACTTACCCCAGCCAACGCCAAGAGGTGCTCCACGGTCTGTGACATTAGCAAGCATTTCTTTGCACGTGTCACTGCGACGTAGAGCAGGTTCCATTCATCCTCGGGATACATGCCTAGGTGGGAGGAAAGATCAGGAGTTCACAGCTCTGCCATTCTAATGCTTCAGGTTGTGCCCCTGGAAGGATGCACTCTGGGAGAGCACGGATTTGCACAACAGCACAGCTGTGCAGCACCCTCCTGGGCTTGCTGTGCAGCTCTGGACACCGCTGAGAGCTTTGGCTTCATTTCATTTTCTCCCTTCAGGGTAAGGACAGGACTCTGCATGCCCAGAGAAGCAGCTCCCTGCTACACGTTTTCCCACCTCCCAGCCACACACTCAGGGCTGGAGGAGTTTATCTCCCATCAGCTGAGCTAGATTCACTCTGCAGGCTCCCCTCTGCTCACTGGGAAGAGATCTCTCCCAAAGCATGGAAGAGCTTTTCCTTAGTGGCACCTAAAAACAGCAGCATCTATCCCAAGTGTGGTTCCTCTATGTTGCCAAGAGGAAACAACAAGATTAATGATTTCTAGGACAGCACAGGCTTGCAGGACAAGCCTCAGCAGCACACTTTGCTTTCCCATTTTCAGGTCAGGATGGGTGCCACACACAGACATTCTCTTACCAATATTGAATTGAGGTCTTCTCTGGTTACTGCCACTGGGACGTGGTACATCCACAAAGTCATCTGCAACCAGCACTGTGTCAAACTCCAGGCCTTTGGCTTGGTGGACGGTGCCTATTAGGTAATCTGCAGCCAGAGCACATCAAAGAAAAAGAATATCAGTCACTGCAGCAATAAGGATATGTTTTTAACTTCACTGATTTCATTTCTGCATGCATTTCACTTCTCCCCAAATAGAAACTGGGAGCAAAGCATTGCTAATGGGAATCGAGAATGCTACAGACAACCTCCCTGCCAAGGATGATGTCTGGTTATCAGCAGCTCCAACTCCCAAACAAGAACACACTTTATTTGGTGAATTATCAACGTGATTGCATTGTCCCCCATCTCACAAATTCGGTCAGAAAGTTGAAGGGCAAACACAACCTGAGTTACAAAAAGCAGAATAAAGTTATAGGGCTTTCCACCTGCAGAAATCATTGCATCCAGAGCTTTATTTGCCACTAGCAAAGCCACATTAAGCAATTAAGCACATTAAGCACAGACTTGAACTCCACCTGGGGCCCCAGATGTACCCCAAAAGCTGCTGTTCTACCTCCTTTCTCCCTAAATGATCAACGTGCTCCAAACGTTACCTTTTTGCAGAATGGAGTGGAATCAGCACTGAAGCTGGATTGAAAAAAAAAGACCTCAGTTTGTTTCCTTATGACACAGCTGAGCTTTACCTGCCACAGCTTCTTGGGACACGTGGCTGCTCTCAATCCTCCGCACCAGCTCAGGGATCCGCTCTTTGTATTTCTCCACGATGGAAATCTTCACTTCCAGATCTTTATCATCACTGCGCGTCGCGTATTCCTTCAAATCGATGAAGCCCTTGGTTTCTTCCCATCTTTTGATGAAGGAGTCACTTATAACAAGGTTTGCTGAAGAGAAAGTAGCAGATGAAGAGAAAGAAGCAGATGGCATGCGTTTATTTAGCAGGTATATATATATTTTTTTTTTTTAT
>WBMW01002369.1:94882-117914 GCA_013396635.1 Penelope pileata | reverse complement strand
TTGCAGAATGGAGTGGAATCAGCACTGAAGCTGGATTGAAAAAAAAAGACCTCAGTTTGTTTCCTTATGACACAGCTGAGCTTTACCTGCCACAGCTTCTTGGGACACGTGGCTGCTCTCAATCCTCCGCACCAGCTCAGGGATCCGCTCTTTGTATTTCTCCACGATGGAAATCTTCACTTCCAGATCTTTATCATCACTGCGCGTCGCGTATTCCTTCAAATCGATGAAGCCCTTGGTTTCTTCCCATCTTTTGATGAAGGAGTCACTTATAACAAGGTTTGCTGAAGAGAAAGTAGCAGATGAAGAGAAAGAAGCAGATGGCATGCGTTTATTTAGCAGGTATAATGGTGTTTTAATTTTTAATTTTTTAATTTTTTTTTTTATTTCTAATCAAATTTCAGAGTAACTATTAGAGAAGGCAAGTGTGTAGCGGTGCGTAGACTGCTGCTGTGAGATGCAAGGGTTTGGGATGTACTTCTTGATCTGCCACTGCTGTGATCATGGAATCCCAGAATGGTTGAGTTGGAAGAGTCCTTAAAGGTCGTGGAGTCATGGAATGGTTGGGTTGGAAGGGTCCTTAAAGATCATGGAGTCATGGAATGGTTGGGTTAGAAGGGTCCTTAAAGATCATGGAGCCATGGAATGGTTGGGTTGGAAGGGTCCTTAAAGATCATGGAGCCATGGAATGGTTGGGTTGGAAGCAACCTCAAAGCCCCCCCAGCCCCACCTCTGCCATGGGTGCCCCCCCAGCTCAGGCTGCCCAGGGCCCATGCATGGCCTTGGGAATCTCCAAGGATGGGGCACCCACAGCTCTATGGGCAGTGCCAGGGCCTCACCACGCTCCAGGGAGAGAATTCTCTCCTAACATTTGACCTAAATCTCCTCTCTTTTAGTTTAAAGCCATTCCCCCTTCTCCTATCACTATCTGCTGGTGTAAAAAGTTGATGGGAGTTGAGGAGGGAGCATCTGGCTCACTCACTGAGCTCACTCATTTCTGTTGCTAAGGCATTTCATAAAAAGGCTGCAAACCCTTCACCCCTGGGGATATTTCGAAATCGAGGAGGAAAAGCTCTGGGTAAGTCTGAAAAGGTTTTAATGGGACTTCAGAGCCTGGAACAGGGACTCAAACCAGAGGGAGCCCCAACTTGCATTGTTCCCTCTTTGTACCCAGATGGCAAGGAGTTTTCCTAGCAGCTCCTATTCCAAAGAGCCAGTGACAACATGTCTACAATTAATCCTTCACAGCAGTCATCTTCTCTTTCTCTTTGCTCCATATGTAACAATGCCTATGAATTTCTGCCAAGAAGGAGATTTTAAATGAATGACTCATTCCCTAGATGATACCAGAGAAGGAAGAAGAAACATGATGGAGGATTCAACAAACAGGGTTTATAAAAAATAAAAAACAAAATCAAACCAACCAACCAAAATAAAAACTCAACCAAAAAAAAAAAATCCAAAATAGGAAAAGCCTTTTGACAATTGAAAAATGAAATCAAATCAGAAAACAAAAGGGAAAAAATCCTAAACTATCACTTTTTATTGGCTTATTAGTGTCTTGTACTCAAGATAAGGCATTGCAGAAAGGGAGCTGTGTAACACAGACCCCACAATTTCTGCATTTCTGGTGTTGACACCAGCCAGGCCACGTGGTTCTGAGCAAATGAAACAGCAAAACCTATGGCACCAACACTGGGAAGTCAGTTTGTCATAGATAATTGCAGGAGGAAATATAAAATAAAGCACTGAAGGGTGAGGATGTATTCACCTTCTCTCCGTTTGTCCACGGGTTGACTGAGCTTCCAAATATCATGAATTTTGCTCAGGCCAAAGCGGGCAAGCCCCTGTAAAAAGAAAAAAACAGAATAATTTGCCTTAATATATGCAAGTATTAAGGTGCTGCCTAGAGTTTCTAGATACAATAGGGTCCAGCAGTTGTTGGTGTCAAAAAAGGGATTTAAGGAAATATGCTGAAGATGCAGAGGGAAAATATCTGTAATGAAAAAATATCACTAACAAAAAGTTTAATATTTTGGCCATTTTAGCTCCTAAGAGGTGACTATAGCTTGGTTAAAATCAACTTTAGCAGTTTGTTGTGCTGTAAATGCTGTTGGCCTATTGACTTTGTGTTGTGTTTCAGCTCCAGACACGACTGCATCCTCTTTGCTGAACTGCAGGATATCCCAAGTTGGAAGGGACCCATAAGGATCATCCTGGCTCCACACAGCACCACCCAAAGATCAAATGATACAACTGGTCTGAGTTAGATTCCAAGTAGAAATCTGGCTATGACTGAGCTCAAAACATAACTTTTCAGCACAGGTTTCCATCACAATGAATTCCCTTTAAGAAATGGAAAAAGTAGCAATTCCTGGGGATTATGCACATGCATAGAGTTTATTTTTTTCTTCATTACTTTTAAACCTAATATGAACAAAGCCAGGCTCTTCTTTGTGAAGAAAGACATCTTTTATTAATAGTTTCTACAGACTTTAGCTAAACTTGAGCTTGGCCTTAACAGCAAGAAATTGGACTGATGCTACTATGCTGCTAATAACTGCTCCCTGATTTAAGGCATCTGAAGTATTCAAGCAAACAAAAGGGCATTGCACTTTTAGCCTTCCATTTTAATTCAGAACATGTGTTAATCAAGAGTAGTAACAGCAGAAGAAATATACACAGCCTCTATGCATGTGTATATAACAATCCATTGGTCATTGATACATTTAGACTAAAATAACAGTTTCTGATCCTGCAAGAAATGTGATTCTGGAATAACCTTCCAATTAAAGCACTGGGTAATCAAAGCTATTAAAAATACACTTTGAAATGGGTGGGTACCAGAGGAAGTGATACAGGAATTCATTTCTACTTTCCTCTCTTAATAGCTATACCGTCTACCGAAATGAAAACTTGTTGAATTCTGAACCTCAACAAGATGGAAAAAATGTGGATTTTGAATTATTAAAAAAATATATAGAGATAGATTAGTAGTACTTTTCAATAATGCCAACTTTCAGGTATAAAAATCTTCAAAAATGCACCAGAGATGTTGGCTGTAAACTCACTACTCTGTAAATTAAAGTAATACCCAAAAAAATCCCAAGTGAAATCAGAGGCTCAGCTTCCCTAGAAGGAGTATTTCTTTCCTGGAGGAAACAGGGCTACCACAGTGAAGGTAAACCTGATTAAAATAAACATAATAAAAGCATTTACATCAGTTTCAGGTAAACCAAGCCAAAATGCTTTGCTTTGGTAACATTTACTTTCAGAAGGTAAACATTTTTCTCTCTTGTTTCCAAATTCCTTTTGTGCTTTTTTTTTTTCCTATTAAAAGAAGCATCAGTCTTAAATTGTCCTTGCAGTTCAGAGGAAGAAAAACAAATAATTTTGGTACAGGGCACCCACAAACACCCACTCATGTTTAAGAACTTAAAATATCAGCATAAAATTCAGAAGACCAGAAACATTCAGCTCTAAGACAGCTGTTCTTTCTTTCTGCTTTTATATTTCTAAGGGTAAAACAATATCCCAAATCACAGCTAACTATGTCTCAGAGCTGGGAGAATAATGATTCTTCTGAGGCTTTTGAAATGTGGAGCAAGTGTCCCTGCAATTTAAGCATGTGAATTTCTGCAGATATGCACACACAGGCTCCTTCTTCAGATTCCCAAGTACCTGAAGGACACTGCTACTTGCAGATGAAAATCCAGTGCAAACCTCAGAACTGTGAAGTTACCACGCTCTGAGCTTTCCAGTGAATCTTTCAGAAGTGATATCTTGACCCACAGAGTTAAAAAGATTTGAAATTAACCTGTTTAGAGAATAAAGACCCTATGAGAGTAACTTAGATGTATTCAATTTCAGATTTGTGAGCAAATACATTTATTTTCTAGATGCTGAACTGCTCCAGAAGCACATGGTTTGAAAAACATCAGTATCCAAACTGATGCAGAAACAAAAGTGAACTGGAAATGAAAGAAATCAGAGGAAGATGAAGGGTAGCCAGGTACAGCCTTAGCTTTGCTCCCTCACGGGGTTAATGTTCAGCTGATTTTTATTTCCCTAACCCAGGATCACTTTGCTGCTGTCAGCAACCAAAGGCTGCTAGCAGCACTCTATGTACTGCAAATACTTGCAGCAACTTGTTGCAGCCACAGATCACTCTTCCTCTGTCCCATCCACCAGACTGGAGCTGCTGCCATCTCATCTGAGCCTGATGAAATAAGAGGCAACACTGCACACACAGATGAGCCTACAAAAGGAGCCATGTTTGCACAGATTTGAGGAACTGCTGCTCCAAATAAACAGGCTTTCTCCTTGAGGATTAATTTTCAGCCTGGGTGCTACAGACAACAGCAGAACAACCACACCTATTTCAAGGCCTACACAGATGTCGCTGCTACAAGTGCTGACAGGCTTGGGGACGTGAGAGACGCACTGGCAATCTCCTCTTACCCCAATTATGTGTATTTTAATCTGCCTCTCTCTTCCAGTAAGCTTCACAGCGTCCTCAAACACGTTAAAATTGCTTCGTGATAAGATTGCTATCTTCCCTTCCATGCCGCCTCTCACATCACCTGCACAAAGAAATTTCCAGTTAGCCAGGGAGATCAGAAAGCAGGTATCTAAAAACCAAAAATCCTCATCAATCAGGGTTAATCCTGATATGTTCTGTTTATTATGCAGGAGGTCTGTGACTCCCTGGCACTGAGCAGAGCTGACTGAGCTGTGTAGTGCAAGGACGTGACTTACCCTCTTGGTTTCCACCCACTAATGTCTTATTCCTGATGCTCTTGCAGACATCCAGAATGGTTGCTCCAACGTAAGCTATTTCAGGACCAAATCTGAAACTCTAGGTGGAAATGGGGATGAAATGGAAAGCAGAAAAATAAGTTGTCATAATCCATGAAAGTATTACTATATATGGAGTACACAATTCCCACCAACCTTCTGGACAACGTTTCTCTTAGAAAAAGCACCCAAATCTCCCCCAACTATTCCTAGAAATGCTGGCCACTCTTACACCCAAGGAAATAGGAACTGTGCTGTGAGATGGGACTATCATAAAGGGCAAAAGATGGTTTCCAGCCTCTCCATCCCAACAGCTGCCACTGCTAAGACTCTTTTCCAGTGGGTTCATGGGACATGTCACATCTGTCCTGCAGCAGGGCAGGAACTAGAGGTGGTAGGAAAGCAGCCAGTTCCCCTGCTTTGCTGGGCAGCTTGGGAGGTGGCAGAATGGAGCCTGCTTTGTTGGCTTAAGCTGATTTATTCCATAAGGAGTCCTAAAGGTTCCTCCTTTATGTCAGCTGTGAAAATTGTGTAGCCACTAGGCTAAACTGTCCAAAAAAATTAATCAGGGTGAGCCTTCAGTTGGAACAACAGCAGGTTAGATAATCCATCCTGGAAATACAAGCATCACTTGTGTTGAAACAAGGAGTGAGTTCTCTCCAGGGGCAAACTCAGATCAGCTGAAGCTGCTCATGAAAATTATGCCCTTGGTAGACACACAGGGCAGGAGATATCATGGACAAATGGTGCTGGTAGGACTGGCAGTATGAGCAAGGAGGATATCTGCCCCTGCACAGTCATCCAGAGCTTAGAACTCATCCTTAAAAGAGATGTCTTTGAAATGAGCCCTGTTCTAAGGTCTACAACGATGAGATGGGATCACTGCAGTAAGAGGCACAGTGGAGTGTGAGGAGCATGCCACTAATCCAGGCAAAGCAAATACTCCATGATGATGAATTCCAGAAGCCTGCTAGATGCCTTCTGAAGAAGGACATGAAACATTTTCCACTGTGTTTGCAAAAGACAGCAGCAGACCCTCCTCTTACCTGGGTCAGGTAGTAGATGTGGGTGTGAGGCACCATATAGAGGGTGTTGACAGCACCTCGGAAGGAATAGATCTGCTGATGAGGGTCTCCTACGAGGATTACACCGCACGTCTGCGACAGCACAATATCCACAATGGCTGCAGGAAAACAGAGCATTAAAAGGGAGCCTGCTCACAAAGGCAGAGTGAACTGTGCATTATCTTGTGCCTGTACAAAGGCAAGATCTCTTTCCTGATGACACATCGCATTTAAAAAGGGGTCAACACAGCTGCAGGAGAAAGTGAGCTGGGGAGAAGCAAAGAGAAGTACACAGCTCACAGAGAACTCTATAAGCATCCTCCCACTGAGTCTTTTTTCCTGGGCTGGGACTGTACAGCATCTTTGTAGCCCTCCACTGGACTCTCTCCAGCAATTCCTTGTCTGTCTTGAACTGGAAAGCCCAGAAATGGACTCAGTGCTTCAGTTGTGGCCTCGCCAGGGCAGAGTAGGGGGGTGCAATACCTCCCTGGCCATGCTCTTTGTAATGCACTCCAGGATACCATTGGCCTCCTTGGCCCCAAGGGCACACTGTTGGTTCAGGGTCAACCTGTGGCCAACTGTTGGTCAATCATTGGTCAACTGTTGGTCAGTCAGCCTTCCTCCCAGCTTTGTATCATCAGCAGTGCTGAGGGCGCACTCTGTCCCTTTACTTAGGTCATTGATGAAGATGTTGAACAAGACCAGACCCAGTACTGACCCCTGGGGAACACTGCTAGCTACAGGCCTCCAGAAAGACTTTGTGCTGCTGATCACAACCCTCTGAGCTCTGCCAGTCAGCCAGTTCTCAACCCACCCCACTGTCCACTCATCTATCCCACACTTTCTAAGCTTACCCACGAGGATGTTCTGGGAAACGGTGTCAAAAGCCTTGCTGAAGACAACATTCACTGCTCTCCCCTCATCTACCCAGCCAGTCATGGCATCCACAAAGGCTACCAGATTGGTCAAGCATGATCTTTCCTTGGTGAATCCATGCTGACTACTCCTGATAACCTTCTTCTCTTCCACTTGCTTGGAGATGGCATCCAGAATAAGCTGCTCCACCACCATTCCAGGGATGAAGGCGAAGCTGACTGGTCTGGAGTTTCCCAGCTCCTCCTTCTTGCCCTTTTTGAAGACTGCAGTGATGTTGGCTTTCCTCCAGTCCACAGGCACCTCTCTAATTCTCCAAGACCTTTCAAAGATGATACAGAATGCTATGGCAATCACTTCTGCCAGCTCAGCACTCGGGGATGCACCCCATTGGGGCTCATGGATTTGTGTGTGTTGAGTTTGCCTAGATAATCTCTGATCAGATCCTCCTTGACCAAGACAAAGTCTTCCTTTCCTCTTACCCCCAGGGTCTGGGATTCCCAAGGGGCAGTCTTAGCAGTAAAGACTGAAGCAAAGAAGATGTTTGGTAACTCTGCCTTCTCAGTGTTCTCCATTACCAGGACACCCACCTCATTCAGCAGCAGGCCTACATTTTCCCTAATCTTCCTTTTGCTACTGACATATTTAAAGAAGCCTTTCTTCATGTTGTCCCTAACCTCCTTCACCAGATTTCATTCTGAGTGGGCCTTAGCCTTCCTCATTGCTTCCCTGCATGCCCTGACAACATTCTTATATTCCTCCCAAGTGGCCAGACACCTGTTCCACGTTCCATAGACTTTCTTCTTCCACTTGAGTTTTTCCATGACCTTCTTGTTCAACCATGCGGGTCTCCTACCACTTTTCCCTGATTTCTTACTCTTAGGGATGCACCGATCTTGAGTTTGGGAGAAGTGGTGCTTGAATGTCAACCAGTTATCTTGGGTCCTCTTACCTTCCAATGCTCTAAACCATGGGGTACCTTCAAGTAGGTCCTAGAAGAAGTCAAAGTTGGCTCTCCTGAAGTCCAGGGTTGCAATCCTACTTATTTTGCCTTGTTTCTTCCACCTAAAATCCTGAACTGCATTATCTCATGGTCACTGCACTCAAGGCTGCCCACAACCTTCACATTCCCAACCAGTCCCTCCTTGTTTGTAAGAACAAACATGACATCCACGACAGCATTCCAGTCATGCAAGCTGTCCCACTGTGTCTCCGTGATCACAATGAGATCACGGCCCTGCAACTGCATGCAGATCTCTAACTCTTCCTGTTTATTCCTCATGCTGTGTGCATTGTGTTCCCTTCAATCAGTCAGCCCAAGGCTCTGTTATGCTGGCAGAGCAACTGCTTGCATCACACACAGCTGTGAAGGCAAAGCTAAATTTTCCAAGTCCAGGTCTCCAAAGAGTAGAAGTGAGAAATGGTCTGATAAAGCCTGTGAGCTGGTTTAACAGCTGCTGAAAAGGCCAAGCTATCTTCTGCCTCCTTTCCTGTGTCCTTCAGCACACAATTCACTTAGATCCGCTTGCAGAACCATGTCAACCTGCTTTGCAGCAGAAAGCTACTCCCCATATCCCTGGCAAAGAAAGCAAATGGTTTTCTGCTACATGGCTCAGTGTCCTCCTTTTGGTTGGGGCAGAATCATAGAACGGGTTGGGTTGAAAGGGACCTTAAAGATCATCTAATTCCAATCCCCTGCTGTGGGCAGGGATAAAGTTAATTTTCTTCCTAGTAGCTCCTATGGTGCTATGTTGTGGGTTTAGGGTATGAACAATATTGATAACATACAATGTTTTAGTTGTTGCTGAGCACTGCTTACACTAAATTAAGGAGTTCTCAGCTTCTCGTACTGCCCTGCCAGCGACGAGGCAGGAACCCCCATGGTGGTGCAAGGAACAGGCAGGACCTGCACACTGAGCTGGAGAGGGAAGCAGCAGCTCTGCTCTTCTGACAGCTGAACCACTGAATGCCTCTCTGCTCTTGCAGTAAGTCATGTCTTCAGTTATGCTCTTAAAGGAAAGCAATAGCAAAATGATCTGGATAGCAGGTCTGGATTCCAAAAGCAGCTAAATACTACTGCCCTTCTGCTGATGTACATGTGCTCCTGTAACCTGCTGTTAATGCAAGCTGCTTTACTGAATTTTCAAGGATGAGGGATCAAGCAAAGGGTCAGTTATAATGTTACAGCTGAAGGGCAACAAATTTTAAGCTCTGCTACACCTAAGCACATGAACATCCTCTCTGTGAAGTGCCAGGAAGGCTGCAGCTGTCTCACCACTCACCTGGAGTGCAGTCCTGTGCTTCATCCACAAAAATAGCATCGTATCCTGAAAGCTGAGGCTTGCTGAGCTGCCAGAGTTTCAAATACCCTGAGAAAAAGAATAAGGCATGTCAGTGAGAGTCATTTCCTTATCTTGATCTCTTAAGAACTGCAGCTTCTGGATCCACTCCTTGCTTGGTAGCTGCATGACTGCTTGCTACCTGAATGCTGTTTGACATTTATACTCTCTTACCATCACAAGTTATCTTGTATTTCTTCTCTACATCTGCATCCAGATTCTTCATGTTGCGCCATATCTCTTTCGCTTCTTCCACATTGATCTAGAAAAAGCAAACAGAAGAGTCTGGAGACATTGCTTTGAGCACAAAAATACTGCAGGAACAGCAGATCTTGAAATGGTAGAGCAGCTGGTAAAGGCAAGCCATGAGCTCGCAATGTTTAAAAGCAATACTCCTCCCAAACTCCTTTCCTCTCTCCAGACAACTTCTGAATTGAACTTTTCTCACTGGCTTAAAACATAACCTGTCCAGGTTTAATTTTACAAAGTCTTTCTCCTCCTAATTTCTCTTTTGTTACAACTAAAGCACAAAAACTCATGAACAATGAGACATGGGATGACTACAGCCCATAGACTACAGCCCCTATGGAAATACTCTAAACCTTGCAGCCCAACTCTTCCTTCAACATGGGTACTTACTCTCTTTTCTTCTGGGCTGACAAGTCTTCTCTCCCCATGGGTGTTTTTGAACCAATTAGGAGTGTGCTCTTGGCAGATCTCTTCATCTGAAGAGGCAAAAAAGTTTTCAAGGGTCTGCGAGACTGTTTTCCCTCTTATGAACAGAGATTGTCCCTCACGGTTCTGGATAAGGAAACTCACAGAATACGCCGAGAGCTTGGAGAAGTTCAGCTTGCCTTTTTCTTTATAGCTGTTCCAGATGACAAAAAACAAGCAATGTTGAAACACTCACACAAAGTCTACTGGAAAAGCTAGCTCGTGATGCACACTAACACTCACAGAAGCTGTTTCATATCACAGACTATCACAGAATCACAGGTGTTGGAAGGGAGCTCTTTGACCTAGGAATGGAGCATCTTCAAAATCTATACCTACTTATCCTCACTATATACCTGATGGAAACATACTCCTTCATTTTATAGATTTTTATAGACGAAACATCAAGGCAGAGAGGTATTCCCATCGCTCACCCCTGCAATTACAGAGTGTTTTCAGAGCCAAGCAAGAGGATTCCTCCCCTCTTTTGTGTCATGGCTCATTTTCTCTTCTGTCTGCAGCATAGATGTGCCAACATAATTGCTGGTAATGCTGGAAACTGAATCATTGGTACAACTCAGGTTACAAAGAACCCTCTTCTGCTAAAGAAAAGCAGAGCTTAGAGCCACTGAAGGGCAAGGCAAGCAAATATGGCCAGGAAGGGGAAAACTCCATTCTCAGTAACTTTCTATCTCCCTGTGAAATGCTCCTTGGCTTACAAACAGGCAGGATGAACAGCATCCAAATAGCTATGGGACTTCTATCAGCATAGTCTGTGCCAGAGCAGGGAAATAAATCTGATTCCTCAGGCTCACACAAGCACTAAAATCACTGACCCATCCAACTTAGGAAACTGTAAATCAGAGTCTGGCTTGAAGCAAGTGAAATAAATGAATTGTTTCCCCTATTATTTTTGCTTTCACAAGATCTTCCTTCCCTGCCATGTCTTCCCTTCTCCCCTAGCTTTCAGCAAAAGAATCAAAAATCCCAACTCACTATTTGCCGACGCTTCCAAATGCTAAGGAATGGAAAGTCTTGCATGTAACATTTTTGGGGAAGACGAGCCTGGCCCTCTCTGTAACAGCTTTGTTAAACGTCACGTAGAGGAAATTGAGGTCAGCAAACTTCTCTGCATACTTGGCCAACGTTGAGGTCTTTCCTGTACCTGTAGAACAGAGGAGAGTTACCAAAAAAAAAATAATCTATAGCCAAGAATGAATGAACCTTCTCACTTTTTGTCAGAGCTATCCTCCCCTTCCACTCCTGTCCTAACTGCACTGCAGGGCTATTTGCAGCTGATGGGTATTTATTCACCAACTCAAACAAAATCACCATAAGCTGTGGAGCAGAGCAGCTTTGAAAAATTACACTCTGCAGCCTAAAAGCTTTGAAAAATAATCATTTTGCCTTCCAATATCCTAGAAGTCTGAGCACACATGAAGATACTGATTCCCTTGAGAGACAGCTTGGTAAATGAAGTGGTAAAATTGCTCTTTTGAATCATTCATGAGTTCCTTTCTCTCTCGAGCGATGCAGCCCAGACCACAAAATGAACAGTACCAAAGCATATTTCATCCACATTTCTCATGTGAATGTGACACTGATCACAGGGCTCTGATGGAGCCCTTAGAGAAAAAATCTGAAGCTGGTGCTCCCAAGGCCTTGCACATGGAACACAGATGCAGAAAGATAAAGCTTTTCTGCCACGGCATCATTCATTATAAGGCATCCTTTGCATTACATTTAGCTAACAGATGGCAAAGATCCTCATCCGCACACTTGGAGAAGGGTTTCAAGCTTTGAGGCAACTCTGTCTAGTGGTCTGCAGAAAATAACACTGCAAAACAGGCTCAGCACATGCCTGGGCAACACATAGAGTCACTTCTCTCCTGGTTTTCCTGCTCTGGGCAGTCATCAACAGTGTCCACTCGGTTTCAGCATCATGCCCCAGCATGACATTTAACCAGCTTGCACCATTCCTATTCCTCTGCAAAAACTTGCTCTGATTTTTGTAGTGATTAAAAGTAAGGTTGATCCCCTGGCACCCACACAGTTCTTCAGATAGAAACAGCAGGGAAGGAAGGAGCAGAATTAGAGGCTATGAATTTAGTCTTACAGCAGAACTTGTGGCTCTTACCTGCAAATGCCATAATTTTCACAACTTGGCCACGCTCAATTTTGTGATTCAAAATCCTTTGCTGTTCATGGGTCAGTTTCACTTCAGACAAACTACTAAAAATACAGAAAAAAAAAACACAACAAAGAAGTAAAAGGAATTAAGGATAAACGTCCTCCCACATAAACAGATCAACAAATAGGAGGAAACCCACAAATGATTTATCCCATCCCAGGGTAGCACTGGAGCAACTAGGTCACTGTGCAAATGGAAAAAGCATTAAAAAAAAAAAAAAAAAAGAGAACGGAGAAAGCAAAAATAAAAAGTAAGCTTTGGGGAAGGTTACATAGGAAAATATCTTCTCAAGGGCACAAAGCCATGCTCTCAGAAAGAATTTGGCACCTAGTTGGCTTAGGCTCATTGAAAACAAACAGCACCTTGAGTTTGGGGTGTTTTCTTGCTTTTGGGAGCAGGTATCTTACATTGCTCTCCGATTCTTCAGGGCAGGACAGCAATTATCCCTGCCTCAAGTGGGAGCTGAGAGCTTCCATTAATGTTTACAAAAGCATTCAGCACTCCCAGCTGGAGTGCAATTGTTTTATTCATAAAGGTCTGAAACCTGTAATCAGCCAACAGCATGAAGCATCTCTTCTCCCCTGTAGGATGAGGAAGGGTGGAAAGCCTTCTCTGAGTATCCTTGACATTTCAGAACCAACAGTTCTGCCTTTAGGACTTATTTCTTATTAAACAAGTAAATTTCTGCTTAGAAAAAAAAAAAGACTTAAAAAGGAAAGAGCAGAGCAAGAAACTGGGAAATCATAAAGCAATGAAACCCAACATCTGTTCAACTTTGATTTTTTTTTTCCCTTCATTATGGTCTCTATCACTCTATACTCATATAGATCATGAGTGATTTTATTGGATTTATCTTTGCTAGACCTCTGTGAGGGATGAAAACATTACTATGGATATATATTTGAGGATATATCTGGACTGTTGATCTAAGAGTTACCAAAAATGGGATCCACAAAACATGAGCTGTATTCATAGATGAACCTCCACAAGACTTGCACTGCAGTGCAAGTCATCATCACCACCATCACCAGCAAGCCAGTCCCCATTTTGGATGGCTGCAGCTTGCACTTCTAGAGGAACAGGCTGTTAAAATTAAAGCAGGCACTCTCTCCTCTTTCCAAAGCTTCTTATCCACAGGAAGATCCATGATTTGGGACAGCATTTAGGGTTGATTTAGGCTCTGCAAAATTTCAGCAGCCATCACTGTGTTCCACCAATACACAGCCTCATTGGTGAATAAAGACTTCTAAATCGAGTAATTTAATTTTTATAGATTTAAGATTTTTACAGTTTTCCCCCTAAAAATTCAGGCAGAAGATGGCAAAGAAGAGAATAAGGTTTTGTATTAATCCTTACAAATCGTGGAGTCCTGCCAACTAGGCTTTGCTGTAGGATGTTTGCTCCACATCCAAGGTGGAGCATTCCACCAGTGACATGTACATGTGCAATATCATTACCTGGATCACCTGTAATATCATTACCTGGACCAAAAGTCCTGCCTGCAGCGTGAAGACGGCGTTTCCTCTTGAACCATCCGTGGTGCAGTTACAGAAGCATTTTCCATCAGATATAAGCAGTAGAAAATATTGTAATGGATCCTGGTAGAAAGGAAAAGAGGGAAATTGAGAAATCATCATTGAGAAATCGTCAATAATAGATTAAACTTCTGCAGCCACCTGAAAGACACCAACATCTTGAATACTTCCAACAGAGGAATGCATAAAGCCCAAGAAAGACATCTCTTCCAACAAAGTGCCTGCAGTCTGGTGGAGGGGACCTTGATTTCTTTCTGAAGGAAATAAAACTATCTGCCAATGGAATGAGGACAACAATCCCAGCAAGACAAAGGCTCCAAATGCTGTGAGCTTGCAGCCTGCCAATAGCTTTTTCTGTTTAAACTCATTAGAAATTTTTCTGCTGCTTGCACTGAGGATATCCCAGCGCATCAGGCACAGAGATGGGAGACAGTGCTGGAACAAATTGCAGCAGGCAGGCTCCAGCGAGCGCTTAGTGAGTTGCAAAGACAATATTAGGATTTCCAAGTGCAGCTCTCTGGAAGTGCAGCACTTTGAAAAGTGACTGCAAAGGCACTGACAGCTTTGCTTGTGGCCTCTCCCTTATTTCTGCTTTGGGCTTGCAATGTTTGTGTTTCAGGGTCTGCCACACAAACACGACCTGGGAGCAGAGTCCACAGGATCCTTGTGTTCTCCCAAACCATTATCAGCAACAGCGTGTGGGGCAGCCTGAGAGAGAGAACCTGGGGCTAGTTTAGACCTCTGAAGTGAATTAATTCCAGTCTTATAATTATTTTATACAAGTGTGTTAGCCCTGACAATGCTTCATGGTGCTTTGTTACTGCAAAGAGAAGAGCACAGCAATTCCAAGGCTTTAAATTAACTTTCCTCCAAGTTCACTGTTCTATCTCAGGGTTGGCACTACTGTAGTTTAACCTCTTTTAATGTGGCATTGCTCCTGTGAACTATCAGCTGCCACCCTGGGCCAGACTCCAGGACAGATCTTGTGTCTCACATAGGTAATCTGCATGCTCAGACTCACTGGCTGCTGCAGGGGCTGCAAATAGGTACCAGTCAGTTCCTCAAGGATGTTTTAGATCCTTTTGGCCTAAAACACAAACCTGGTGTGGTTTGAAGAGACAGTGGCAGAAGAGAGGTGGTCATTCTTATTTCAGCTTCTCTAGGTTGCTCAAGGAGACGGAGATGGGACACGAGTGACTTTGAGGAATAAGTGACACCCTCTGTCTTCAACAGATGAACTCCTCTCCTGTGTCTAACACAGGCTGCACTATACCTTGCAGATAGCAGCTTACAGAACTGTCTTCTTTCTGTCTATAGATTTGTTTTCCAGCCTTTCTTGCCTTCCTATATGAATTTATGTTTGTTCTTAATCCTTACCTCATCCTCACTGCAACTCCAAAGTAACCTGTGGGTTCTCACCTGCATTACCAGCACCTCTGTTACCAAAAGGCACAGAAAAGACCGCTCTGCACAGTGTCCAAGGGACTTATAGTGCCATTTAAGAGGAGTGAAGTAAGCAGGTAGAAACTGCATTAAATTGTTTGAACTGATACATATCTATTTCTAAGCAGAAACTTTCTACAGTTGCTTTGAAAACTGCTTTTGTTTCCGGGGAAAAAAAAAAAAGTTGTTTTTCTTGAAAACGATCTTCTGAAAAATGAGGGGACCATGGAATAGTCTAAGAATTAAAGCAAATCCAACGACAATGCTCCCAAATGTTCCTGCAGAAGCTTATGGATGTACACGATGGTCCTGAGGAACTGCATGCCCCAAGGAACTGGAGAGCCCCAGTCAACAGGAACAGAACTGCCCATGAGCATTTATTTGTGTATTACATATTGCCATGTCTTGAAGGGGCATTTCTCCATTGCTTACCTGTTAGTGATTGGAATGCTCTTCTCTCTCATTGCATACAGCAACGTGGCTATGCAGTAAAGTGTCTCAGTCACATCCACAATGGAGAGGGTAGAGCAGGGTCGCTGCAGACATGCCATCAGCCTTTGGATGTCGTGGATGCCATCGGAGAAAAGCACCATAGCTGTGACTATGGCCCACATGCTCTCAGGCTGGCAAAGGGAATGACAAGAAAGACTGAGTAAAAAGCTTTGAGCCTTTAGAAGCAGACAAAACCTGCTTCAACCTGAAAAAAAACGTTTATGCCACGATGAATAGTTAAATTCTCTCCACTGAACAGTACAGAGTAAAACTCCAAAGGGAAAAACTTCTGGATGTGGGAGGGCAGATAGAACCTCAAAGCACCAACAGCTGTGGGATAAAGGAGAGGAATAACTGTTAAACCTACCCCTGCCTTGCTCTGTAAGTGTGGCAGTTTGTTGGTGATGCAGACTTCAGCCTTTGAGAAGAGCTGGTGACTCCTCAGACACTGGAGGACCGCACTGGGATTTACATTTCCACTGGTGGGAATGGCAGAGACACACCTGCATTGAAGGGGAACAGCAGCATTTGTAAAGAAACCTTATCAAATAAGTTTACTTACCCTGGCCAGATTCAATTACATTTGGGCTTTGGCTTTCCTAACCTCATCTCTGAAAGCTTGAATAATGTCTCTATATTCCTCCCAAACAATCCAGCTCTGCTTCCACCCCCTGGTGTGTTTTCTTTTTGTGTCTGAGTTTGGCCAGGAGCTCCTTGTTCATCCATGCTGGCCTCCTGGCATTTGTGCCTGTCTTCCTATTCACTGGGATGGACCACTCGAGCCTGGAGGAGGTGATCTTTGAATATTAACCAGCTATCCTGAGCCCCTCATCCCTCCAGGGCCTTATCCTGTGAGATTCTTCCAGGAAGATCTTTGAAGAGGCCAAAGCCTGCTCTCCTGAAGTCCATGAGCTTTCCTTTTCACTCTTCTTCAATACCAGGGATAAGTCCAACTCCCTAAACACAGCTGCTGAGTGCCATTTAATATCCTGTGTGGTCTCACAAACCAAGATGATGTGCTACAGGTCCTGAGGAATGCCTGCCACCATTTTGGATACCCATTGGCACAAAATGATGCAAGACATTTGTATTAACATGGGTTTCCAATCTGTTTTTGTGCCTAAAGCCATGTAGACAAGCACTTGACAGTTCTGTTACATGGACAAGCACTTGAATACTTTGCTGCAGCAAGCTGTTAGCCTGCAAGTTCCTCCTGCCTGTCTCAAAGTCTCCTTCCAGAAAACAGATCCACAATGCTCATAACTCAATTTGAGTTTTCCCCTTGTATCATTTAACTTCCATACTAAATTGCTCTCTAGCCTGCAGATATCTGAATGGAGCACTTATTCTTATCAAGGACACAGCTTGGGCTTGCTGCTGAGCTCTGGCAGTACTGCTCCAAGAAAAAATGTCTTTCAGAGAAGGAAAAGAAGAAAATACATTGGGAATGGGATGGAGCAGGAAGAGGAGCTCAAATCTCACAGTCTCCATGAAATACTTGCATTTTAGCTAAATATGGGACATGCTGAGCCTCTCTGAGACCGTGGCTGATCGAGAGATGGAAAAGCAGTGATGACATGACAGGTCATGAAATACAAGTGGAAGGGACACTGAAAGGGATGCTTAAGTAGAATCTCACTTTCCAGTGTAACCATCCTGCAGGAAGAAGCAAATCACAGCTTCTCCCAAGCTTGTTGTCAGGCACCCAGAAGGTAGAAAGTGACAGGACAGCCCAGCTTCTTTCATTTTGTCATCTAACACTTGCTTTGTAGCTCCTGGCAGCTTTTTCTCAAATGCTGCACCCACCCTGTCTCCAAATCCAGCTTGGGGAAAGCTTGCAGCACACCACTCCCACCAACCTCTGTGGTAGATCTACCTGTTTAGAAGACAAGACCACTCATCTGGAAAATCATAGGATAAAATGGGAGAAGATCCAAAGTGAAGAAGCTCTGAGGCTCTACAACTACAAAGTGTGGAAGTGGACTCACCTGATCAGCCCCAGGACACATTCTTCATGTTGTTTTGTTATGGCAAAATCCTGCAAGATCTGCTCAACCGTGCGCAGGGCCATGTCTTCCTTCACCAGGTATCGATGATACAGCTTCTTCCAAGGGATGAACTAGAATGTGAAACATATACCACCACCTTTCAGCTCAGAGCACTGGAAAATAGACTTCTTCTGGCAATAAGCTAATCAACATGAGTTCAAACAGTCCCTGTAGCTGGATGGAAACAGTACCTAGTGTGAGATGGAGAAGGAAAGGGAGAAGGACTTGCTCCTCATAGCCTGCCAACATGTCTATAAAAGCCTGTTTTTTCTAGAATGATGGGAACAGGGTGACATTGGTTCAGTTTCAAATGTCAAAGTGTTACAGGAATGAGGATATTTGCAGCACTGCTGTACAGATCTGCTCTGAGAGGGGTTTGAGTGCTTCAAATCCATGTGTTTATGAAGGCCTACCCTCCCACAGCCTGCTGCTTGGACTGTTTTGGCAAAAACTGTCTTTTTACGTGGCCTGATAGTGATAAGACAAGGGGGAAGAATTTTAAGCTAAAAGAGGGGAGGTTTAGGTTAGATGTTAGGGAAAAATTCTTTACTCAGAGGGTGGTAAGGCCCTGACACAGCTGCCCAGAAATCTGTGGGTGCTCCATCCCTGCAGGTGCCCTGGGCAGCCTGAGCTGGTGAAGGCAATGAGCCCACAGCAGGAGTTGGGGCTGGGGGACTTTGCAGTGCCTTCCAACCCAATTATTCCATGATTCTATGCTGTGCTGAGGGTTTCCAGTGTGAACAATGAGTGAGTTGAGCGGTGCCAGCTGTCCCTGAGCCACCTTCAGTTGAAGCACAGAGATCCAAAACAACACTCAACAGGTTCATGGTTGTTTGCACTGTGAGGACCTTGACTGTAGGTGAACCAAGCTCTGTAAAAACAGAGTTAAAGGTTCTTCTCTTAGAACTAAACTACAGCAGACACCATACACAGGCTGGAGGACAGTGATATATGCTGGTTGTGAAAGAATGTGGACCAGTCTGGTAGACAGAATTTCCTACATGATCCCTGTCAGAAAAAAAAAAAAAAACTGCAAGGAAAAGAGTGAAAATGGTTTTGGGGGAGTCTTACAGGATGTTCTTTCCGTGTATGGGAAGAATGCATCAAGGAAAGTTACCCCAGTATTAAAAGCTATCATCTGAGGAGATACTGAGTGTCAAAAAGATCTGTTAAGAAAGGATGTGGGTATTAGGGAATAATAAAGGGGTTGAAAGGGACAAAGAAAGACAGAGATGCTCCTACAGCAACACATATAGCCACAAGACTGAGAAAGAACAGAGCAATAAACAGGCTCAAATCAATACCACAGCAGTCCTTACCAGTGGATCCCTGACTATATCCCTCCAGCAGCGACACACCAGGCTCACACTCTGATACAGATCAGTCACCGGTAGGAAAGCAAAGATAATCCTCAGGACTTCAACAGGAAGCTCTTCAATACTTCCTTGAGGCACTTCCCAGTTCCGAGTCCCCAGGAGTCCATAGTGTGCATCAGGGACTGGTTCGATCTCTATATCATCATCGGGTTCCTGCTTGATTTGGCTGCATTCAGGGTGAACCACCACTGGCTTCTCCTCAGGCTCACCCCACAAATCATGCTCTATCTGGAGTCTGCCTGTAGCTGTGGAGGACAGAGGCCTTTTTCTGGAGTTTTCCACAGGAACTGGTACAAGGTCCTCATCCTCTAGAAACAAGGAGGAATCACTGCTTATCTCCATCACAGTGGAGATGCTGCTGAAGGGCTCATCAGCTTCAGGGAAGAAAGGATCCAGTTGCTCTTCCTTGATTCTCATGTCCTTTGTCCTATTAGCAACCACCTGTTGTGTCTGTGAGATCTGGAAGTAATCAGTGATGTTCTTCTGCTGCCACTGGGCTACAGAAAGAGGAAAAGCATTAGAGAAGTCAACAGAAGCAGCATAAAGCTTGCTGCTCCTCTCTAACAAGGAGACCAGAGGTTGTGTAAGGCAGCAGTTATTCTCACAACCCACAGATAGATACAATTCTTCCAGGTGGACTGTCCTGCTTCACACTGTTTCTCTGCCAACCCACGGGAGTCAACAGAACAATGTTCATCTTTTTGCACAGTCCACACAATCTGGGTGCTGTCAGGGTACGCCTGACAGCTCCACCAGCCTGCAGGGAAAGATATGCTCTGCACGAACAACCACCAGACCAACAACCATGACATCCCACTGCAGATGTGTGGAGTGAGCAAGATGGCTGTGTGGTGGTTAGCTGCCTTCCAGGTTAAGCCACAACATTATAGAAATGGCATTTGGAAGCGGAGTAAAGTGTACATGCAAATGTGATGCAGCTGTATGCAAAATAAGATATTTGTAAATGAAGAGGGGAAGATGTTATCCTGGAAATTTCTTTGTAAAGGACTTAGGGATCAGCAGCTTGAATTTGTGCTGAACTGCTCCGGCAAAAATGAGTGATAGGATAACTTGATGTATAAGAAGATTAAAGGAGGCTATGTTAACTCTGTGCCCATAACTGGAGAAATGTAAGCAAAAGTACAAGAGCTGAGACCCAGTTTATGCATTTTTTAAAGGCTGTAGGTAAATTCTGAGATCACATAGAACCCTAGAAGTAGCAGAGGATAAGAAAGGAAGAAACTTTGGGTTAAATTCTTCCACTGCTGGTAAAGATGTATGTCTCAGTGTTGAAAATAAACCATGATTTTAAAAACCAGAAAATCTGGGTCATTTCCATTGTGGCAAATGCAATGGAGACTATGAATAAACCAATTGGATTTCTAACTTCTTTACAAAGACCGTATGTGCTAATAAACATTATATGAAAGTATTGTTTTCTTGATCAATTCTTGTTGATGATGAGTCACAATTAACTTGTATTACAAACTTTAGTATCACACTTCCTTCTGCCAACATTTGTACTGTTGCTTCCAGTAAGAGCCCTCCTTGCAAATTTCACTGCTGTACCAGGCCCAACAAAGCAATTAGGGCAAGGTGATACCCTGTTTCAGGAGACTTACTAATGAGAAACTATTCTTGCACTTTAAGAATAGGCAGAAAGAAAGAGTGACATGGAGTTAATGCTTAAAATGATATTAAGTTATAAAAGTACATGAGTGTGATGATTGGTAATGGATCAGGTAAGGTGTTATCAGTCTAGTGATAGAGGGAGCAGTGAGTTTTAGATACACAACACTCAAAGTCCCCTGTTCATTACAGGGGAGTTGGACTAAATGACCTTTAAAGGTCACTTCCAACTCAAACTATTTATGATTCTGTAATTGCATATCAACAATCCTCAGCTAACATAACATAACAATTCTCAGCATGAGAAACAGAAACAGCTGTGCATTGAATTGCATGGGAGAAACAGAAACATGAATTTAAAAAAAAAAAATTGTGGTGTGTTTCAGAGACTGAGGTTGGGCTCCCAGTGGTTCTTGATTGTTCTCAATCCAGTGAAGAAGCAGCAAGATTTTAGAAAAGCTTCAGAGTTTGACTACTGCTCTGCACCATGAAAGCACCAAGCCTGTATCAGGCTGCTCCAACTAAAGGATAAGAGAGACTGAGGCTTTTAAGAGGATAAGCAGCCCTTTCTTGCCAGATATTTCCTGGCTGCAATGTCAGAAAGTGCTGGAGACCATAAATGAAACCGAAACTTGGCAAGAGTTTCTCTCCCGTTTCTGACAGCCAGACACTCCATGTAGCCCGCTGATTATTAAACTTATCAGCACCAAGAGTATTCCCTCTGTCCTGCTCCGGGGCTGCAACATATCCTGACACTTAGCTAAAAGGAAATTTGGGAAAAAAGAAATCCCAAGCAGCTACTGCTGCTTTCAGCACATTTAATTTCTGGATGCTCAAGAAGGTAAAGCTTAAGAGGTCTAATTTGCAAGAAACTGCTTAAAAAAAATAATAAAAGCTGTCCTGCTAATGTCTGAGTCCCATTTGAGCTCACTGTGCCTAACATTCTCCAACTGAATAATTGGATGATGGATGACCTCAAAGCATTTTGTTCCACCACCCTATTGTCATTTTTCTCCCTAAGGCTTCAAAGGATTTGCAAACAGTGTACCTCCTCGTCGTCTCCTGGTCCTTTGGGTGGGTTGGAGGCCTCTGTTGACATCTCCTCTGCTTTGCCTTTGATTCAAGGGCTGTGTCAGAGAGGACAAACCTTGGGCAGTCCGTCCCAGAGCTTCACAGTCGTCGGCCGTAAGGTGCATTTTTTTAAATCGCTTCACTGCTTTGCCAACACACAAAAAAATGAAAAGATAAAACAAAATACAAACTGTTAGCAAAGAGCAATCAGGTGAACATCTTTAACAGATGCATAAATTTCTTTTTAGAAGTGCTACAGCACAGTGTTTTGGCCAGGAGTTAGGAAGGCAAACAGAAAAACAATCATAGAATGGTTTGGGTTGGAAGGGACCTTAGAGATCATTTTGCTCCAAACCCCTATACTATGGGCAAGGACAGCTCCCACGTCATCCAAAGAGTTTTTCTAAAAAAAAAAGAAAAAAATCTTACTGAGAATCTGCAAGAAGTCCTCTCTTCTTTAAGTCAAGCAGCCAGTAGAAGTCATACAAACAAAGCAACTCGTGTTGACGTTCAACACACGGAAGAAAATCGAAACCACACCCAGAGGACGGGCTTCCTCCTGATAGGAGAACTGGCAGCAAAACACTGCTTGCCAGCTTTGCTGTGACTTTATTACCACACTGTGGTGCAGAGGATAAGCTCCTCGGACATGCTGGTGGCAGCCAGGAGGGTGACAGACAGCAAGATCCAAGGGTCAGCTTGTTTTGCTTACGGCGTTTCCTCTTTTTCATCCGTTTCAGCCCTGCAGAGCTTCACGTTCCTCAAAACAGGGCAGGAAAGAGGGAAGCAAATGAGCGAAGCGAGGCTGCGAGCGAGGGAGGTGAATGTTAAAAAAGTGCCATTTCTCACTTGAAATTGAAAAATTTGAAAGGGCTCCAACTGTTGAGCACCCCAATTCTCTTAAGCAAAGGGTCATGGGGAACGTCAGAGCTGTGGAAACCATTGCTCAGGAACTCCCCATGACCAAGGGTCCCACCTATTGCCAAGGACCCCCCCCATTACCAAGGGGCCCATTACCAAGTGCCCCTCTATTTCCAAGAAACCCATTGCCAGGGGCTTCCCCATTGCCAAGGGATCCATGACCCCATTATTCAAACTCTGTCCAATTTACCAAGGGAATCTCTGACTGCTAAGCCCCCCACCCCATTGCCAAGGGACTCCTCCTCTGCCAATGGTCCCCTATCACTAAGGGCCCCCTTCACTGCCATGGGATCCCCCCACTGCCAAAGGAGCCATTATCAAGGGTCCCCCTGTTGCTAAAGGGCCCCCTCAAAGCCAAGGAACCCCCCCATTGCCAAGGGACCCATTGCTAAAGGACCCCCTACTGCCAAGGGCCCACTTCCATTGCCAAGAGATCCATGACCAAGTGCCCCCCTATTGCCAAGGGACCACCCCCATTGCCAAGGGACCCCTCCCCATTGCCAAGGGACCCCCCCCCCCTGCCACGGCACCAACGGCCA
>WBMW01002369.1:74635-94833 GCA_013396635.1 Penelope pileata | reverse complement strand
TCCCCCCGACAACGTCAAACCTCCATTACCACGGCCACTCGTCCTCGCTCCCCTTCTACCCTCAAGACCCCTTTGATGCCACGGACAGGCCTTCTATTACTCCTCTCCACGGCCAATGTCCCCCTGCTCTGCCTCCCTGTAGGCACAGCCCCCCCGTTGCTAAGGGCCCACTCCCGTTGCTGAGGGGAAGAGTCCCCCTCCACACTCACCCCGCTCAGCGCGCCTCCGGCCGGCCAGGCCCCACCTCCTCCTGTCGACCAATCAGAAGGCTCGGAGCGCCGCGGTGCTGCCCAATAGCGCGGCGCTTCCGGGTTCGGCCGAGTGCAGGCCGAGAGAAAACCTTCCCGGAGTTTATTTACCACCGCCCGTTCTGGAGGGGGAGAGGGGTGTCACGTGACGTTGCATGACGTCATGCCGCCGCGTGAGGAGCGCGGGTGGGTTCTAACGGTCGGGGTCTGTCCTGGGGTCTGCGGTGTCGTTGGGTGTGGGGACTTCCGGGGGGGAGGGAAACTGAGGCACAGCGGTGTCCCCGGGTCGTGAGGAAACGTGGAGGGGGCGGATGGGGTTCTGTGCTGTTCTGTTTCCTGAGGAAAGATGGAATTTGGTGAAATTCGTGTGAAATTTCTGTTTCTTTTTTTTATTTCCTAAAGGAGAAGGCCTGTTTCTATTTATTTATTTATTTATTTTTAAAAAGGGGGAAAATTAGTTTGTTTTTTATTTTTCCGTAAAGGAAAACAAAATGCCACATTTTTTTCGCTTTTTGTGCACTTTTCTTGAAGGATAGAGAATTTTTTTTTTTTTTTTTTTTTTCAGAGAAAAAGGAAACTTCACGGTTATGTTTTCCTAAGCAAAAAGTAATTTTTCTGCTGTTTTTTCGGTGGAAATTTTGGGATTCTGAGAGGACAATGAAATTTCACTTTTTTTTTTTCTTTGAAAGTAAAGGAAATATCACATTTTTATGCTTTTTTTTGTGAAGGATAGGAACTTCTTTTTTTCTTTGAGAGAGGAAATTTCACTTTTTTTTTTTCCTTCCTTCTGAGGAAGGAAATTTCACCTTTTTTTCTGAGGGAAAAAGGACGTTTTGTGTTTATTTTTCCTGAAACAAAAGAAATTTTTTTTTTTAATTATTCTGAGGGAACAGTAACTCTCCTAGTTGTATTTTTCTGAGGGGAAAATGACTAAAAGTGATTTTTCCTGCATGTTTTTCTGGGAGTAAAAAGAAATTTCAGTCCTTTTTTCCTGAAGGAATAGGAATTTCTGTTTATTTCTTTTTCTGAGGGAAAAAGCAATTCCACTTTTTGTTTTTTTTCCCTCAAGGAATAGAAAATTTCACTTCTGCTGTGGGAAAGGGAAATTTCACCTCTTTTTTTTCTGAGAGAAAAGGACATGGCTTTTTTAGTTATTTTTTTTTATTATTATTTTTTACTTTTCCTGAGGTAAAAGGAATTTTCTGCTCTTCCAGGCTGATTTCAGCATTTATTTTTTTTTTAATTTTTATTTCTTCCTCTGACAGGGCAATAATTTTCCTGGTTGTGTTTTTCTGACAGAAAAGGAAACTTTGTGATTCTGAGGGAAAAATTTAAACTTTATTTCTTTTTCCCTCGGGGAAAAAAATATCACCTTTTCTTGTATATTTTTATCTTGAAGGATAACAAACTTCTCTCTTTTTTTTTTTTTTCCTGAGGAAAAAAGACATTTCACTTTGTTTTCCTGAGGTAATAGGAGTTTCTGATTACTTTTTATTTTTTCTGAAGGAAAGGAAATTTCACTTTGAGGGGAAAAGAACATTTTGCTGATTGTTTTTTATTTTTCCTGAGGGAAAAGGAAATTTTCTGGTGTTCCTGACAGGTCAATTTCAGTTTTATCCCCCCACTCAAGTAAGGAATAAGGAAATTTCTTCCTTGTTTTTATGAGGGAAAATGAACTTTCTGCTTTCCCTGTCCCAAAGAAAGAGAAAACTTCTGCTTTTTTCCCCTCCAAGGAATAAGAAAATTCCTGTTTTTCCTGAGGGAAAGGCTTCAAAAACCTCAAATTTTGCTGGAGAAAAAGGAGAACTGTGCTTTGTTCTGAGGAAAAGGCCCAATATATACTTTTCCTGAGGAAATAAACATTTTTTTCTGAGAAAAAGGCCCAATTTCTGCTTTTCCTGAGGAAAAGTCAACCTCTTGTCCTAAACCAAGGCCCAATCTCTACTTCTCCTGAGGGGACAAAGAAGAAATACCTAATTCTGAGCAGCCATTTTCTGCTTATTCTGAGGAAAAACCCAACCCCAACCTTTCCCTGCACAACAAACAGCCAAGGGCTTTGCGTAGGAACTCGGCACCCACAGCCTTAACTCTGCCTTTCTCCTCCTTCTTCCAGGCCCAGAACATGGCGGACGGGCCAAGGCTCCTGAGGTTGGCCTGCCAGGGGAACGTGGAGCTTCTGGAGGCTGCACTGAGGGATGGGGAGGCCACCAAGCAACGTTTTGGGCGATCGGGGGACACGCTGCTGCACCTGGCCGCTCGACATGGCCACCGCCACGTCCTTGTCTTGCTGCTGGAGACACATGGCATGGACGTGGAGGTGGCCAATGGTGACTACAAGAGGGCCCTACACGAAGCTGCCTCCATGGGGCACAGGGAGTGTGTCTCCTATCTGCTGGGCAGGGGAGCCAGCGTGGACTGCTTGAAAAGGGCAGACTGGTAGGTGGGCTTTGTTGGGAGCTGTGTACAACGCTTCTGGGAGAAGAAGGCAATGGAGGTGGTGAAGGGTTCAAGGCCAGTTTGGACACAGCCTGATCTGGCAGCTCTGTCCATGGCAAGGGGATTGGAACTGGACGATCTTTAAGGTCCCTTCTCACCTAAACCATTCTGTGATTCTCTTAAGGGTCTGGAGGGTAAGATGTATGAGGAGCACTTGGTTGGTTTGGCCCAGAGAAGAGGAGGCTGAGGGGAGGCCATCATGGTGGCCTACAGCTTCTTCGTGACCCAACAGGACCTGAGGGAATGGCATGGAGCTGCGCCAGGGGAGGGTCGGGTTTGGGTGGTAGGAAAAGGTTCTTCACCAGAAGATTGTGAGCGTGGAACAGGCTCCCCAGGGCAGTGGAAAGGAGCTCTGTGGAGAAGGATGTGGGTATCCTGGTGGCCAACAGGTTGGCCACAAGCCAGCAGTGTGCCATGGTGGCCAAGAAGGTTAATGGTATTCTGGGATGCACTCAAAACAGCACAGCCAGCAGGGCAAGGAATGTTCTCCTCCCCCTCTGCTCTGCTGTGATTAGGTCCTATCTGGAGCACTGTGTTCCTTTCTGGGTACCCCCAGTTCAAGGCAGAGAGGGCTGCAAAGGTGTTGGGGGCCCTGGAGGAGCATCGCCCATATGGGGAAAGACTGAGAGCCCTGGGGCTGTTCAGCCTGGAGAAGATTGAGATGGTATCTTATCAACACTTCCAAATACAATTCTGTGATTCTGTGATATCCAAAGGGCAAGTATCAAGTGAGTAGAGCCAGGCTCCTTTTGGTAGTGCCCAGCGACAAGACAAGGGACAGCGGGCACAAAGTGGAACCCAAAATGTTACATACAAACACGAGGAAAAAGTTTAATTGGAAGGTGACAGAGCACTGGAACAAACTGCCCAGAGAAACTGGAGTCTTCTTCTCTGGAGATGCTCAAAACCTGATGGGATGCTTTCCTGTGCAACCTGCTCCAGGGAGCCCACTTTGGCAGGGGGTGGACTAGATGATAATCAGAGGACTCTCCCAACCTCTGTGATTCTGTGAAGTGTTTGTACAATGCTCTCAGACAAAGGGTTTGCATTTTGGGTGATCCTGTGTGAAGCCAGGGGTTGGACTCAGTGATTCTTCTGAGTCCCTTCCAACTCAGGTTATTTTGTGATTCTAAGAGTATGAATTGAAGGGCAGCAGCCATAATTTAATTCCAGCCCTCTCATTGTTTTCCCCTTGTCTATCGTGGAGGTTGTAAGTTACTGCTTCATTAGCAGATCCAATTCAAAAGCTTTCATCTCCATCAGTTTGTTCTTCCCCACTCGTCTGTGTGATGGGAATCAGTGGTACTGATTCACTTTGTCTCTTTCCTCTGAAATAGGAAGCCAGAATAAAAAGTTTTACTCTTATTTCCTTCCAGCAAACAGAGCCTTTTGGGACAGATCTGCTCCTGATGAAATAACATCACAACCAAGAAACAACAAGTTTCTTCAGGGCTTTTTTTTTTTTTTTTTGCCTGCTTTGTGGGAAACACATCATCAAATGATGAAAGAATGAGCGTGGGGAATAGAAAATAAGGTCTATTCCACAGGCCTGCAGCAGGCCTGGTTAATAAGAATTGCTACATCCTTGTCAAATTCTGCTCTTGGGGAAGGAAATTTCTGCCCATCACCTTGTAGAAGAAAGCAGAGATTCCCCCTAGCACAAATGAAACACGAGCAATGCTTGTTTGAAGCTGAAATAACACAAATGCAAATGCAGCGTCCCAGTCCTCCTAATTAGAGGCTGCGCCAGCATCAAGCTGACATCAGGGGGAGCAGGTGAAGGTGGAGATCATACAGACTGTATGCAGATATGTGCAAGGCTGTTTTTTTTTTTTTTTTGTGATAGGTCCACAGCATCTGTCTGCCTACTGATTAAAAATGGGACGCTACGTACGTGCCAGCTCCTGTCTCAGCCCTCAAACAAAGTCTCATTTGCATTGAAAATATACACTGAGCTGAGGCATTGTATAGAAGCAGAGCTGCAGGAAACACTGAGCTCCAGGCTCTGCTCTACACATGCTGCCCCCAGCAGACACATTTCTAATCTCTTCTTAAAAATCTCCATCGCTGGAGATTTTCATCTCTCAGCGCTCTCTCTGTGTCCTTCCCTGTCCTTAAAACTGGAACATTTGTCCTAATGCCAAAGCCAAATTTCTCACTGCAATTTAGGCCTATGAGTCCTTTATCCAGTAGGAAGAGTTTTTTTGCTGTTTTTCTGAATTGAGGAATTTTTATTCTTTTTGTTTGTCAGCTGGTGTGTGTCGGTTGGTGCTGGAGAGCTGTTCACATTTTTGGGACAGCTCAAGCTTTCTGTCCAGTCTCTTCATGCACCCAGAGCTCGGTCAGTGGATGGAGTTTGTAAATAAATAAAATGGAGAATGCAGCTCCAGCTTGCAGCACTTAAACCTTTATTATCTAACCAACACGGTGTGAGGAATAATGTGGCAGTTAAGGAAAATGAGTTGGTGGAAGTGAGATCAGTGAAATTAGTAACCAAAGCAGAAGTAAACACAGGAGATAAAGGTTCACTGCCTTGAGTAATCCATACTTTGCCTTGAGAGTAAACCTTCAGCTCATACCCACCTCCTTGCTCCTCCTAGGGAGGCTGTAGAGCCTACAACCTCTCCCTTCCTTGCTAGAAGGAATGGATGGGGAGATGAGGAGTCACCAAGGAGGAGAGACTCTGGGGTTAACCTTCTCTGCTGCCAGGCAGGAGCTGGGATTGTTGTTAATCTGCAGCATGTGAGTTACAGGTGTGAAAACATCACTGCTGATGTAGGGTTGGAGGCAGGGCAAGGTTGTCTGTTGAGCATGTTTATTTGTCAGATGGTACCTATTGCCCTGGCTTTCCAGGCCCTCCTCCCACAGTCTGTGCAAAGCAGAGCTCTGAAATTGTGGGGTGGAGAAGATGCTGTTGTGCTGGAGAGCTCAGAAGTGTTCTTCAATACCAAAGCTGCTTTCCAGATACGTGGATCAGTACAAAACTCTGAAAAGCTTTCCTCTCAAACCAGCTCCTCAGCATCAGAATGTTTTCAATGACATTTGCTGGTGCTCTCATGCTAGGAGAAGTGTTGTCTGTGGCTACCTACAACCTCTGGGTGACTGGGGTGGGACTAACAAGGTTAGAAAACACTGCTGTTACCAGTCCTGTCTCAACAGACCCCAAAAATCCACTGAACACATGCACAGTGCTCAAACTGTGCTTCATGCTCAGCTGTTAGAACAAAAGCCATCAAGCTTATAATCATCTCCTCTTTCTTTTAGGACTCCCCTCATGATGGCTTGCACTAGACAGAACCTGGAGGTGATCAAAGAACTCGTGGAGCACGGGGCCAACCCGTTGCTGAAGAACAAAGATGGATGGAACTGCTTTCACATTGCAAGTCGAGAGGGTCATCTCCAGGTCCTCCAGTACCTGCTGGCTGTGTCCCCAAGCAGCTGGGACACAGAGAGCACAATCAAGAGAACACCTCTGCACACAGCAGGTGAGGAGGGTGCCACCACTGTCAGGGTTTTGGAAGAGAGGAATGAGAGTGGGCTGGGGTGGCAGTGAAGAGCAGCAAGGAGCTCTTGTTTCCAATCATGTTTAGTTTGTAGAAGCAGAGTGTGACCTATCTTGATACAAAAATACAAGTAAACACTTAAATATTTAAGTTATTGAAATTTAAGTGAAAGGAGGTTAGTAGTGGACACCAGGAGCTCACATTTCTAAACCTCTGCTGGCTAACAGTGCTCTGCTGCATCTTTGTAGGGTTTCACCTCGGGACAGATGCTCATTTTTGTTGCTTTGAAATAAACAAAGAGGAAGAATTAGGCTTAAGATTCTTCATGATGTGCCAAAGACAGAGCTTGTGAGGTTGGAGGGTCCTCAGTTCCTGTTGCATTGAATTTTGCCTGTGCTCAAAGCGTGTTTTTGTGGTAAGCAGTTTTGTTCCCTTGAGAGTGGTGAGTCCATGTCAGGAACGCTCAGTCACCCACTGCCACTGTCCTCCTTGGGCCAGTGTGTTTGTATTTACTCCTCTGTTTGTGACAGATAAGTCTGAGCACCCACACCTCAGGACACATCATCATATGCTTTACCTTATTGGTGTACAAAGCTGTGAATTGTTCTTGGAAAAATTGCAAGGTTCTGAGCATATCCTGGCATTTTAAAAGACATAAAACTGATAAATCTGTTGAGAAGCACCGTTTGGGATCTGCTGGTTCCCTGAGTTTTAGAAAGTTGAATGGCTCCAAAATCTGTTAGTGCAGAATTAAGTTTGTCCTGCCATACCTTATTTTGTTGGTAGAGTAGCAGGTCTGGTTATCCACAAGTAGATGCCAGCCCAACCATACAGATAAGGCTTGTGTCTTCCCAGAGCTTAAATCCCCTTAACTATCCCCTCTGGAGAAGCAGTGGTGTGATGAAGAAGATTAGGGAAGGGAGAGGTGTGTGACAGTGCATTGGGATGATGGTGGGAGGCAGGTAAGGGGCTGCAGGATGGTGGCTGACCCAAATCTGAAACATACCCCATTCCTGAGCAGAGCTTTGGCTTTGTTTCCCAGGGCTCATTCGTGCTACCACAGGAGATCTGAGCTTGGGGAGCCACTGCTCAAAGCCCCAACTACCTTAATTAATTTCCCAAAGACTGTAATAGGGATTGACTCTCCGGAAAGACTCGAGGTATGGGGAGGAGACCTCTGCTGTGCTGTAATTAATCTGTTGGGTATGTCACCCTTTTGGCTGTCACTCCTGCTACTTCTCCAGCCCTCAGTCGTCGCCTGTCCACCACACTGTGCTCATCAGCAGTGACAGTCCCAGCCCACAGGCACTGACTGCTCCTTAGTCCTTGTGCTTGACCTGAGAATGAGAAATAGCTGATGTGTTGGTTGATGTTTCATGCCGAGCAGCTTGTGTGAGTGAGAAACGGGTAATCCTCACTTACCTGCCCGTTGTGCTCTCCCTGTTCAATCCCAAGTCTTTTGTCCTTGTGCCTGCACCAGCTCAGCCCTTAGATGGGTGTTGGGTTGAGGATTTGGGGATGGAATCAGGAGCAGGGTGAGGAGTTTCCTGCAGAACACCTTCAGCTTGAAGTCTCTTTCCTGCCTCCTTGCACTTGGGATATGCACAGGCAGTGGTGGCACAACGCCTACTTGTCAGTCCTACATAGAGGTACCCCACTGTGTTTGACTTTTCCCATGGTAAAGCCCTCATCACATTTTGGGTTCATTTCCAGTCATTTTACTGCTACACACACATTAGACCCTGGGCCACACCTTAGTGGAGCAGCAGCTGGTGCAGAAGCAACGGGGCAGCAGGAAGGGCTGTTGCTACTCAAACCACCCCCAGTGTATTTTATCCCAGGACCACGCTGGAGGCTGCTGCTCATTGCATGTGGGGCTCAGTGCTGCTTTCAGCACCCATTGTATGAAGACACAGCTCCCAAGGTGAGGGCATGGCCGAGGGGCTGGAGGCAATACCAGAGCTGCCAGGGGAAATCATGTCAGAGGAGCAGCCCTCTCCATGAGTTTTACATCCCTGGGTGTGGATGTGAGCTCATTAACCCGTGACCAGGCCACCTGGCTTCCTGGCACTGTTCTCCCTGGATAGATGATGGGTAATTTTCTCCCCGTGCAATTATTTTTTTCTTTTTTTTGGGTTGATTCCTCAAGCTTTGCTGCTTCATATATCCGTAGCCTAAGGCAAGAGAGTGGGGGAGATGTAATTAGAGGAAGTGGAGTGCTACAGTGGATCCAGCATTGCAGCTTTCTTGTGTCTCTGATGCTGTTCAAGGATGTAATTGTGTTGCTTGGGTTGCTTTTTTTTTTTTTTCAGCTAGCTTGGCTTTTTTTTTTTTCAAGGCTCCATTTCAAAAATCCTTTTCATAGTGTGGTTCTGCCCAGGTTTACATCAGCTCAGGTGAAGGGATGCGAGATGGGAAGGGTGAAGGAAAACACAGCCAAGATCAAGGAGGATGGGAAACCTCATTGGGCTTTCATAGAGCATCTATTGTGCAGCAACAGCTGAAGGTTATTGCTGTTAACACACGTTTGCTGGGGGCTCTACTGCTATTGCATGGAGTAAATAGCCTGATGTTGTAGCTCTGAGCTTGGCTTGATAATTTTTTCTTTATTTCATTTGTTTTGCAAAATGACCTGCAGGAAAAAAAAAAAAAGCCAGATTAAGGCTGTTTGTACATTGCTGTAATATGATGTTGGGGAAAAAAAAAAAAAAGAGAATATTTCAGTGCATGATGTTCAAATCCTCCCCCACTGTTGTTGTTTTTCCTCTGAGATGCTGTCTAGGCGAGGATGCTTCATTAGGATGATGAGATGGGAGTGATGGGTAGTCTGAGTGGCTAAGGAAGGGTGGAAATGCCATCCAGCTCTTCACCAGCTCCTGTCTTTGTGTTTTGCATCTCCTAGATTTCACTTCAGGGATTAACAGGCAGTAGCAGGGAAAGATCTTTGTGTCAGCTGAATTGTGTGTACATTCTCACGCATGCAGTCTGCAGGTAGAAGCAAACAGAGCCTGTATGCATGCCTTTTCCCTGTTTTACCTCGTGTTTTCCTATAGAATCAGGGCAAGGGAAGACTTGAGACCTGCAGGCAATGTTTTAATTACAAACAACCAAACCAAAACAAAAAAACCAACCCAGAAGCTTTGAATATAAAACCTCTTGGACCTCTTTCCTGCCTCATGAATGAGCCAAAAGGGTCCAAAATCTGATTATGTTTCACCATAGGCAGACAGTGGCACGAAAACACAAAATTACCCTTTGCTTCCTCTCTCTCTTGCAGCAATGCACGGCTGTTTTGACGCGGTGGAGCTGCTCCTGGAGCGGTAAGCAGGCTTCCTCCCAGCGCTGCCTGGAGGCAGAGGCACGTGGGTGGCTTCTGCCTCTCCCCCCACCTCCCATTCAGCGCCAGGCTCGCGCCAGCCACCCTCACACAAAGGACGTTTATTCCATTCGGGAAGCTCAGCTGCACAGCTGCTCTGCATGCGATCCCGGGGCGTTCTCCGCTTCCTTTTGGTTTTTCACGGCCAGTGTTGGGCGTTTCAGACAAGCGCGCTCTCCGGATGGGCTCAGATGGCCTCAGACCTTGCTGTGACATAAGCCCTGCTTATGTAACTCAGCTCTTTCTCTGTGCTGATTCATTCCTGTTGCCTCCAATGTGTTCAAGGCTGTATGATAACAAGGAAAGAGTTTTCTGGCGGCTTGATCTGCGTTGCAGCTCCTCCAGGCTGGATTCAGCCTCCAGGCTTTATTTCCAGGCTGCAGCTCCTGGGAGACTGCTGTGAAGTGGCTTTAAATCAGCCTATGCCCAGTCATCCTGATCCTGTTGCCTTCCTAAATAATACTACCTGCTTCCAGAGCTGGAGCAGCTTTCCCCAGGCATTGCAGCCACAACACCCGTTAGCCTACTCATCCCAGCCTTGTTAATTCATGTTCATGCTTGGCCCAGCATAAATGTAGCCCTGTGATTTGAGCCAGGCTTTCCATTTTGATTTGCTCTTCTCTCGTTTCAATGGAGCTTTAACCTGTTAGAAACCTGTGGGCTTTGATTTTGTATGTGGCACTGTTATGTGAAGCTAAGATTTTCCTTTCTGCAAGGTCTATGCACACCTTACTCCTTCCAAAATCATCTCTTCAAGGGGCAGGGGAAATAAAAATGATCTGTAGAGCCTGAGTGAGTTGCACCAGCTGAGTACCAGATCTCTGACCCAAAAATGCCCAGCTGGCCTGCACCCCAGGCTGTAAAACACTGAGGCAGGTTTATGCATGGTCTGCGGGCAGGCTTTATATATCTTTTTTTTTTTTTTTATATCCACTGCCCCACCAATGCAAAGCAACTGAGACAGGATTTTAGGACTACCACTGACTCTGCCCTGGCTTTTGTCTTCTTTCAGGTGCCAGTACAAACCTGACAGCAGGGACAATTGTGGAGTCACACCCTTTATGGATGCTATCCAGAACGGGCACGTCAACATTGCCCAGCTGCTCCTGGAAAAACACCAGGTAGGTGCCAAAAACCTCTCTTCTCTGGGATCTGAGCTAAAGCTGCCAGGATGGGTGATTAGTTTGTAACCAAATCCTAGCAAAGCAATTCAGGCAAATTCCTCATGGAGGTGAGTGGGATTTTGCCAAGCAGGGACCAAGTCCAGCAGAGCTGGGCTTGTGTAGGAGATCTCACCCTGTGACAGGGACCTGTCCCCTTGCTGGTAAAGAGAGATGAAGGGACAGTGGCATGAGGGGACAGGACTTGCCCAGTGCTGCAGGGACAGCTGTGTCAAAGCCAAGACTGGTGCTTGGTCGTGCAGAGACTCAGCATGATGGCTTCTGTGGCAGTGCTGGGGGTGGATAACACCTTGCTGCACCAGCAGCAGCTCATCTCTCTGACCTTCCTCTCTCATGACAGCTGCTGCTCCCATGTTTGTCTCCCAGTAATCTCCGATTTCCTCCAGTGTACAAGGCATAATAGGGATGTCATTAGAGCCAATTGTGCCTAGTAGGAACCAGACCACTGCATTATTGATTGACTGCTGAGTTAATGTGACATGGTTGGAGACCACCTAATGGCTGATTCTCACGGAGATGGGATTGTGCCTCTCTTCTCACCTCTTTTGCAGTCACATGGCTTTCCTTCTACACCAGTTCCTCTGCTTGGATTCTGTGCAACGTGTTGATCTAGCAGAAAGCAAGCATGGCAAAACAGTGAAACTGCTTTGTGCCATGCTGGTGGGTTGAATTGACCAGCTGAGCCCCCAGCATGGCACAGAATGGGCCAGAAGCACATGAAAGGAACTTGGGACCACGCTTTTCAAGGTCATAACTGATGGACTCAGCCATCCATGAGCTGCACACAGGACAGGGCAGCATATAGTTTGATGCCCAGCTTCTGTTTGAGTGTATACATGCTTGTTAACTTCAGGAGATATTTTTGCTTGTCTTTGCTCATCTGGCCCTTACAGTATAAAATGTTTGCTTACTTTTTTTAGTCTCACACTTCAAACAATGAAGATGGAGTTGTTGATTTAATTTCCTCATTCTGATGCTTCTGGCTTACAGCCATGAAGCCAGCACTGGAAACGTTAATGGTAGTATAAAATGGCTGTAAAACCTTCTAGGTTTTATAAAACCATGAGTCAAGCCACGAGACTGCAAGAGGCTGGATCGTATCCTTTAAGATGAGTGCACTGTGTATTACCTCTGTTACCCATCTTGGTTTTGCATCTTCGTGGTTGCATTCAGAGACTCACAGAAGAGATCTCATGAAGTCCTCCACCCATCTCTCTCTATCTCCATCCAAATTCTTCTCCTTCACCGCAGAGGTTGGAGATGGGTTGTTTCTTGGTGCTTTAAAGAATTTAAACCCACTGTATGTGCTCCAGCTGAAGAGAGGGGGCTTGGTTCTCCTGTTTTGATCCTACTTTTGTTTGCCACTTAAGCTCAGCAGAGAGCTGTCTCTGGTCTGCAAATCACAGCATAGTGCTCCTGCTGTGTTCATGGCTGTCACTAGGGCTGTGGCAGGCAGATAGTATTCTGCTCAGGCTGGTAGCTGTCCTTGAAGGTTTGGCCAGGCTGTTCATTGCTTTCCCTTTCCCTCTTCCCCTCCATTTCAGGCTTGTCCCATGGCTGTGGATGTGCTGGGTGCTCAGGCTCTGCACCGGGCAGCTGTTACAGCACAGGATGGAGCCATCCAGTTCCTTGTGTCTGAGCTGGGTGTCAATGTCAACGAGAGAGCAACAGCTCTGCAACTCACAGCGCTACACTACGCAGCCAAGGTTTGTCCTTGTCCCTCTGTTTCCTCTGCAGAGTCTTTACCAGTTGGTGCACTACTTGCAGGCATCTAAAACAGACTGGTTTAGATCTTTGCTGCTGATGGAGGATTCCCAGCTCATTCTCTGTCATTGTCTGTTAACTCCTGGCCAGCCCCATACCCTGCTCAGTGTTTTTTTAGACCCTCAGTAAGTGTGGCCAGCTGTCTGTACAGCGGTGGTGGATTTCTGAGTTACTTTGTTCACTGCAAATCCTGCTGAGGGTAAGTGAGCCCCCTGCATGGAACTTGTCTGAGTGGCATTTTGTGGGGGCAATGGAGGTTGGCAATAGGACACAGTTTCCTTTGCTGCTCATCCAGTTGGCCATGCTGTGGATAAGACTGGGCTCACATCTCTGGTGAGTTTTGCTCTTCCAACCTGTCACCTTTGGACCATAATGTAGCGCCTGGAGGGAGCTGATGAGAGCTGTGGGTGTGAACAGAGAGATGACAGTTCTTCACCAGTGTCTTCTCACTCACCTGGCAGAGTAGAGTTGATGAAACACTGCCCAGATTTCTTTCTCCTCTTTCTTCAGTCCTGCTGGTTCAGAAGCCAGCCTCCATGCCAGCAGCTTGCTGAACAGAAAAAGCCTGATGTGCTGTGAGACAGCAACTGTCCCAGTAGCTCAGATTCTGGCCTATCCATGGCCAAATGCGAGAAAGGAGAGGTGGAAAGGTGGAGGGAGCTCCCAGCACTTATCAATGTCCTTCACACAAGAGCTGTTTTGCATTCCAGTCAGAATTGTTTGAGCTTTCTCCTCCTCTTGTCTCACGCCTGTGCAGGGAGCAGGGCCTGGTGGGCTGTGGGTCCTGCATCACTCCCTAGGCATGCAGAGCAGATCCCAAAAGCCTCCCTGCTGGCCAGGATTCCCCCTGGGGCCTTGCTGTGTCACATCTGTTTTCTCCTGCTGACTGCCCAAGATGAAGGAAGGCCCATGCTCCAGAGGAAACGTCCCTGCTCAGACCCCAGCATGTCAAATCTCATGAGCTTTAACACGCAGCACTCAAGAGACTTGTAGTGGGAATAAAGCAGCATCCCCGTGCCCCATTCCTACAAAAGCATCAATGACGCTTACTGCGAGAGCTGGCAGCAGCATTCTCCTCCAGCAGGACCCAGCCGTGACATTTGCTGGCTCCCACAAAGGAAGCCTTTCTCCCATGCTCTGAGAAACCATGTTGAAAGCCCTTTTCGTTGCCAAGGGTACGTTTAACAGCAAGGCTATTGGGGAGTATAATGTGCCTTGGAGAAGATCCCAGCTCTGTCTTGGTGAGTGGCTGATTGGGGAGCAATTTGATGGGTTTCTCTTCCTTCCCAAGGCTCAGTGTCACTTTATATTTACAGCATCGTTTGTTTGGCTGGTGGTGTTTTTTATTTTTTTTTTCCTTATTACTTTGCATTTATAAATACATGAAAATCAAATTATGCTTTCAACTCAATTTGCTGCCAAGGCTGTGGCAGTGAAAGCAGTTCCTGTCTTGCTGTTTTCCCCACTAAGAGGGGGTGTGCATGCAGCAGGGAAATGGGAGCCTTGAGCAGGGGGGAATATGATGCTACTGGGTCGAATGGTAACGGGGGAAAGAGTGGGTGGTAGGGATAAAAATAAGGGCCTTCCACTCTCATGCCACATTACAAAGACTAATTCATTGCATCGAAGGAGGAGTTACAAAATCAGGCATGTTATTTAGGGAGAGAGGATTTAATTAAGGAGAAGCTTGTGCAGCAAGGAGAGGTGTGAGGGCTGCAATGCATTTTCCCCTGCAGCGTTCAAATTTGGCTGCTGGCAGAGACAAGATAGAGGACAACGTGGGTTGTGCTGATGTGTAAATGTGGTGTTCTGCATCTTCTCACAAGGCATTACAGATGCTGGAGTAATCCTTTAGGAAGTGCAAATGTCTGAGAATACTGCAGACAGATGCACAACAGAGCACATCAGCAGCAGGTTCTTCTCTCTGACTGAAGTACACCTCGAGAAGAGCAGCTCTAGATCTCCATAATACTTGGAGCAGATTTACAGTGTGGGGGCAACACACTGATGATGACATTTAGTCCTTTTAACAGCCAGCTGTCAGTTATAAAAGGTAAGTCAGGGATCCTAGGGCTCTGTGGCCAGCTGAAGTTAAAAGCAATTTAATTGAGTTACTTGATGGGAGGAGAGGAAAAGGGGGGAGATCAGTTGACAAATTAGTGCACTAATTTGCTGTTAAGAAACATCCTTAGGTCTCATCACCCAGTTGTAAGTCAGAGGTCATTTGTGCATTAACTCCTCTGTAGCCACCAGCAAAAGCAGAACTGTTCTGGCAGGCAATCCTCCTCCCAGTCCTTGGCTGTAACATCACCACCAGAGACAGCTCTGCACCATAGGGTGGTCTTAAGTACGTTTAACACTTTTAATTTGAAACATTGTGTTTAAAAAATTGCAGGGAGGATTATGCTCCTGGGATGCCTACTGCTCTCTTTTTTAGACTCTGGGTCAAAATTACTGGCAAGGGCATGGAGAGCATGAGGAGAGGCTGAGCAATGGCCAAGCTTTGAGTTCTGTCCTGAGCTACCAGCAGGAGGGCTGGAGATGGAGCCTGGTGACATCTCTGTGACCATTTTCCTGTGGGGTAACAGCGATGTGGCCATGTGTCTGGGCAATCCCTGGCTAATGGAATGGATCTGCGCAGCCAACAGGCAGCCAGCAGAGATTTCCAGCTGTTATAAGATCCTCTGGATCTTGTAGCAACTCCTAGTAGTTCCAGGTTTGACCTTGACAGAGGAAATTTGCACCTGTGCCTTTCCAGGTGCAGTTACAGACAGATTGCTTGTGGCCTCCTTTTATTTTCAGGCCTGTGTTCTTTCTTCTAAATGCAAAGGTGAGGAACTGTGCAAGGCTGCTTCTGCTGAACAAATAACCCAGGTGCCTGTGCTCACAGGAAGGACACACCCACACCATCCAGACGCTGCTGTCTCTTGGTGCTGATGTCCACGCAAAGGATGGGAAGAGCCGTTCTGGTAAGGCTCCTGTGCTGTTTATTTACACTGTGTATCCCAGCAAGAGTGTGCTTTTGTAACGGGACCCCAGCCTCCAAAGCAGCCCGTGCTGTGTCTGCTCAGCAGAGCATGCGAGGCAACGTCAGGCGCATGGATGCAAATGGCTTTTAGAGCAGTGTGGCGTATGAGACCTGGACTTCTTGCAACTTTGGTTTAGTGGCTCTCTTCCTGCTGGACTTTCTGATGTGTAATGGTTTGGTTGAGGCTGTACTGGGGCCTTTCCCTTGTGGGGACATGCTGATTTGGGTTTCTCTTTCCCCAGCTGCTTGTTTTGCATGAAACTTTCAGGAGCTTCACATCGTTGATACCCTTTCCTCCCCATCAAACTTGGTTGAAATTAGGCAGCTCAAAACTGTTAGGGTGGGCAGATAAACACAATTGCACAATCTCTAAAGCCTTATCAAACTGCCTGGGAATGGCTTAAGAGCAAATAGTAACAAAGAGCTTGAATGTAAATATAGTTGCTATAGTGGTGTCAGTGAGAGTATGAGGCATCTCTTGCATCAGCATCTCTCTCAAAGAAGAGTATATAGAAATGGTTTCAGCCATTGCCAAAATTGGCAACTTCCCCAGTCTGAAGGTTTGCTTAATAACACGCTTCAGCAGTAAGCATGAACAGTCTTGCATCTCTCCATCTCTCCCTCCACCCCCTCAGTGAGTACATTTGAGCTTTGCTGAACTTGACCAACCCTGGGGACGTTTGTGATGTCTCTCTGGATGCATCCCTGTTCCCCAGCACCTTTGTTGTGTTTGTGTCAGTGTATACTGAAGTACTTCTCACCCAAAATCTCCTGCAATGTGAAGCTGAGTGTAACAGGGCTGCCTAACTGTGCTGGGGCCAGGCTGGATCAGCATGGAAGGATCTTTGGGATGAGCAGGATCTCTGAGCTGGGGTATTTCAGCCTCCTCCTGTGGGATGCTCTCTGCTGCACGCAGTACAGGGAAATCTTTCTGATTTACTCCTTGGCCCTGGAGCGAGTTGGCAGGATGCCCCAGCCCATAAAGGACCCAGCTCACATCCAGAGTGTTTTCAAGCTGCTCTCTCATGCATCACTGTGAAATCCACCCCAAATACAGAGCAAGAAGAAGCCCCCAACCAGCATGGGCTTGTGGGCCTCCTGCTCTGCCCGCTCTGTTGCACAGCCTCCCCCTCCTGACATGGGCACCCTTTTCCCCATGACTCAAAACGATCCAAGTTGGCTTAAATACTCCCAATCTGTTTGCAAACCTGTTTTGCTTTGGCTCAGCCAACTTAGTAACAAGAGAGAAAGAGAGACAGAAAAGTAACTTGCTAGGAGGAGATAGAGGTGACAGCATGGCTGTGCATGGAGGAAGATGTGTCCCATGCACATGGGGGTTCAGTCATCCCATGAGGATGGCTGTGGCAGCTGAGCCATCACATGGCTGCTTGGCTGGGTATTGCAACTGCAAAAAGTCATTTTTCAGTGCATTCCCTCTGACTTGTTTTCCTTCACTGAGGATATGTTTGCATCTGAAGTGGGCTGGGGCTGAACCCAGCACTCAGTCTCAGTTCCTTCTTGACATCCTGTCTCTCCCACAGCCCTGCACGCGGCGTGTGCTGGGCAGCATGCGGCTGCAGCACGGATCCTGCTCGGCGCCGGGCTGCAGGACAACCCTGACAGCACAGGCATCCTGGCCCAGCAGCTCGCGAGGAAGCCAGATGTCATCCAGGTTTTTCAAGAAATGAATGTCAACGTGTGAGGTCAAGAGGGGAAAAAAGAGAAACCGGTTTTGTTTCGGCGTGGTACGTTAGTTATCACTTCATGAGTATTAAGATTGAGCCTAACGCTGTTTAAAATAGTGGGATTTTTGCTCAAGGTCTGAGCAGAGAACCCAAACTTAGCACTTGGGAAATGCATTGAGGAGAAAGAATGTTTGAACTACAATTGAAGTGCAATGACCTCAGTGAAAGAGTGGATGTGATGAGTGTGGGCTGTTTGCGCTCCTATCCTGACCCCATCCTTGTAAATTCATGGATGCTTTTCTTTCACTTCCAAATTTCAGGGCTGAGCTACACCTCTTCTTGTGCAGCACCAGGGATGTCCAAACAGCTGAGGCTGCAGCTCACTGAAGGAAAACCATTGAAGGAAGGTGTCCCATGGGCACCTGCAGGGCTTGAACCCATTGGAGCCTGCCCAGCTCTTCATGAGATGCGTCAGTTCAGTGGACAACCTGAAGGAGAAGATAAACCTGGATCATTTTTACAGCCCTTAAAGGACCTACTCTCCACAAATCTGTTAAGTTGCTCTAAGTGGCCACCTTTAACTAACCCCTGAGAGAACACAGTGCAGTGTCACTGAGCTCTTAGTGACTCCCTTCATGAGGGCTGACTGCAGGGAGGCTTCAGGCTGCATCAACCTCTTAAATCACTTTTGTGGCCCAAGCCTTATTCCAAAGCCTGCTGAAATCAATAGAAAGACCTAAGCCTCGTGGGGACTTCAGGGGTCTTTGGATCAGAGTGAAAAAGTATTTGTTATTCCAGATAGCCTTGCTTGACAGTACTCCCCATGGATGGAAAAAAATCCTGCTCTTTGAAGTGGATGGGGAAATGGCTAAATATTTAATGTAGCCAGTAAGTCTCTAAGGGTCCTAAATACACCTAAAGGGAAGAGCTACTGTAGCCGTTTGGTTTCTTTGTATCTGCCTGAGATTGTTTCCATGCAAAAGAAAAACTCTGCCTCTATGCAATGTCAAGTTGTAACAAAATGGTATTCTTGCAGTTTAGGTGGCAGCAGATGGTTAAAAGTCACAGGGAGGAGAGGGAGGTTTTGCTCTGCCCCAAGCTGTGGTGCTCGCGTCACGGTCTGATGCGCAGCTCGTGTTTTCCCAGGTGGGTTTGAGATGATGCTGAGCTCTGTTCAAGCCAGAAAATTCCCACTGGAGCTGAATTTGCTGTGAGGATCCTGAGCTGGAGCAACTGCACTGCACTCTCCTCTGGGACCTTTTAAATGCACCGTATTCATTGTGGGGTTGTTACTTTCTTGCTGTTGGCTTCTTCCAGTTCTTAAATATCCTTGCTGTAGGATTTTTGGAAGGTGCTGCTGCTGCTCTGGGGGTGGGTGCTGGTCCCAGAACACCTCCCCTGTGAACTGGAGCAGTTCAGGATGGCATAGGGACTCTTGCAAATGTCCTCGTCAATTTTTGTGCAAACGCAGTGGAGTTAAACTGCCTTTACAGAAGGAAAAAAAATGATATGGGGGGCAGTGGGAAGGGGCTGCAACCTTGCAAGAGGGAGACGCAGAGCTGTCTTGTCTCGAGGCTCTTCTGAGCTCTGCTCTGTGCCAGTCTTCTTTCTCAAGCTGTGAAATGAAGGAGATTCTTCACCACCAAGGAGGAAAAGAAATTAATGCTGAAACGTTCTGACGGTGCGATGGAAGCTGGATGAGCCCCTTGCTGGGCAGGGAAGTGGTTTTCTTCCTCTAATGATGCTGAATGCTCTATAAATCTGGCCCTGGTGTAACGCCACCTCTCCGTCACTGTCTTTTATTTACCCTTCTCTTAATTCTTTGCCTCGGGCAGTAGAGAAATGGGTGAAATGAAGCTGCTGCCACAGGGGCACGGTGGAAAAACAGGGGGGTTCCAAGTGGGTGGCACGTGTCTGCACCTGCGCGTGCACTTGCACGCTCCCACGTGCCCGTTGCACGCAGCCCTTGCACGCCGTGCACGGGCACACCCAGCGCACCTCCACGTGCCCCATGCACAGCCAACGGCGCGCACGTGCACGCAGCCCTCGCACCCAAACCCCGCAGAGATGCGCGCGCCCGCGCGCTACCCACGTGACTTCTCCCCCCCCCGGCGCTGCGGCGGGAGGGAGGGAAAGGGGGAAGACCGCGCATGCGCGCCGCTCCCCCACCACGGTGGCACTGCCGCCGTCGTTACGGTGCAGAGCCCGCCCCCTAGCGACGGCGCGGAGGGCCAATGGCGGCGCGGCGAGGGGCGTGAGTGACAGCGCGAGGGGCGGGGCAGGGCGAGCGAGGCCACACCCTCCCTCCCCCTCCCTCAGCGCGGTCTCCTCACGGCGGCGGCTCCATTTTCTCCCGCTCCCGTGGCCCCTCAGCGCCCGGTTCACCTCAGCCCCGGCCGGCGGAGAGAGACCCGAGAGACGCTTTTCCCTCTCCCTTTAACCTCTTCTCCGCCGCCATGAATGAGGAGTACGACGTGATCGTGCTGGGCACCGGCCTGACGGTGAGGAGGAGCCGCCGCCCCGTTCGGGCCTTGGGCCTGGGGTGGGCGGCCGCCGCCCTGACGGGCCCCGCGCCCTCACGGAGCCNCCCCCCCCGCGTTATTCCCCTCCATTTCACCTCATTATCCATCCCTTCCCCCCCCTCCCGTTATTGTGGTCCTGATCCTCACAGCCCCCTTCTCCCCCATTGGAATGGCTGCGTCCCCCCCCATCCTCCAAATTATATACCCTGGGTGGGGGTCCCCACACCCTTCTTTGCCTCACGGTGATCCCCCCCTTAGCACCCTACGTTCCTGGGGATTTGGGGTGGTGATGGGCTGTGTGGGGGGGTCCCAGTTCTCTGCCCGTGGGATACCCCAGGCAATGCGGTCATTGAGAAAGCGGGGGGGGGGGGAAGACAAAAAAGGGCGGCCGGGGT
>WBMW01002369.1:0-74602 GCA_013396635.1 Penelope pileata | reverse complement strand
GCTTCATATTGGGCTTTATCAAAAAAAAAAAAACCGTTTGAATCGTTTGGAACCACCCGAGGTGGATGCACGGCGTAGGGTGGAGGCAGAGCCGCTCACCGCTCCGCCTTTGCAGCCTTCAGCTCCATCAGCCCCGACTGCAGCACGAGAGGGGGATGGGGATGCGGGCGAGCCCTGCACGCCTGTCAAATCCCTCTGCTTTCCCCGTTTTTTATTTATTTTCCCTGCAATCTCTCCCATCTCTTCGCTTCGGTCATCCCTCCTCACCCCCTGACAGCACTTAAGGGGAGGGGAGTGTGGTGGAGGGAGGGGGGGAGAGCAGCAGTGTGGCTTTGTCCTATTGTGGAGGATGCAGCCCGCGCTGCAGGCGGCTGAAAAAGGGGGGGAAAAAAATGGCAGTGCTGCTGCCTGTGGAGATTTCTGCTGCTTCCTTCCTTCCTTTGGAAGCAGGGAGATGCCCAGAGTCGCTGCTTGGGGTTGATTCGGGGCCGGATGGCAGATTGCAGGTTGCAAATGGGAGGCATTGTCTGAAGAAAGAAGGGGGAGAAAAATCCAATATGGTGGAGTGGTTTTCCTCTCGTTCGAAGCCTTTGCTGCTTTTGTTTCTTTCTGGTAATGGGTGGCTGGATAAAGGGAGAGCTTTAGGGCTGGCTAGGGGGGTATTTCCCCCCCCGGTTCCCCTCTTGATGGTGGTAAATAGGAATCTGTACGCTGTGATGGGCTCCCATGGAGGCATCGTGGCTGCTGCCACATGACTGCTCCTCAGGGCAAGTCTGGTTTCTCATCCTCCTGCGAAGAGCTGTCACAAAATCAGGATGTGGCACAAATCTAAAATGTGCCGAGTGTGGGAGCGTCTTCCTGGCTGCTGCTGTAGGGTAAAGCCAATTTTCCTGGTTGCTTTCATTCCTTGGAGCTGACAGGAACGACCTACGAGGCAAAACCTTCATCTCAATGATAGGGAAAGCTGCAGTCTGTCCTCAAACCTCCATCTGGCTTCAGCAAAATGGGGAGATGAGACTTTTGAGGGTGATGAAATGGAAGGAGCTTCTAAGCAATGTCTCAGCAAAGGCCTCTGATGGATGGGAGCATAATTAAAATGTTAATTTATGCTTTAGAGGGAGACTTGGTATCAAGTTGGTAAGCACCCGTGCTTAATTTCAAACTGACAAATGCCGATGTAAAATTGACAAAAGGCCTCTTGTGCAATCACCTTGGAGAGGAGCTCATGCTAATGATCAGCAGTTGAGTTTAAAAGGAATAAATGAGGCTTCTGAGGTGTGCAAACCGAGCTCCAGAGCGTGCAGGAGAGCGTTTTGTTTCTGCCAGCAGATCAAGCATCCAGCTGGAAGCTTGCAGGGAGCAACTCTGACTTCATTGGGTACCGCTGCTGGCAGAGTTCAGGCTTCCTGAGGAAAAAGGAACTGCAAATTGTGCTGTGTAAACACGTTGTGTCGCCTCTTTCCTTTTCCAAAGAGCCTTGAACTGTCGTGAAACTTCAGGTGGTGTTTTCTAGCGGCCTTTCCTCACAGTAAGAGCAGTGTGGGGTTCCACCAGGTTGGTTTCACTGAGTGAGTTTGTGTGTTCTCTGCTGAAGATTCAGATCTTGATGCTGCCTGAACAGGATGTGATGAATTGGGGATCCTGGTTGCTGCCACGTTACCTGGTGGGCTGGGCCCAGCTTTTGTGCTCCTGTCTTCTCCCATGTGTCCAGCTCCTGGTGACTGACACGGGGACAAAACCCATCCAACAGCTGATCCAGACCATCTGGGAGATGCAGTGAGTGGCTGTTGTCCTGACAGGTTTTTTCTTTCTCTTTCCAATGTGAAAGTCAGTTGTTGTAAAGAAATGAAAACGAGTCATTGAAGCCTTTATTTATAAAAGAGCCACAACTAAGTTTGTTGCAGTGATCGTGTCTAGCTGCATTTGCAGGGCTACCACTGTATGAGTGCACAACAGCATGTGTGAATCCCATTTTTGATTGATCTCAAAGTGTAACATGAATATCTCAGATATTAATCTCTTCCACCAGTAACAAAGAGCAAAGGCAGCCTGCAGGCTGAGCTTCCTGCCTCTCAAAACACCTTAGCATCCATCAGGGAAGAATTAATGGCAGCCCCCTCTTGCAGTGCCAAGCCTGAAAGCTTAGAAGCCTGGAGAAAAATAATCACAGCGCATCTTTAATCCTGGACTACCACTGCTGCCACAGGCTTATGCTTACATCAGGTATAATGAACTTCACAGTGCTCAGATGAGGGCACTGCTTTCCTCCCAACCTCTTCCCACGCGTGCTGGGCACAGGCAGGTGTTCATATCTGGCTGCCCAGCACGGAGCTGGTAGGTCTCACAGCTCCTGCTTCCTGCAGATGCTGCTGGGAATGGATTCTCAAAGGTGCTCGAGTCTTAAAAGCTTTAAGCTCATTGGCTTAGGCTGGCTGCGTGCGTTGGGGATTAGCCAGCATCTTCCTCCAGACTTGCTGCACAAACTCATTTTTAATACGGTGCGGTAATCGCCAGGCGAGAGAACGCCTGGTGATTTTCTTTCCTGCCTTTTTTGCTTCACCTTCATTTATACCTCTGTGATCTGAAGGTGACTTGGGATGCTCGGGAGTGGGATGTTGTGTCCTCTGACGGGCGTTATCTGCTCGGTGCTCCAGACAACGTGGGTCACTCGAACGCTGAGCGTGACTAAACCACCCCGTTAACCCCAGCAGAGAAAAACCCCGCAGGAACGCCGAGTTCTCACTCCTTGCAGACACAGTTAGGCTCAACTAAGCTGCTTACCTGCCAGCTGCCTGACCGTGTGAAAGCGATGGAAATCCGTCGCAAAGACACCGATTCACTTTCTGTAGGAGCAGAGGGGCTGCAGACTCTTGGATTCAAAATATTTTTAGTTGTGGAGGTGCTGACCTTGCTGCTTGAGGACCTGAAGAAAGCACATCTGAGTGCCAAGGAGGACTGAGCAGAGTAGCACTGTCCCTTGCATCATCCCCTGGTAGCTGAGGGCATTGCTCGAGTGCTTTTGCAGCTTTATGGCTGAGCAGAGCTTTCAGTCTGGCTCATCAGAACCCGACGTGGTAGGCACAGGCGGTGTGTACTCAAGGTGGTACAGCCTGGGAAATGCTAACAAGCTGTGGGTAGCTCTTCTTGCTGACTGCAGCACGGCCCCTGTCTTTCTAAGAAAAAGCTCTTGCTGTGCCAGGAGCTGCTCTTGAAGATAAAGGGATTTTGGGAAATGTTTTGCACCGAATCCTCCCCTTGGAGCCATTGGATGGAACGATGCTGGCTCAAGTTTCCGCCGGTCTGTCCGAGCCTTTCTGATCTGCTGCCCTACTTGGAGAAAATCCACAGAAACTTCTTTCTTCCCTCCATTTCTGAAGGTGTCTGCGTGCAGAAGGTCATCTCACGATCAGATTGTGTAAGTGAGGGAAGCACTGATGTCTTAAGCATGGGAATACCGATGTGTTATGTCAGATCTGGGAGCTGAGAGCATCATAACCTGAACAGGCTGAAGCAGTGGATGGTAGCAGCACAGCGTGCCCGGTGATTGCACAGAGATTTCCTTCCAGCTGGGTACCTGGAGCTTTCTCTGCTGCATCCTGCTGCCATTTTTGATGTCAGCAGCTGCTTTACCCATTTGCACAGGGTTTCTAATATAATCAGAAAGCCATAAAATTGAAGCTTCCCCTTTATTTTTTTTTTTCAACTTCTTTTTTTTCAGTCTAAGCTCTCTCCAGCCCTTCCCTTATTGGCACGGGCTGTTTGTTTTCTTCCCTTCCCTGACCCAAATGACAGCATCCAATGATTCTTAGCCCAGCGTGCCGGTGGATGGGAATAGCTGAGCGCTCAGCCGGCGTTGCTGCCGAAAGGAATTGCTGAGCTGGGAAGATGAAGCCATTGTGCATCTCGTGTGTTTGATGAGCCTGCCATCGGCTCAGCAGCTGCGATGGGAAACGTCTGCAAAAGGCCTCCGTGGGATTTCAGCGCTTGGAGGCTCTGCAGGAATCTTGGTGATGTGATGAAGCTGCTAAGTGGGCCTTAATTCCCCATATCAGCATTTAATGGCTGTGAAATAAGATTGAAAAGGTACTTGAGACTTCTTATCTCCTTCTGGTACCCAAATTTTCTCTAGAGTGATGCTGGCAACTTGGGCAGACAGCCTGCTGAAGGATACATGCTCATGGGGAAGTGATGGGTGTGCTATTCTGGGAAGGTAGGGTGACAAACCCTTTGAAGTTTCCTTAAATAGGGGAAGGAAATCAGCTGACATCTGGGCTGAAGAATGTAGCTTGTGCTGCCTTCACTGTAACTTCATCCTTCCAATTGATACTTTTTCTGCTCTGAAATCCTGGTTGGCTTCCTTGAGGCTCAGCGTGGAAGCTGGCGGGCCTTTGCCACCATCTGGCAGTGCCAACGCTTTGGAGGATGTTCTGGGGAATAAAATCACAGATGACAGCAAAGAGGAGCAGCGACACCAGAGCTCTGATTTTGGCTGAACTGAGGAGATCGCAGTGACTGATGGTGATGCCCATGGTGCAGCAGTTGCTGTGGTAAATCATTAACATTTTGGCTGACACCATAAAAGCCACCTGTACTTTCACTTGTGCACTTCCTCCACGTTGTAAGGTTCATGGCTTTCCCTGTAGTGTTGTAACACCGGGTTTGATGCAGCTGTGTCTGCAATGGAGGGGCCTTTTAGGATAGGATCTGGAGCCCACTGAGGATGTTGGGGTGGAAGGAGCAGCCAATGGATCATGGAGAGGTTTTGTGGGAAGTGGTGGCTGATTCTGATCACAAACCAGAACCAGTCCTGCTCTCCTGTCCCAGATTTGCCTCTCATCACCCAGAAGCAAGAAGTCCTCACGCCATCCTCTGCACCTGCAGAAATCCCTTCCAACCATCCACATCCCTACGGTTGTAGAGACGCTTCCAAACAAAACAACTCCTCAAAAGCTGCCTTTCCTACTGCTCTTTGGGGAAGTTGAGGATGGTTTCAAGAGCTTTACGCTGAGGATTTACCGGAGTAAGGATTTACAAGTCACGTAAACCCCGTATACTGCGGAGGACTCGTTGCTTTAGAACCATGGTTTGACTGAGTGTGCTTGAAATAAATCTCCTACGCACTGCAGCAGGAGGAAGTGATGGAGGAGGAGAGGCCTCAGTGCTCTGCAGGGCCCAGATGCACGTGGAGCAGAAAGGAACACACAGAAAGGTGGATTTGTGCTGCAGGACCCAGCTGCTGGTGCTGGCTGAACAACTTCTCTGCTCCTGAGCTCCCAGATGTGCTCTCTGAGTGGCGTGGGGATTGTTGAAGTTTTAGAGGCTGAAAAAGATAACGTTGAGGTGTGACTCAGACCTACAAATTAAGAATTGTCAAATAACCCAAGTGGGAAGGGACTCACGAGGATCACTGAGTCCAGCTCTTGTGTCCAAACACTTGAACTCCAGCAGCTCGGGGCTGTGACCATCTCCCTGGGGAGCCTGATCCCCATTTTTAGGGAATGCCAGAGCTGGTGACTGGCTCAGCTGCAAAGTTGTGTTTTAATGGGGCTTTAACCGTGCTAGTCCTTAGCTGGCTCTGCAAGCTGCAACTTGTGTCCCTGCAGGGTTAGAGTCAGCCTCTTGGTGTTGTGTTTGGATGTAGCAGCTGATCTGCTGCTCAAAAGAATCTGGGTGGGTTTGATCACAGCGAGGATAGCAAAGTGTTCACTGAGGTGGGCAAGCTCCTCAATGGCTGCAGTTGTTCTTTGCAATACCTGTACCCTCTAAAAGTAACTGCTGACTGTCCTGCATGGCCCAATGTGGCAAATATCAAAGATTGAGGTTTTTTTTGAGGAAGTTACCTGGATTCCTTCAAGGCAGGCTGTCTGAACGTGCTCTGTGAGACAGCATCACTAGTTAAAAAACAGAGGGAGACTCAAAGGGCAACTAAACATCTTTTTTTTTCCTCTCCAGGAATGCATCCTCTCTGGGATCATGTCAGTGAATGGAAAGAAAGTCCTTCACATGGATCGTAACTCATACTACGGAGGGGAAAGTGCATCCATTACACCCCTGGAGGATGTAAGTACAGAGGCTGGCCCCCAGCTATTGTGTCCTCCTCATGCACATAAAGAGGCTTTATTTCTCGCTGTCCTGGGGGTGGATTCAAAGTTGTTGCTCTTTAAGGGTTTCTTTTGATGAAGAATGTTTTATGGTACCCCCACACCAGCTAATAGTGGGGAAGGAACCAGTGGGTGTGTTGATGTGTGGTGGGTAGCACTTGTTTTCTATAGTTCTCACTATACCACGTTTGAGTGATTGCTTGGCAGCATAACACCCAACAGCCAGACACAAAAACTCTTCAGCTAAATCATAACCACAGTGCTTGCTGGTAGATGTTGCCCTAATAAATGCTGTGTGCTGGCTGTCTTGACCCTTAACGAGCACATCTGGCCAGATGAGCACTTCCTCATTTGGTTACAGGCTTCTGCTGGGAGATTTTACTCCTTAAAGCTGTGTTGGTGTGGACGATGAATCGGGCATCGAGAAACCACTGCTCTCTTTGCTGCTTTAACTGGGTTAGACGCTTAAATCAGATTCCTCGGTATAAATCTGTGGAGGAGCCTGCCCTCTGAAGCAGGCATTTTGATCAAATTACCTTTAGCTGTGTTAAATAGTATTTTGGTTTGGCAGGTCCTAAGTTGCCAACCTTTTTAAGCCTTGGAGGAAGAAAGGATGGGTGAGCAAAACAACGCTGCCTGATTCTTAGTGTGAGAGTTCACTGGATGTGCTTTGTGTACTGCATCAGAAGTCAAATTCCAAATACAACAGTGGCCAAAAAGCTTGCTGTGAAGAGCTTATGTTCTGCTGGGGAGATGTGAGGGTGGAAAGCGTGTGCCTGTGTGGGAGAAAGTATACACATAGATATTTCCTCTGCTACAATAAGTTTTATATTCTCTCCAAAGCTCTATAAAAGGTTTAATCTACCAGGAACTCCACCAGAATCTATGGGACGGGGAAGGGACTGGAACGTGGACCTAATTCCGAAATTCCTTATGGCTAACGGTAAGTGATACTCAGCTTCCAAATCTGCCCTGTAAGCTTAGCCTGGGACCTTCAGCCTGGATTAGTGTTCAGTGCTGGAATGGAGTAAACAGCCCTTCAGCTTTCTCTCCATGAACCTCTTCAAGCATTAAGGAGCTGCTGGAAGCTCGCTTCTGTTGATCTGCACCTAGACAGGTGTTCCTGCAGCAGCACCGCAGCTTCTGCTCTGTGATTGCTTTGGCTGTGGACTTCTCAGACTTTGAAGATGACTCTGGCTTGAAATGTGTGCAGCAATGGCATGTTTTCAAGGTCTAGATGGCTGTTTTCCAATATTCTCTCCAAGTGTTTGCATTTCTCTCCAGTGTGAATGCCCTGAATTTGTGCACTGTTATTCTTCCATGGCTTTGGGAGAAATGGGTGATTCCATGGTAACAATTAATCCCCTTTATTCCCATTTGACGGCTTGCAGTCTCTTACTGATGCTGCAAACCCTCATCCTTTCATCCTGATGCTGAGGCAGATCTTTTGGGCCAAATCCACTATGGGGAAAGTGGTTATCAGTGCAGACAACTTGAGGGGCAACTCACTGCCAAATGCTGAGTGCTTGCTACCGGAATCACCCTTCCCTGAAGCGAGAAGGAACAGATGTGTTTTGTAGTGCCAGCCAGGATTAGTGCAGTGGAAGACTTAGTTGCTTCCAGTCAAGGTTTGGTTTCTCTAATTTCAGCTTCTGACTTGCCTAGAAATCCCTTTGAGGGATGCTTCTAAGGGGCAGCATCTTTTTGGGGATGTGACAGTGGTCAGTGGGCACATGTTGATATTAGCTGCTTGCAGGCCAGGGATTAACGTAGGGTTGAAGTGGTGCAGACTGTGCTAGATCTCAGTGGTGAGGATGAGGAGCTGCTGCAGTCCAAAGAGATGACCTTGTTTGTCATAGTGAGTGTGGATAAACTACAGGGGGCAGAGCAGCAGCAGTGCTGCAACGGATTAACATGCTGCAGGATGACTTTTACCCAGAGGACCAATGGAAACTGGAGTAATGATGAGAAAACTGTTATCTGCCTGTAAGAAAGCATTAAAGCTGCCTAATAATGCACTAGTGAGTGTCTGCCACTCCCTGTCTGTTACGCAAAGGTGTAAGAGCTGTGTGGGTTCAGTGTGGAGCTGCTATTGAAGGGAGCAATTCCACTGCAATGGCAGTGGAAGAGCTGCCTGCAGGAGGCTGTGCTGGCCTCCTCTCAGCTCCTGGCTACAGAGCAACTGGGTGACTCGTGCCAAACCTCCTTTACAGGTCAGTTGGTAAAGATGCTGCTCTACACAGAAGTCACTCGCTACTTAGACTTCAAGGTGATTGAGGGAAGCTTCGTCTACAAGGGAGGAAAGATCTACAAAGTTCCTTCCACTGAGGCAGAAGCCTTGGCATCAAGTGAGTAGTTGCATTTTACTTGGTTTCCTCTGCTTTAAAAACAAACAACAACACCAACAAAAAGCAAGACAGGTCCAGATACCGGGATATTTGATCTGTGCTTGTGTCAAAAAGAAATCTTAGGCTGTTCACAGGGTTCTTCTGCATCCCATCTGACTTCAGACACCTCTTGCAGTGTGTTCTGGGCTTTCCTGAGCCTTGACTTACTGTTTTCTTGGAGCTTTCAGAAGAGAAGAATTTTGGCAGTATTTTAATTCCTCAGAAGGTTGCATTTGGGGTTTATGCTTCCAGATCTTCCGTAAATCTTTAACATTGCTTCCTTGGTGGATGGGATTATGAGAAAAATGTTGCATTTGTCAGCGGGCAAACCAGAGTGACTAATTCCACGTGGCACCAAGCTCGACCTTAGTTGTTCTCATCTACTTAAATTTCACTCTTCACTTAAAACTGCAGCTCATTCATAATAGCTCAGTGACATGCATTAGGAGCTAGCAGAGGGCAGTCCATTAGCTTCAGCTCACGGTGTATATAGTACCACTGGGTGGTGAAGTGACTCCTGCACGTTCAGCTCTCTATATGCAGCTTGTCTGTACGTTGGAGCCTTCCTCATGACACTCCTCTTGCTGCTGCTGTGAAGCAATCACTTGGTTCCTTCGGTTCGGCCTCGTTGCTGTCTTAAGTGGTCCCTGCAGAGACCCAGACTTGCAGAACAAGGAGATGCATTTGGTGCTGTCTTTGCCTCTGTGTTTCAGCAAGCCCTGTCTTGCTTCTCCAATCTGTAGAGAATTGAAACACACAAATGGTGCCTTGAGCAATCTTACATTTGATATCTTGATGCCAGCAGCACTTGCTGACTCCTTGGGGAGGCTGTGGGAGAGCCCAGGACTTTGATGTAGGTCTGGTAATACCAAACACAGGCCTTTTGGAAGCCCAAGTCAGGCATTTCACCGTGCCTGGTGGAAACTGCTCTCCAAGCTTTCCTGCAGTTGGAAGGAGCTGCACAGAGCTCTTCTGCTGGAAGAGAGAGCTGTGGTTAGCACTTGAGGCCAATCTCTGCATTACTGAAACGCTCAGCAGTCAGAAAAGCCATTTAGTGGCCGTGTGAGCTCTGACAAAACATCTTGTTTTCAGGCTTAATGGGTTTGTTTGAGAAGCGGCGCTTCAGGAAATTCCTAGTGTACGTGGCCAACTTTGATGAGAACGACCCCCGAACTTTCGAAGGCGTTGATCCCAAGAAGACCACCATGCGCGACGTCTATAAGAAATTCGACCTGGGGCAAGATGTTATAGACTTCACAGGCCATGCCCTTGCCTTGTACAGGACTGATGAGTAAGTGTGGGTTCAGTTACTTCCCCAAATTGACGAGAACTCAGTTTACAGAACAGACTGTGTGGGTTGAGGGTTGGGTGTCTCACCAAGCGCAGTGTCAGGTGTGCATGGGGTGTGTCCGTGCCCGGGTGCTGCCTGAATCTTAAAAGATTGGGTCCTGTGCTGAGGAGGTATTGAAATGGTGTGAGATCCTGGGGTTAACACAGCACCTCCTCCCTAAACAAAAAACTTGTGATGCAAAGTGCTTCTGAAAGGGCACTTCTAGGGAAATGCTTGCCAGGATGGTGGGGAAGGAAACTTCATGGAAAGCGAAGTTTTCGCTTCTCCGAGTGTATTCTGTTGTAAGTGAAACTTTGCAAATCTTCTGACTTCCCTCTCCAGTTATCTAGATCAACCCTGCCAAGAAACAATCAACAGGATTAAGCTCTACAGCGAGTCGCTGGCTAGATACGGTAAAAGCCCGTACCTTTACCCCCTCTATGGCCTTGGAGAGCTGCCACAGGGATTTGCAAGGTGAGAACCTGCTTTGGGACTCCAATATTTTCTCAGCCCTCCTGTGGCACCTGCTAGGGGCAGATCAGATGTGTGGAGATGGTGCTCAGACTTCCAGAACGTGACTCTGCATAAAAATACTGCAGTTATTCGTGGTTCTCACGCTGTCCTAGTCGAGAAGCAATTCCTCCATGTGAAGATGCAAACTCTGAGCAACCTGATCGAGCTGTAGATGTCCCTGTACATTGCAGGGGAGTTGGACTAGATGACCTTTAAAGGTTCCTTCCAACTCTAAGGATTCTAAGACTGCTGGTTCTGGGCTTGTTTCCTGTGATTTCTGCCAGCTGTGGCAGTTCTGGGCTCGATGAGAGGTACTATTTGCAGCATGTAGTCTATCCAAGAAGCTGGATTTGCCTACACAGCATTGCCTGTGGCATTGACGCTGCAGGACTGAGTTGGGCCAAGTAGATTCTTTCTAGGTGGATGTGATGGCACCTATAATTCACTCCAAACTCCAGCTGATGCCTTGCAGGAAGAATGGCAGACAGCATCCGCTGCGTGGATGTTTAGGCAGCGTATTTTGAAGAGGTTGAAAGCATAATGTGTGGTTTGTCCAAGTGGAACAGAAACAAGGGGCTGGAAGGGCTGTTAAAAAAACAAACAAAAACCTGTGGAACATGCTGAAGTGGCTTTACTCTTGCAGGCTAAGTGCTATATATGGAGGCACCTACATGCTGAACAAGCCAATTGAAGAAATTGTGATAGAAAATGGCAAAGTGGTTGGTGTGAAGTCTGAAGGGGAGGTACGGTACCCTCCGGTTCTTTCCTTAACTCCTGACCCCATGTTTTGCCTCTCCAAGTTGAGGCTGTCAGTCATCAGTCTGAACAAAAGCAGTAGGAAACCCTTCATTAAAGCTCAGATTTTGGCTGGTGGAGTTTTTCCCCATGCCAGCTTCTTGTAGCGAGCTTAAGAAGCGTCGATCACCTTGTGGCGAGGAGTACAATACAGTAATCCTGCTCCTGGAGCAGGAGTGATTCTCCAGGGAGTGGCAAGGTTGTCTTGTAAATAAATCAGGCTGGTAAAACTGGAAAGGAGCTGCTTGCTGGTGTCTAACGTGGGTATGAAACCAGCTCTGCCCTCGACATGAAGTATTGGCTGCTCAGCCTGCTGGCATGCAGCTTCATCTCAACTCAGCAACATAAACCTAGCAAGAGTGCAGCGAGTTCCTTGGAAGCTATAAATGTGTTTGCAAATGGAGCAGGAGCTTTGCAGGACAGTTTAGTGCTTGCTTGTAGGATAACGTGTCCCTTCTGGGCATGGATGAGGGATCCTGGCTAGCAGCAGAGGTGATAATCCGTGCTACGGAGTGATGTGCCCAAGTGCACTGCCTGGAGGCTTCAGATGGGCCCAATGTTAAAATTATTCCCATGGTAATGAGGTAGAACGTGAAATCATCAGTTCTTATCTGTTTGCTTCAGCCTTGACTGCAGCAAGTTAGAATCCTAGACTGGAAGGACTGGACTCTGTAATCAATAGAGCTTAATTGTGTACTAAATAACGAGGGAGAGATGGAATTAATCACACAGCTCCGTGTAGTAGAGGCTGTGACTTGGATTCTCCAAGCTGGAGCACGCTGCTGGCGGTGAAATCAAAACCTGATGCAGCTGGGGCAGGGGCAGCCACCTCCAAGTGCTCTCTACTTTCCCCCAAAGCCTGCAGGCTCCTGCACAGCTCTCCCTGTGCCCCTCTGCACGTTGCTCACTCGCTGCCTGTCTGCCTCCGCAGGTCGCTCGCTGCAAACAGCTCATCTGCGACCCCAGCTACGTCTCGGACCGTGTCACGAAGGTTGGCCAAGTGATTCGGGTAATCTGCATCTTGAGCCACCCCATCAAGAACACGAACGACGCCAACTCGTGCCAGATCATCATTCCACAGAACCAGGTCAACCGGAAATCAGGTGCGTGGACCTGACCTTGCACCAAATCCATATTCTGATGGTCTGGTGAGAAGGAAAACACACTCAGTGCAGCTCCTGGGGCAGATTTCATGCCCTTTTTCTGGAGAGATGCCTTCCAGTGTGTTTTCTCTCCAGGGGAAGCCTCCTGGCTTCCTTCTGGGCCACGCAATATTTGCAGGAAGCTTTCTCATGAAGCTTTCTAACAATCCCTGTGTGGCTTTGCTCTTCTGCTCCCTGGTTGTTCCACTCCTGGGCTCGTTCAGTGTCGCTGCTGCTTGACACAGCTGCTGGCACCCTTCAGTTCCATAACTCCTGGTGGCAGCTCTGTGCCACCCCAGGGAGCTGCTGCAGCCGTGCAGTGACACCTTTGCATGATGGAATATTGATTACACTTTTCCCTGATGCATTTAAGCACGTAAACCACTGTCCAGAGGTCCTTCAGGCCCCAGCAAGGCCTTCAGTTGTGTATGAGAGTGAGAGAAACCTGTGCTCACAAAACCATGTGAGGAACTCGCAGGAGGAAGTGGGTGGGGAAGCACGGGGGTGCTGAGGGCTGTGCGCTGGCTGGAGGGAAATGCAGCAGCGTTGCTTTAGTCCTGCAGAACTGCCCCCCTGCATCCCAGCAGCTTGCAGGAGCTATAAGAAAGATTTTTGGGGGTCTTGCAGGGCTGCTTGTGTCCAGGCCCTTCAGCCAAGAGATGACAGAGAGGACTGCAAGGCAAGGACTGCCCTGAACTCATTGAAGCATGACCTTAAGGTTAGGAGGTGCAGAGCATCAGGGCAGCAGGAAGGGCTGTGTGTGAGGTAGAGGAGGCTTTGGGATGAGGCAGGCCTGACTCAGGCTGCTGATCCTGACCTGCTGCTGCCACGTGCTCCCCCAGATATCTACGTCTGCATGATCTCCTCTGCACACAACGTGGCAGCGCAGGGGAAGTACATCGCCATTGCCAGCACTACTGTGGAAACCGCGGACCCAGAGAAAGAGATCAAGCCGGCCTTGGACCTCTTGGAGCCCATCGAGCAGAAGTAAGCCCGCAGCATCCCCCCCTCTGCCCCTCCTCTCCTCTCCACTCTGCTGCAAGTGGCTCGGGCACAAAGGCAGAGGGCACCTGATCGCCGCTTGGCCGCGCAGAGGTGTTGAAATCCTGAATTTCCTCCGTGCTTGGCTGCTGAAGCGCTGAGCAAAGCCCCTAATTCAGCTCTTCTCATGGCGCTTGAGCTTTAAAACCATCCTGAAGGAGCTTTTTCTTCCTTCTTCCAGGTTTGTTAGCATCAGCGACCTGTTTGCACCGACTGACCTGGGAACTGAGAGCCAGGTTTGTAACCTTTGCTCGTGGCCGAGGGTGTGTGAGGGGAGGCTTTGGTGCTCAGCTGCTGCTTCTCTTTTGCAGATCTTCATTTCTCGCACCTACGACGCCACCACTCACTTCGAGACAACGTGCGATGACATCAAAGATATTTATAAGAGGATGATGGGATCAGAGTTTGACTTTGAAGAGATGAAACGCAAGAAGAACGATATCTACGGGGAGGAGGAGCAGCAGTAATGAGAATCTCTAATTAGGAGAAATTAAATCGGCTAATATGAATATATAAGGAACTTAATGAACACTGTATGAAATTCAATATTGTAAGGCCTGCTTTTGTAATCCCATCTCTGAGAGATTGAAGAGTACTGCACTGGTAATGTTCCCCTTTTGGATATCATGTGTTAATTATTTCATTCTAGTAGGGCTGCTGTCCAGAATCTGGCAAATTACTGACTGATTTAATGACTAACCTCGTAAGTGAAAGGCAGACTTGAAACTTTTTTTGGCAGACATAGACGTTGGTGCAGATTGAAAAATAACTCATTGACAGCTGTGTCTTACCTTGTCTTTTTAATCATTTGTAAACATCCTTCACAATTATGTGCTTCTGGTGAGCTCGTAGATGTGACAGTTGTCACTCAAACCTGATATCAAGGAAAATAGAAACCGAGCACTCCATTATTGTGGACAGCATCCCTAAAAGTCTCTCCCATCAATCTTAACTCTGTGGCAAAGTTGTATTATGGACAAAGACCACATCTCTTGTAGCAGCAAATGTTGGCTTAGTTCTGGGCACAGAACTTAACCTCCACTTTAGCTTCTAAAACTGTTTACATCGGTTGGGACACAGCTGTGCCTAAGGCTCCTTTGTGTTTTAATCTTAATAAAATTGAGAGAACAAATTACAGAGCAGGCAAGATGTGGAAGTATTTTCTGTACCCTGGTGGCTTCTCGGATGGACCAAACGGCACTGCGGTATCGATATGACAGAGCCTGTGCTTCTTGTGTCTCCTGAAGGCTCCAAATGATTTCTGTACTGCGAAGTAAAGCCAAATTCTGGAAACCAGTCCTGGGTTCTGGTCTGATTCACTTCAGTTGTCCGAGCAGCATCCCCCCTTTGAGATCGCTTTGGATCTCTGCTGACGTGAGTGGCGCAGTGTTTCCTACTAAAAAAAGGGGCTCAGATGTCCTTGCTTTGGCTTCCAGCTGCTCCCAGGGCTGCTTTTGGCAGTGAAGATGCAGCAGCAAGGGCGTGGAGCTGGAGGTAGGCACACTGCTCTCTCCTTGCAGCCACCCCCTAGCGTCTACACGTAGAAACAGCACTTGCTTGAAGCAGCAGTAAATCATTCCTGATATTGTGGCTCCTTTGCAGGGTGCTGGGGTTGCTTTGAACATGAGATGCTCACTTAGGGACTGATGGAGCCCCTGGCTCAGATCTAGTCACTGCCTGAAGCAGTTCTGCTTCAGGTGTACGGCAAGGAGCAGGGCTTTTGTCTGTGCCACTGCCAGGAAAAGTGACAAAATGCCACAGAACAGCTTTCCCCTGCTCTGAGCTTGCACAGAGAGGGGCACTGAAGGGCCCCTCCTTTGCTGAAGCTCTCACACTTTGTGGCTGCTGCTGAAGAGGGAACTGAGCTGTTGTCACATCTCCAGCTGTTGCTGGGCTGCACCTGGCTCCTTCCTCCCTTGTGGGGTTCGGGGATTTCAGCACTTCCTCTCCTGGCTGCTTGCGCCCATGCTGGGAACCCCTTTGCCCTGGTTCCTTCCAACTGCACCTGCCCCAGGGGAAACATCAGCCACTGTTACCTGCCAGGAAGGATGAGGGCAACGGGCATTTCCACACTGGTGTCGTGCAGAATGAGGCCGATTTCTGATCTCTGTGTGACCCAGGAGGACATCTGTCCTCTGTCCCTGCCCTAGGAGAAAAGGGAAGCCCTAGGCAGAGAGTAGCCAAGTATGGAAGTTTTTGAGTTTTTATTAGTCAAACTCTATACAAAGTCATCCTGTACATAGTTCCTTATGTCATTTAATTAAAAAAACAACAACAACAAAACCAACCAACAAAGGACAAATGTCCTCCACGTGAACACAGAGGGAATCTTCCAGAGGTCCTTAGTGCTGTTTCCTTCGTGGTGTGTGTGTGTTTATTCGAGCTACCATAAATAAGAAGGTTTTTTTTTTTTATTTTGTTCCAGCATTTCCAACACTTCCATGTGCTGGAAAGGACCCAAATCCCAGCAGTGAAATGGTACCAGGAGGCAACGTGAGGTGACTCGAAATGTAGTGTAGAGTGGATTTCTGCAGGCTTACCCAGTCAGACAATGGTCTCTGAAAGGCATTTGTAATAGAACCCCCCCTAAACCCCCCCAGCATCCAACACATGCATCTCATGTACACTATGTACATTAACAGTCATGTGGAAAAGACATTTACTGTAGCTGACTTTGTATTGCTCCTAACCCTGGGGTAAACCGCTTTTCTTTTTTTTTTTTCCTAGTTCGTTGACAGCTGTGCTATATATTTGCTTAAAAGAAAAAAACACTGCAATAATTTAAAACCTTGAAACGTTAAAATTACCTCTGCCCTACGCACAACTCGATGTTGGGGGGGGAGGGAACAAATCCCCCAAGAGGATTTGCCACCTTTAAATAATTTCTATATACAGAACTAAAGCCAACCTTTTTCCCCTGTCTCTGTGCTGTGTGTGACACCGGGATGTCATGGAGGACCAGAACACCCCAACCAGAGCTGTAGGGCCTGGAGAGGAGCTGTGCCATGGCCTAACTTTGTCACCTGCGTGACAGAGAGGTGGCCCAGCTTATTGCTCTGCTCCCCTCCTTCCTTCAGGCCGTGCCTTTCTGGCTGCAGCGTCAGGAATTGGCCCTGAGGGGTCGATCCTGAGCTCCCTCTTACCAGGAGCTTCTAAACGGGGCAGCAACTTTCTGTACCATCCCAAGGAAGGTGCTGACGCTGGCCACGAGAATTCCTTTGCTTTCCAAGACCTCTCTGCTGACGTTGGGTTTTTCTGCAAAAGAAGTGGCACTGCAATCCATACGTGCAAATGAGATTGATCTGCAAGCTACAAAAAAAAAAAAACGCCTTCAAATCCCACTGCAGTTATTCTGTTTTGCAAATGGGAGCTTCACAGCCTCTGCCAGAAGTCCAGAATTAGACTGTGATGCAGAGCCATCCCCAGGCTCGAAAACCTGCCAGAATTCAGCAGACCTCCCCCCAAAATCTGTTTTGCTGTTACTGCACTATAACTGCTCACACCGTACCCACGCCTCAAATCAGTGATTCTAGCAGCGATGAGAGCTGAAGAAGGGTGGTTGTTGGCCCTCCTCCACCCACGCTGTGCTGTCTGCCACAATGTTTTTTGGGGGGATGCCCTTACCTGTGAGATACACAGCGAACCTGGCACCGACGTGCTGAACCTGCAGGTTCAACAAACACTTCACGGATTCGGATCTGGGGGACGAGCTGGAGTCGCACGCGTGGTAGTGCAGCACCTCGACGAGATCGGTTCCCTGGCACGATTTCAGGACCAGATTCTTCCTATGGGCATTGACATCCACCCTGCAGGGAGAGGGATGTGATAAAGCAGCGAGAGGCAGCGCCCCACTCTCTGTCCCAGGGAAATGGGCAGTGAGAAGCATTTGGACAACGCTCTGCTGCTGCTGGTGCCTCCAAAGCAGCTCTGCTCTGCACAGGTTGAGAGTCCTCACCTCACCAAAACACTGCCCAGAGGTTGGGACACCTCCCTGCCCAAGGAAACACCTTGGAGGGCTGAAAACCACATCTTGAAAACCATCACTGTGTGCTCTGACTTGGTGGGGAGAGGAGCTGAGAATTCTCCCCGCTTTTTGCAGCGTTTTCTGCTCCTTTTCCTCTTTGTTCAGAGGTCATTGCTAGAAAGCTGTCCTTTCTGCTCTGTGGTCTAGCACTAGAGAAGTAAAAACGTCCCTCTCTGAGCTCAACCACGCTAAAAGGAAGATATTTCAATGAACACATTATTCTGTCTTCTCTTTTTATACCTGCATTATTTGAAACATGCATGAAGTTGCAAATAACCTAAAACAAAGAGCAAAGAAAGTTCAGCTTTTTCCAGCAGAACGCCCTGGATGCTCGACCACGTTGTAGACTCAGAGCTCACTGCTCCCCCAAATCACACAAACAGAAACGGACAGGAAAGGAAACAGCAAAGAAATGGAGGAACAGAGAGAGGCCCAGGAAAGTCTTCAGAGCTCCTGGTGCCTGTGTGCTTGGGGCAAGCTCAGTTTGCAGAGGCAGCCTCTGAAACATGCAGCTTCTCAAGCCTAATTTGTGCCTTTCCTCAGCCCCTTGCAGGCTGTCACACAAATACAGTGTGTGTCTGCCAGAGAGAGGGGGAAACTGCCTTATGGAGGTGCAGCGGGGTGCAAGAGGCAGCTGCCAGAGCTCTGCCTCATCCAGGATCACGTGTGAGATACAGCTGATCCTCTCCAGGTCCTGCTCCTGCTGCTCCATCTCACGGAGGCATCCAAAAATTCATCATTCTTTTACTTGCTAGTGTGCAAACGCTGAGCTTTGGCAATTCCATATTCATCCCTCAGTGATAAGGGAAGATCTCAGGTAAAAGTCTTCCCATTCATCTTGTGAGAGGCCAAAGCTCAACCAGAGGCACCCAACTCTCCCTGTGTCCCCACGCTGAGCCTATGAGGGGACACCACGCTCCACCACCATGGTGCCAAGGACAGCGAGGATGAGGGAGCTGCCACCACAGAGCCATTACCTGATTTCTTCTCTGAGCTTTTTGTTCTCCCTGTAGTGGAGGAGCCACTTCCACCTCCCGCTTCTGTTCAGCTTCTCCAGGGCCTTCAGCACCTCTTTCAGTTGGCCTTGAGGAGACAGCAAAAGCCAGGGGTTAAAACCAAGGGTTCTGCTCAGAGCTGGGTCATCACAGGTTGCTCACGGCTTTGCCTAGGTGAGGTGTGAATTTCTCCAGGGATGGGGATTCACAGCCTCTCTGGGATACTGTCCCAGTGCTGGACAACACACTGCTGTGAATTTTCCCCCCCAAGAGGATAAGTGCGCGACTTGTCCCACCACTGTGCATCTCCAGGAGGAGCGTGGATCTGTTTTCTCTGCCCCTTTTCCCATTCAAGAGTTGAAGACTGCAACAAAATCTCCCTTTTGCCCTCCCTGCCCAGGCTGAATGTCCCTGTACATCCCCTGCTCCACCCCTGACGGTTTTGGTGGCCTCCACAGCATTTCCTCCAATATGTAAATATTTTTGGGAGCTGTGTCCTGGACCAGGAAGGGCTCTCAGACACCCATTAGAGAGCAATAATTGCGCCTTTTAAGCAGTATCAGAGGATGGCCATGGTAAATTTTGGAAGGAGGCGTTGGTAAATGGCATGGAGCCAGGAGGTGACCCTGCTCGTAGAATCACAGAATCCTAGCATGGCCCNGAGCATCTCTGTGGCCTCCTCTGAACCCTCTCCAACAGTTCCACGTCCTTCCTGTATTGGGGGTCCCACACCTGGACACAGGACTCCAGATGGGGCCTCATGAGGGCAGAGTAGAGAGGGACAATCCCTTTCCTGTCCCTGCTGCCACCCCTCTGCTGATGGAGCCCAGGATCCCGTTGGCCTTTCGAGCTGCAAGAGCCCACTGCTGGCTCATGGTCAGTTTTTCATCCACCAGGACCCCCAGGTCTTTCTCAGCTGGGCTGCTCTCCATGATCTCTTCTCCTAGGCTGTATACATCTCTGGGATTACTTCAACCCAAGTGCAAGACCTTGCACTTGGCTGTGTTGAACCTCATGAGGTTCACACAAGCCCACCTTTGGAGTTTATCAAGGTCATGCTCATCATCTCCATCCAAGCAAGAAGCTGCAGTGTGACTCACCCAGCGTTACCGTTTCCAGCACCTCATCGTCTGACACCACGAAGCCACCGGTACGAAACAGTTCCTGGTATGTCCGACCTGTTATGTCTTCGGGGCTGTCCACTCCAGCAAACACCACGTTGGGACACTGCTTCAGCCTCAGCAAACACGGGACCTGCTCAGGGCAGACACATTTTTGTGCAAACAGCTGCATTTCAATAGTGTATGCACCACCCACTCTGCTCCAGGAGAAGGTGGGAACCCATCTCATCCTTCACTGGCATCACCCTGATGCTGATGTCTCCATGCCCAACCTTAAAACCATGGGTGTTGATATGGGGAGCTACAGGCAGATCAATCTGTAGCCCAAAAGCCAAAGCCCAGCTGAAGTGCTGTCCCCCTAAATAAGTCCAGTCTGGATCATTTGAGCTGAGCAGCTCCAAGTGATGTTATTCAGTGATCAAAAATTCAGATAGAAGAAGAGCAGAACTGATAACCTTCATGTTCTTAAGTATTTGTGTTTAATGGTTCTTCATGAAGCACTGCTCTTTCAGTATAGAAAACAAGTGTATCCCGATGGAGTGACAAAACTACAGCTGTATTTAGTGTAAAATTAAAAAATGGAAATGGATTCTGATATGGTGTTGCCAAGTTTTGGTAGGGAAAAAAAAAAAAAAGCAGTCTCATGCCTTACCTTGTGGATGTGCGAGGAAATGTCCTCGTTCCTGATGACAACGAGCAGCCTGTTGGTGTCTGGATGCTTCATTTTGCAGAAGCTGTGAGGTTCAATCTCCACGTGGCCATCTTTCTTCAGCAAGGTCTGAAAGAGAAATCGTTGCAGGGTTGTCCAGGGAATATCTTCACAACCGTGCAAGAGCCACCTGGTGGTGGTTCCTGGTGGACAGCAGGACTGTGACTGATTACAGAGCATGAACTCACAGACTTCTAAGGTCAGATATTAGGAGCACTTTCTTAGAAAGAGTTGGCAGCCATTGGAAGAGGCTGCCCAGGGAAGTGGTGGAGTTACCATCCCTGGAGGTGTTCAAGAAACGTGGAGACGTGGCACTCAGGGACATGGTTTAGTGGGCATGGGATGGGTTGGGCTTGATCTTAGAGGCCTTTTCCAACCTTAATGATTCTGTGAGTGGGAATGGTGGGGATGGGTTGACTGTTGGAACAGATGATCTTAGAGGTCTTCCCCTACCTCAATGATTCCATGATTTTCCTGCTGCCCTTGGTTCTTACCCCAAAGCCACCCATCCCCATCCAGCCATTACCTTCACCTTGCAAAGACAGGCTCCTTTCCTGTCTCCACCAGGTAGAACACCATGGAGCATCCCTGAAGGTTTTCAAGAAACGTGGAGACGTGGCACTCAGGGACATGGTTTAGTGGGCATGGTGGGGATGGGGTGATGGTTGGGCTTGATCTTAGAGGTCTTTTCCAACCTTAATGATTCTGTGAGTGGGAATGGTGGGGATGGGTTGAGTGTTGGAATAGATGATCTTAGGGTTCTTAGAGGTCTTTTCCAACCTCAATGATTGCATGATTCTGTTAGTGGGAATGGTGGGAATGGGCCGACTGTTGGAATAGTCAACCTTAGTGGTCTTTTCCAACCTCAAAGATTCTACGATTCTCCTGCTGCCCTTGGCTCTCACCCCAAAGCCACCCATCCCCATCCAACATTACCTTCACTCTTGCAAAGAACGGCTCCTCTCCAGTCTCCACCAGGTAGAACATCCCAGGATGCCTGCAGGCCTCCTCGGCCATGCCGCGCAGGCGGCATTGCAGCGTGCTGCACAGCTCCGCGATCATGTTCTTGCAGGCGGCCGCTCGCCTGAGCAAGGACACGCGGCTCCGAGCGCTGGTGGCCTCCCCGCCTGCCAAACCCTGCCCTCTGCCCTTGCTCCCCGTGTCAGCCCTGCTCAGCATCACCCTGTTGAACTCCGCGTACTCGTCAAGGATGACCGAGATGTCCCCCTGTGAGTCCTTCAGTTTATTTTTAATTTTGAGCTTGTTGAGGTGGCAGGGAGCCGCGCAGCCCTGGTTTGGGGATCGGGATCTGGCCCTGCTCCTTGGGTGCCAGTGGGTTTCCCATAATGGGGTGCGATGGGATGGGTCCCTGCGCCAGCTGTGTCGCTGGTGGCACCTAAAGCCACCAGGCCATGTGTCCGAGGGCAGGATCGTCACCTGCAAAGGGCTCCTGCCCCGTAGGAAGTGTGGGGCGGGAGCTTCTCGCACAGGCGATGCCTCGGCCATCACCTGGGGAGACGAGTCTTTTGGGAAGATGCTACAAGAGGTAGAAAGGGGTGGTTTCCCACTCTTTAGGACCTGGTTTAGCTTATAACGGAAACGGAGATGCTCCATGTCCAAAGTGCGCTGGGTGATTTCCTCGAAACCCCTCCATGAACCCATCAGCGAGTTCAACAGATGGGACTGTCCATCACAAGGGCTGAGTCTCTCCGAAGGCTGCGAGTTTCCCATCCTGCCCTGGCATTTTTTGGTGACCGTGAAGTTCAGGTAATCCCTGGAGATTCCCTGACTGTCCGTAATATTGACGTAGGGTGGCACGTGCCTGCTGCTGGATATCCCCGGACCGATGTGCCAGCCATGCTCAGCCCACCAGCAGCCTTCCTCAGTGCTCAGGGAGCCCCAGTCTTCGCTGCATCCCCCTGAGCAGCCTGAGCTCACGGAGGAGGAGTCACAGTAAGTCCTTGCAGCTGTAGCATCCACAGATCTCACGCCGTAGCATCCTCTGGGTCTAAGCAGGGGGTGGGCAGTCCGTCCAAAGTCCTCCTCCTCTGAGTCACTGGAGTAGGACCTGTAGGACAAACCTTCCAAACTCAAACCCACACATCTGTCTGTGCTGGGGAAGTGTTTTGCCCTCTGGGGAGCATCTGAAATGTCCTCAGCGTCACTAAGCCTGAGGCTCTCTCCAGAGTCCCTACGTGCTCGTGGCACTGATGTTGGGAAGGGGTAAACAGGAATTTCTCCCTCTTCCATCTTCACGTCAGCAAACAGAGTGGGCTCCTCGGTCTCGTACTCAACCTGGCTGCACGAAGGCTCTCCCAGCAGCACAGACAATTCCCCTACTGAAAAAAATCCAGGGCTGGCCAGAGGGATGCTGCTTCCTCTCTCGGATTCCTCATGGCTCCCTGCATGGGTCCCAGTGCTGGCACACGTGTGGCAGGTGTCTGGTGGCAGCTGTCCCACGCAGGAGGAGCTTGGGGCAGCATCAGGAGCGTGACATGGACCTGTGTCAGGGTGCACGCCGAGCACTGGGTCCAGCTCAGCCTTGTGGCCATGCAGAGGAGAACAGGATCCTGGTGTGAGCACACCCAGGGGAGAGCTCTCTACTGGCTCTGCATGGGACAGAATGAAGTCTTTTTTCACTTCTTCTGCACATCCTGGCCTTGAGGAACCATCCAGTGCTGGAGGAGCTGCTGGATTCTCAGCAGCCACGCTCAGCTCTGCAGCAGCTATTTGCTTGCAGGGCTTCCCACATGGGCACAGGGCTGGCTCCTGCTCACTTTGCTCTAATAAGCAGCAATGGGGTTCTGCATCTGCACCATGGGGAGAAGGGTCCTGATGGGGTGAAGAAACAGGAGCTGAGCCTTTGTGGGCAGGCAGGGATGGGCTGTCTGGGGAGCTCTGCTGGTGCTGGGCCACAGGGAGGGGTGGTTTATCACCTGCAGGCTCCCCCTCTCTCACTGAGAAGGAAGAATCTGATTCTAGTAGGTCACAAAGAGAGGTCTCTGGCTCCTGTGGTGCATCAGCCACCATTTCTGTGCTTGTTCCCTTGCTCCCAGGGGGTTTCTCAGCACCGAGGCACTCATCAGCGCTTGCTCCAGCTTCAGAGTCACCTGCCCAGGCTGCACTCTGGCCATCACCTGCTCCTGAGGACTCATCCTGCACATCTGTGTGCTTGGCAGAAGGACTGCTACACTGTCTTTCCACCAAAACCTTGTTCTGGTCTTGGTGTGACTCAGCAGCGCTCAGCAAAGTGAGGTCAGCACTAACATCACCTCCACACCTTTGGGAATGAGAGCCACTCTGCAAAGGAGAATGGATAAGTGCCGTGGCCACCTGGTCCTCCAGAGCAGCCCCTGCATCTGTTTCTTCATCAAAGCAGACAGAGCTGGAGTCAGGGGACAAGGTCAGTGACAGTCCCTGGCCACATGGTGACTCAAGGCCAGCTGTGCAGGCAGCGTTGCTCTCAGCAAGCGTCCATGTTTCTGCAGAGGGCGCACGATCCTCATCTTTCTGCTCCAAACCATCCTCGTGCATCTCTCTGGCAGGTCCAGGACTGCTGGTAATGGTAACCGTGGGGACACTGCCTGGCTGTGCCCCACAGATGAGGCTCGGATCAGATGACAACGTCAGCGTCAATTTGCTGTCACCCACATCAGCAGGACTGCCTGTGTGTGCCAAACTGACACCGTTTATCTCTGCACTTGGGGTGGTCAGAACCCCCCAGGGCTCTTGCAGTGTGCCCAGGCTCAGGGCTGTGTCACCAGAAAGTCCCTGAGGCACAGCCCCAGTCCCATCTGACAGCGCTGGCATCGATCTGTTCTCGCAGGGGAACACAGAGGCAGTAGGGATGGGCACAGGGCCCTCTCCAGGAATGCAAAATTCCTCTGGACACGAGTTCATCAACTTCTGCTGAATGTGCTCATGCTCCATGTCTGCATCACCTCTTTCAGAAAATGCTACATCAACAGGTCCTGTGATCATGCCTTCATTTTCAGAGTCCTCTTTCTCTCTTTTTCCCTCCTCCACCTCTTCCTCCTCTTTTCCTGGATGCCCTAAGGGATCTTGTGATTCCCTCTCTTCTCCACTAAGTCCACTGGGCTCTGAGTGAGTTTTGAGACTTGCTTCTAATAGCATCGAATCACAGGCACGTTGTGGTCCGTTGCCGGTGGCCCAGCTGCTGTCCTTAACCTCTGTACCATGCCCAGCATCTTCCATGCTTCCCCTTTCTTCAGGAGGGCTGGGATCACCCCCAGACCATGCTGCCCATCTGCTCTCTGGCTGCTCTCCACATCCATGCTGAGCACATAGGGCATCACTTTGAGGAGCTGGACTGAAATTCAGGGTTTGGTTGTGTGAGTTTTCCCTGCCCAGCACAGCTTGGGGCTCACTGGCATCACCGAGCTCATCGGAAAGGCTGGGGGTGATCGTAGCATCCATCAGTTCCTCCCTGGGTGGTTCCACCTGAAATAACACAATTCAGAGGTTAATCTTCAAGGGATGGCAAATGCAGGAAACTGAGACACCCGTGCATGAGGATATGGATATCTTAAATGCTCAGACTTAGCACAACCACCCGAGAGTTTGCTCAACCACTGGGCTTTCTCCAGACCCTGAAGAGAAGACGTTTGTGTTTCTGTGACCTTGAGAAAATTGATGTTTAATTGCTCTAATTGTTTGGGATTCCTCCATGTTGAGTCCCTGCTCCCTTGGTCAGGGATAGATGTGGCTGCTGTCAGAGCGCAGTGATGCCAGCTCAGTCCACGAGGACATCTGAGCTGGAATCAAGGCTGGAAAACTTATTTTTTTTAACAACTCTGAGCATGTGTGCACAGGGCAGCAAACTGCTGGGTGACTTTCCAGTGTCTTGCTTTGGGAACCCCAACTACCTAGCTCCAAAGAGAGCCCACAGGCACATTTGCTCCACTCCTCCCACAAGAGTCTACGGATAGAAGCATAAAATAATGCACCGTGTGCCCTGCACCCACTATCACCCACACCCCCAAGCTCTTACTGCAGTGACAGTGGAGACATCATGCACAAACTCCTCAGGAACAACTGCCAGCTGTCCATATTTCGCAGCCAGGTTGCTCTGATCAGCATTTTCAATGAGGGAAGGGCTCTCTGTGCTTGTGGAGGAAGGCTCCTCCTCCCCAGGGGGCAGCTCCCCTGAAGAAGACGATACCGTACTGTCAACAATGCCAGGGGTCCCATCAGCATCAGTCTGGGAGTCTGCAGGGCTCTTCTCTGGGTGGAAACATTCCTGGCAACGTGTGCTGGGATCCAGAGAGCTGCTAGGAGTCTGGTCAGGGTCTGACCGAGAGTCAGCAGGGCACGTCTCCAACCCAAAACAATCATCGCTGTCATCGCTCAGCTCAAAAAAGTCCCCGGTGCTGTTTAAGGAGACGTATTTCTTGGGGTTGCTGTGTTCCACCACCTTCCTCGTGCTGCTCAGGTGTTTGCTGGGCTTGCTGTAGAACAGAGCCATCCACATGTGAAGTATCAGCTTCGTCTCTTCCACATCATCAGGCTGATTAAGGTCCCAGGGTCTGGAAGAGAAAGCAAACATGGCCTGAAACATCCTCATCCTCCCTCTGTTTGACTGAGGTAACTCATCTCATTTACCATGGCACTAAGCCCCAATGCAGGAGGGCTGTAAATGTTCAGCTGCACCACTTGATGTGGTTTCAACTGGAAAAAAAAGAGAAGCTCACAGGTGCAAACAAGCACTTGTGTGCACGGCTCTAGGTAGTGATTCTAGCTGAAGAGGCACCCATAGAGAATCCAGCTTCAACATAACAAAATGGGGCACCTTAGCATGGAGTAAAGCACAATTATCATGCAAAGAAAAGCAAAAAGAGCAAAGAAAACCCATTCCAAAAGTGCTCTAGCAAGAGATGTCCCCTGCAGATGGCCATCCAGACTGACTTACCCGTGCAGGGCGCGGACGATGGTTTTCTCCAGAGCGTCGTTGGTGTACCTGCTGTCCAAATGGAAGAAATATTCTGCCTCCCATTGGCACGTCACCTTAAAGGACTCACCACACCTGTTGACTGTGTGGGATTTGGCAAAGTCCTCCTTCAGCCTCCGGGACAGGAGGTTGCTCCTGCGCCTCAGCCCCGCGGCCTTGAAGGGACACGGCGGGTGGGTGTTGTTCTGGTGGCGGAATGGTAGGACCTTCCCAACCAAGGGTCCTGCTTGGGTGCTCCTGGTTCCATTTCTGGAGGGTGCTGGTCCAGGGTAAGGGGCACCTCTGGGATTTGTGTGTTTCCTTGAGCTCTCAGGCATCAGCAAAGCATAGGAGTGCTCGGAGGAGATTAAGGAGGGTGTGTTCACCTCAGTGGCCTCCACAGTCTCCTTGGGAGGCAACACATGGGTTTTTGCAGGGCTGGAGTTTGGGCTGTTCTTCTTGCTGGAAATCCCAGGGCTTTTCTCTCCGGGAGCAGAGGTCAAATCTTTTAAGTCTCTTTTTCCAGCAGGTGGAAGCTTCTGATTTGGACATGTTTTACTAAGTGAGGCAGCTGCCTTTGCAAGCTTTTCTATCCTGTGGTATTCGTGGTCGGAAGCAGAGCGTGAAGATTTGTGCTTGCGATGACTCTGCTGCTCCTTGGATGAGCTGCAGGACAAAGCGATCGACCCTCTGTCCAAGGGGATAAGGGAAGGCATGCAAGAACTCAGAGCCAGATCAGCCAGCAAGTTCAAGGCATGGGACTCGTAGTCATTCATATTCAGGTCAAAACCATGGCTAGCAGCACTGCTGGAATAAACCTCACCCATCTGGCTGTCTGCTGCGTGGCTTTGGGAAGAAACTTTGCTTGGGAAGATGGGGAATGGATCCTTCCACTCTGCATTAAAAAAAGTAAAGAGAATAAAGGAAGGTTACACAGAGAACGAGTTCAAAGCTGGCTTTTGTTCCTAACAAATTTAGTGTTTAGATAGGTGCTGTGGCACCCACCACCTCTAAATCTCTCTGTATTAAGGAGCTCAGTTTGGCAGGAAAAGGATGCTCCTACAACATGACCTTTGCACATTCATAGAAACCCCAAAACCTCCATGGTCGTGCAGGATCAGAAGGTCTGAAGGATCCAGAGTTGGGATCCCACTGACTTCAGGAAGGAGCATTATTCTCAGAAATAAACGGCATTGGATCCAGAAGTAAGAAAATTTCCCTCAGCCTCTGTGCACAGGGTAGTTTGGGCAGTTATATACAACCTGAGACATTTTACCTGCTTCCTTTACCTGTTCTTTTTTTCTTTATACATTCTTTTAGTCTGAATATTTGCAGTCCTCACCCTGCTCTGTGCCTTCAATAATCAACATAGTTACAAAAAGCCCCAAAACTCTAAAAGAAAGAAAAAACCCACTCACGCTTCCTACTGCACACCCTCTCAAAAGCATCACCTGCCCCTGATCTGTACCTCAGAGCAAAAGCAGAAACCTGGGGCCTCCTGAAGCAGCCAGAGCACAGCAAGAAAGTGTTCATTCAATTTTCAGTATTTAAAAATGCCTCTCACCATGGCTCGAGGCCCACGTTTGTGAAAGCAGTATGAAGTCATAAAAGAAAGTTAATGCCTTCTACTGAAAAAGAAAGCACAAAATCTCTCCAAGTAAAACCTTATTAAATGAGAATTGTGCTAGAGTCCTATGTGTTACATTTAATTTCCTTGGGAAACTCATAGTGGGATGTATAAATTGAGGTTGTTTTTTTTTACTGCTAAATGCTCTCATTTTGCATTTTTGGCAGGATGGAGCATTCAGCCTTTCTGATCTACGTACAGCACTCTGGGCAGACCCCTCTGGATGAACCAAACACAACAGCAGGACCCATCCTACATCCTAAGCAAGTGATTAGGATGTTCCTGGAGCCAGAACTGCTCCAGGAATCCCCACGTGACAGGGGCAGCAACATGCATGCTGGTAAAAACTGCCACGTATCAGGAAGTCTTACAGCACGTGATAATAAAAGACCAAGAAAATGGGATACACTGAGCCGAAGTGGCAAAACCAGTCTTGAAAGCCTCCTTCTTTACCAGGAAGAGGAAAAAAAAGAAAGGCTACAGACAGATTCGAAAAGACATCAAAGCATGAGTGTGAGAAATTATGACAAATTAACAGAAAATGACTCTCCTCTCCTACCATTTATTTTGGCAGTGTAATACTGGTTCTCAGTTTAAAAGCAGACTCCCAGCCAGCACCTGCAGACTATTCACTCTGCCTCCTAAATCCACAGCAGTCTGTCTGCAAAGGGTGGAACAGTCCTACTCTTTTTGAAAATAACTGGATTTGTAATGTAACAGACTGAAAAATCCAGGCAGATGTTGGCTATGAGCAGAGGTTATAATGCTCTGTCCACGAGCTGCCTCAACACAGTTTCAGAGCTCAGCAGTTAAAACGATTCAAGCAGTTTGCCAAGGATGCAAACTGAGATTAGAAAAGGACTCAGAAGAGATCCTGTGTGGTTTGTGTGGTGGTCCTCATGGCTGCCTTCATGTTTTCCATGGTAGGTGTATAACTGGGAGCCTGCAGTCTGTGGTGCAGCAGCACCCTGACCCCAATCCAAAGCCTCAGTCCTCAATATTCTAAAATCCTTTGGCAGCTGCTGAATGGGCTGTGGCCATCTGGCCACAACCTGACCATGATGTTTGATGCCTCTATGTTTAAAGTAAATATTTCTGCAAGGAACAGCACTCTTACCACTTTCTGCTGGCTTTTTGGCTTGAGGTTTTGATCGACTGTTAGCCACACTTTTTATCATCTTACTCTTCGCTGTTTTTGTGATGGTTTCAGTAACAGGAACCTTTTCCATGTCTGAGTTCTTCAACATCTTCGGTCTCTTTGTTTCCAAGCCAGGCTTATCAGGAGCTAAGCTTCTCTTCTGGACAGGTTCAGACTGTGTTTTGGGTATAAATTCTGCAGACAGGACCTCTGCACCTGGGACAAGGAAAAGAGAGGGCATTTCTTTTGGTTTTAGTCATGCTCAGATTAAAAAGCAATAATTACAAAATATTCAGTTGAAGAATGTGGAAGTGCTTTAGAAGTGATTGGAAGCAGCAGAATTGTCCTCAGTAACTTGATTTATGCATCTGATCAAATGTGTTACTGATGCAAATGATCAGTAAGCACTTAATAAAATTAGGCATCACTTCTTTAGCTCATTAGAAACCTGCTTTTCTGACCTAGAATAGGTGACCTCCAGGGATAAGACTCCCTAATCCCTGTCTGGCATACTTGCACCCTGAAGGTACTTATTTACCTCTCCAAGAAGCATTTAAGAACCTCTCCCAGATCCATCAGCAATGTCACTGAGAGCAGGATAGAGTTTTAATGGCCTGTGTCACCCCCTGCTCATGACCACCTACCTCTACAGCTGCCACCTCTACCTGTGATGTGTGTAAATGCCAGGGAAGGTTGCTGAGTGTGACATCACCTTTGCATGCAGGTGGCTCCAAGGTTGGGATTCATCTCAACCCACTTGGAGCATTTCTGCAAAACAGGTGGAGGCTCAGGCTGGCTCAAAAGCACAGGCTTAGTCTATCTCTGCACAGAGACATTTCTGGGGACCATTTATCCCTTTGGGACACTTTGCATGAGCAGCTCAGGCCTGAAACCAACTCTCACCAGAGTTAAGTCGAGTGGGATCAGTCTTACACTTCATCAAGGCCACAGCAAGAAAGCTGACTCTTGGGGAGCCAGGTTATCTAGGCAACTTGACCACTGCACTGAATTTGAGGCACTTTTTCACTGAAACCCCCTGGGCTTCTTTCCAGGTTGAACAAGAGATTGCAAAGACATTGCCACAGACTGATTCAGATGCTCCCTGGAGGTGTCTGCTCGCTCTGAGCACTTGGGAAGAACATGAGGAAACATGGCTCCTAATAAAGGCTCAGGATCCAAGCTGGATACCCTGGAGAAGCAGCAGGAAGTCAGCCCCAATTATACAGCACTTACCTCTTTTCCTTCTGTGTGGAAACTGCAAATTGGCTAATTTCAGCAAGGGTTCGTTGGAACTGGCCGTAAGCCCTGGCTTTTTAGGGAAAGAGAATGCAAGGTTGATTTTCTTTGTGGTTGCTTTCCCGTTCTTGCTGCTGTCCCCCGCAGGATGCATTTGCACCTTGAAGGGTGACCATTTCTTCCTGGCACTTGTCACAGCTGTTTGGCTGGATTTGCTCCTGTTCTGCTGCATCCACAGCTTGCTGGCTGAGCCAATGTCTTTTGTGGGCCATTCACTTCTGTCCAGCCCCACAGCAGGCTTTGGGTTCCCACCTTTGAGTTTTCCTTCTGCTGGTATGTCAGGAGGAATAGGATCTGGAGGTACAGCTGAAGAGAAGTCCACTATAGAAGCAGCCTCTGAGTTGCAGCAAAGGGACTGAACAGCACCAGACAAGCATCCTAAGGCAGCTGACATTTCCAGAGTGTAGCTGCTGGGATTGGAGAGATAATGCTGCAGCTGGGAGAAAGACCGCTCAAAGTGGTTGTTACAGGGTTTAATATGTTCATCCTTAGCTGGTGATAGGCAAGAAGAAGAGAGAGCTTCGTTGTTTTGGCCAGAGGTTTGCTGTGTATTTTGCTTCAGCTTTGCATATTCCTGGAAGTGCTGTTTGATACGTACATTGGTACTGAGTGTGTCCTCCCGTGAAGAACTGGTGGCTTTCTGTAAGGCATAGCGAAGTCCAGGCAAAACTGAGGCTATTTTTAAAGAGATGTCACTGTCTTTCCTTTCATGTTTCAGATTATGCTCTTCAACTGAGAAAGGAAAAGACAAGAATGTTACTTATACTAAAATTTGATTAAATTCCCCAAATCACCCCACCATTACGTGCTAAGAGATCACGAAAGGCATGAAAAGTCCCCAAAACCAACCCACAAAAAGTTAGCCCCAGGGGCAATGTCCTGCTCTGATGGATGCTTGTAACTGCTGCAAGTAAAAAAGAACTGCATGTGGGAGTCAAAAGTGGATTAAATGAAGATTAAAGACTCCTGTTGTATCTGCTAGCCCCATTCTGCAGGAAATCAAAGGGTGAGATCACACACAGGAACCTAGTTCCCTTACTCCAGCAATTCTTGGGAAATCTAACACTTAGGACAACCAAAGCTTTGAAAATGATTTTTTTTATTTGGCAAGTTTTTAACTTGTATAAATGTAGGTTTCCCCATGCAGAGTGTTTGGACTGCCATTGTTTCCAGATCACTTGTGCTGTTTATTTTCCTGTTCATATGCAACCCAAATGCATCACTGATTTCAGCAGGATCAATGCTCTACCAAGTACCGAGTGCTGTGTGATAGAAGTCCTTGGGTTTACCTCCCAATAAGGATCAACATGAACCAAGCCCCAAGTGTGCCCTCCTTTGCAGACATCACTGTGGATTCAGTTCTACATGACATAATGGTGTCCCCTTGGTGTCTGGGAACACTTGGAGAGCCAGTGCGATACGCAGAGCGTGTTGGTGGACTATCCTTGCTGCACAAGCAAGGCTTATCCAGCTCCATCCACTCCAAGACTGCAGCCAGTCCCATGCTTTGCACAGCAGGCTTGGCCCATCTGCACATTAAAATCTGACTCAGGTTTCTTTTGGCTGCAGGACCAAGCTGACAGCGTCCTTCCCCATCACTTCCCTTCCCAGCAAGGCGAAATCCAGGTACGCCTGGGAGAGGCTGGAGTTTCTCTCGCTCTCTGGAGACGCATGGTTTTCTTCACCTATTGGCCTTGCTGCTGCCTTGCACTGGCAATGCTGCTCCTTGTTACCAGCAAGCCCAGGCATCCCTGCGAGCCTTCCTCTGCTGCTGGCTCAGGAACACTGCAGCACGTCTGCACAGCGGGCTCTTATGCCTGCCCTACATTCCTCTCGTCGGCTGTCTGGACAGGAAGAAAACTGCTTCAGAGGCTGCTTGTTTCAAAATGGAAAACATTATTCATGTTTCGAGTCTGAGGCTGAGCAATTTCAAGCGTGCGTACTTCATTCCCTTTCTCCTTGCATCTCCTCTGTGCTTCTGCCATCTTCAGTCGCTATCCTGTTCTACCTCTCAAATCCTCGTGTACTCAGCTTCCTAGAAGTCATCAAGCCAAATTGTTTACAATCCCAGTGAGAAGAGATCTCTGTCCCAGAGGACAGGCATGGCTGGCTGGGGTTATGCAGCTCGTGTAGGAAGAAACGGGACAGCACGTGCAGGAGTCCTGCTGGCACCAGAGGGAAAACATCTGGAAGCCATCAGCATTCAGACCATGTCATGTAACAACATGGAGCATTTGCTCAACATTACCCTCTCCTCCTGCCTCTCCACTTCACTGCCGGCTGCGCTCTGGCTGCCCACGCTTTGCCTCCTCTCCAGCATCAATGTCAGCCCTAAATGTCTCTTGCAGCCCCAAATGTTCCTACCACCCTCCTGTGCTATCTCTGCTGCAGGATGCTCCTGGTATCTGGTCCTGCCCCACCTCATTCCACAATAATCCTCTTCAAGACAGACACCTCCTTGCCTCATTCTCCTTTCCTTGCCTCATTCTCCCTTCTCTCAGCACACAGCCCTTGCAGTCAGCCTTCTGAAATGAAATCCCTCTGCTCCAGAGGGTATTTTCTCCTCATTGTAGGTCTGGTCAGCAGGATCTCAATATCTGAGTGGTCAGTTCTCACCTCCAGTCTGGTCTCCGTGTGTTTTTCCCCTTCATTTCATCCATTTTTATGCCCTTGCTTCAAGCATCACAATAGAAACCTCCTGATCCTAGGTCTGAATTGGTCTGAAAATCCAAACTACCATCTCTGGATGCATCCATCTCTCTCCTACAGTTAGAAAATAAACGAGAAAAAAGTTTCTACGCTAACACAGTCACCAGCAGCACGTCCTTAAAGTCTGGCCAAGTTCAGGCCTCAAAGACATCCCAAGTTATCATCATGTCTTCACCAGACTTCCAAGCCCACTTTGTATGCAGATTTTGAAGGAGAAAGTTTAGAGCTAGAGGTTAAACGTTGAAAAGGACAAAGCAACCTATGCTCAGATGGACAAGTAGGTTCTGTTGGCTTTTCTGCTGATTTTATCTTCTGGGGAGGGATGACAGGAATGTCCTGTACACTGCTGCTGGCAATGCCAGTCGTCACGCATACACAGGCAGACTGAAATTCCACTGTGTGTTGGCATGAATGGTCTTTTGGCTTCTCCTTAGGATGACTCAACAGAAAGCAAGCCAGAAGTTACGCAGAGCGAAAGGCCCCTGTTTGTATCCTGCTTAGGGATCTGCAAGGCCAGAGGTATTTCTGATGAAGTGCAAGAAGTGAGAGGTACACAAATGAAACTATCCAGGGAAGGCTGAGCAGTAAATTTTATGTCCACGAGAGGAAACTGTAGCGTGGATATTTCCATGTAGTGCAGTATAAAGCCAATAGATAAAGAGAAAATTTGAGACAAATGCCACATGTTGAAACTCGTTCTTATTTTGAGATCTGTGTCCAAACTGTGTCACCTTTATTTTGCCTTGTATAATGCGTCTGTGTTTGCTCTGCATCAAAGCAGCACATTTTAGGGCTGGAAGTAGCCCTGAGACAACACCTGGATTCACTTCCCAGGTCCCAGAGCTGTGCCTCACTTTGATGACAGCAAAGCACTGTGGCTCTGCCCAATGCCATCTCCCTGCCTCCTCCTGTCATCCATCATGCATCCCAAGTGGTTGTCACAATCCCTCTGCCAGCATTTATGGATCCTGCAGCAGAGAGGAAACCAGATCCACGTCCACACAGCTCTAACTCGTGGCTGGGAGTCCTTGGTGAAGTCACACAACATGGCTGAGCCTCCAACTGCTCCATTCCCCATCCCTCCTTCCCTGCCTATGCCAGCAGAACCCATTTCACTTGATATCTCATCAGAAAATGATTCACTTATTTTTTTAGGGCAGGCTCTTTTCACAATGGTCATCGAACCATGCTAGTTCTATGTAGGGTCCAGCAAATGCCATGTGTTGTTTTACCCCCTGAGCACAGCTCCAGAGCAGTTTAGGAATGCAAGCCAGGCTCTGCAGGTGTCAGGGTCCCATGTACTCACAAAAATCAGTGCAGAGATGCTGCTCAAAACTGACTGAGAGGAGGAAAAGTAATTATTTTTCACTCACATTAACTTGCTGTAAAGAGGCAAGGATGTGCAGTAAAGGACTGAAACGTGGGGACCTGGTTTAGATCAACTTAACATGCAGCATAGCTAACCAGATGGGATTCATCTCTCCTCTTTTAACACCCTTTGCACTAAAGCTGTAGGTGGTGTTGAGCAGAGCAATCAGCTCTTCAAGAGAAATGTATCTCTGAGGACCCTCTGATGAGGATCCTGCACCCAAAATGTAGCATCTGAAACCAGCAATGGGAATCTCCCTACCTTTCAGACACACTGATCGGGACGAGGAAAACAGAAACAGGGCCAGGAGGCTGACAGGCTCCTTGGGGTCAAACCCTGTGAAATAAAGCAACAGGTTTTGTTTAGACTGAGGGTGCCCTCTGTCTCCAAGCCAGGGCAGGTCATTTAAACCCATGTATTGTTTTCTACACAGCCATGCATTACCATCATCTCGTGCCAACGCAGAAGACGTCAGGAGGATTAGAACTCCTTGATCTTGTAAATATTTGATGATCGCCTGTAACAAACAAGCACAGAGTTAGAGCAACCTCTCCCTTCCAAGCCTACTTTGTATCACAGCGTGACTGTCAACAAGCCCTGGCTGCTGGTGAACAAGTGCCAACACCACCAGCTCATTCCCTGCTGAGGACGTGGCTTTGCCACTTGAGTCACTGGGACCCGGAACTCAAAGTATTCCATTTAAGGTTGTTTTTCCCATCTCAAAAGTCCTCCCATCTGTGATTTAAAACAAAATATGTGCTTAGACAAACTGATTGCAATTAGTGAACGAGGTTAATGATTTCAGTCCCTTCAGTTCAAAAGTCTCTGGGCCTCTCAGCCTTGAATAGCTCCCAGCAGCACAAGGGGAGGCTTTTCCCAGAAGAGAAAGCAAAGCTGGACAAGAGCATCTGATTACACAACCGATGGTTCCAGCTAAAAGCCCACATGAAGTTCTGTCCAAGCAGCTTGCTTATTAGCAGCATCAGTATCAGTAAATATTAAGAAAAAAAAAAAAAAAAAAAAAAAGCCCCCATCTGCTGAGTCTAAGAGACTGCTGCCATTTATGAAGGCTTTTCTTGCATTTGGGTGTTGCCTCATGTCTCGTTGCAGAGCTTGGCTTGGGCTGCCTTCTCTTCCACAGGGACACTCATTTGGGCCTCTTTCTTCTGTGCAGACATGTCTTGTAAGGGAACTTACAGGAAATGAATAACTCTAGGGTTTCTAACGCTCTGTGAAACCTCACCGATCCCATTCAATGCATTCAGACATCACAGGATTGGACCAATGCCCAACCCTCAGTTCCCCACGACAATGGAGCAACTTTGGAAATGCTGAACAATTCCAGTGTATCATTCACTATTCAGAACAGTAGCTCCTTGCTTCAATTGTCTCCAGCCAGCAGAGCAGAACAGATAAAAGCCAAAATGTCTGGTTCAATGAAACATCTCACCAACAGGGTGATGTTCAGGCAGGTGAGGAGGAAAATCAAGCCACAAGCCAGCAGCCACCTGAAACAGAGCTAAGAGGTCACCCTGCACCTAGAGGTGCAGAGCTGGCCTCACGCAACCCCACTTATTCCCAGCCACTCTTTCAGTTTCACTTGCAAGCCAGATGCCTGGCCCATGCACCACAGAAAAGGACACAGGGCATTTTTCACCTGGGCTTCCAGGAGCAGATTCACCCATGGCCATTCAACAGCATGTTGGGAAGGAAGGAAGCACACTCAAAGTGGGCTGTGACTGTTTCCTCACTGAAATATGGGAGATGGTTTAATCCAGTTTGACAAGGATGCGAAGGTGGGGAAGTTTTAGGGAAACAAAGTATTTGGTATTTTCAATACCGAAGTCCTTACGGCCACAACTTGAGCATTTCATCCTCCCTGGCTCCTCTAGAGCCCAGTGAGGTTTGACAGGATGCATTTTATAACCCTCAGCAGCTGCACACACAATGCACCAGAGCAAGTGGTCATTATAGGTCTCAGAAAGGCACTTGGTCTCCACATTGATTAAAATTTCTCCTATTGGTGAGAACATGAGAAGAAAACAGGAATAGCACAGGCAAGCAGCAGATGAACTTCAGTGCAGGTGGGTTTGTGCCACAACTAGAGGTCCACCTGGTGCTGCACAGTTCAGGGTTAATCACAGAATCATAGAATGGTTCAGGTTGGAAGGGACCTTAGAGATCATCTTGTTCCTACCCCCCTGCCATGGGCAAGGACACCTCCCACTAGACCAGGCTGCCCAAAGCCCCATCCAGCCTGGCTGGATGCTGGCTGAACCAGCACATGCTGGTTCTCAGCACGTGAAGGGACACTGAGATTGTCCGTGCTGTCCCCTTTTTTATTTCTCACGTTGTCACCAATCAGAGGCAGTTTAATCAATATTTCATGGAGCCCGAGTGCCTGTCTTACAGGGATCCATAAGGAATACTTGCTGCAGTATGTCACATGCAGGATGCTGCACACTGGTGGGCAGCTCTTCAACAGCACTTCCAAGCAGTTCATGGACCACTGCCAGCTTAGACAAAGGGGAGCACAGCCAGTTGTGCTTTTGTAGCTGTGAATTTACAACCCTGAATCTACAGGAAGTGTCAGATGTGACAGAGTAACCAGCAGCAGCAAAGCCAAACCCAACCCAGCCACAAAACCCAGCAGATGGAATTGCTGTGCTCCTCAGGGGTTCGCCCTCTGGAGTCAAGAGGACACATAAATATCATGCTGGGAACAGAAAGATCCTAGTGTGCTAAAAAAGTCTTATCTGATAATATTTTGCAAGCAGTCCTTAGCAAGGATGAAGGGGAAATTCTCTGTTAAAGCAAAGGTAAATCTCAACATCCTCAGAAGCCCATGAGGCTTCAGTGGTGTAACTGTGAATGTGTAGTTGAGCAGGGATTATTTTTCTGCCGTGAGAGAGAAAGGCAGGCACGTGACAGCTGAAGTCTTTTGCTTTGCAATTATCATTCTAGCACTGTGGGACTTAGCTTCTGCTTTCCTAATAAATAAGATCCCCTTGCAGTCCTAGTTCACTATGGCATTTGCAATGCAAAGACAACTCAAAATAATTTCTTCTGGCACAAACAGCTGCAGTAGAGCTCTGCCTGGTATAAGGCACCCTAGAAATCACTTCCCAGTTCATGGGTTATCTTTGGTTGACAGAAAGACTAAGTTTTGCTGGTGAACAGCAAAGCATGAAAATAATATTTAAAACAGGGAAATTCATTCCATTTAGCATTATTTCAGAATTTGTGAATAACGTTACCATATTTTCAAAAGATCACTTAAAAGAATGCTTTCCTCCCAGAACGACAAAACTTACCAAGTCTCTTTTCTTCAGATTTTCTAATAACTGATCCATTTTATGTTGATCCTTATTTGATATTTCCACTTCGTACAGACTGAAGTAAACGCCCTGAAAGCAAACTGCAGACAAAACAGAGAGAATTTGATGTTGAAGTAGTGCCTCTTGTATGAGCTCCAAACAAACAAGCGCTCTCATACCAGGAAGACAGGTGTGAAATTGATGGAAGCACTGTTTTTGAGCTGCTACACAGATTGGAGGAAGCACTGCTGCAGTCTGCATTTATTTTGGTGCAAGATGCCACAGAAATTCACCCTGTGGCTCTGCAAATCACATCCAGAGCTCACAAAGTGCAGCCTGTGGTATCTGTGCCTGCTGCAGTGCACAGCCACTCACAGACATCAGGAGCTCAACACCGTGGGGCTGAGAGCTGCCAGGATTGTCAAAACTCCAACCCAAAATGCAAACAGCAAATGAACCTCAAAGATACAGGTACAGGCAACCTCCCTCCACACCCTGCACCAAGCAGAACACAGTGGTTGACTATAGGCAAGTAAGAGTCTCTTAGCAGTTAAGGGGAGAGCAGAACCTTCTTCTCCCTTTCCCAAATCTGTGCTTTTACTTTTCTGATAGCTGAGCATTCCCTGCCTCTCCCCAGTGTCTCTGGGCTCCTCTTGCCTTCTCATATTGTCATTCACTGTCACTTGAAGTGACAAGTTGGTAACCTGTGACTACTTGCAGACACATCTTCTGGCTTTGGCTGCTAGATAACTTCAGCTCAGATGCAAGAAGTCCTGCGTCAGCCCCCAAGAGGTGGAGTGTCCCCCACCTTCCTCAGAGATCATGGAAGACAGAGGAAGGCTGTCTCCCTGCAAATCCTAGCTGCAAATGTCCCCTGCAAACATGCTTACCTTCCATGGCACCATGGTATAACACAGGCAGCTGCTACTCAACATACTAGCAGGTTTGACACTCACCTTCGTTCCCAATGTAATTTCTTTTCCCAAATGCAGCTTCTGGAAGCTTTTTCTTCAAGTCAGACAAACCCATGACATGGTTAATGTCCAGGTTGGGAGGCCTACGGGGAGAAAGGAGCAGAGGGTGAGATCATGTACATAAAAGGCTCTTAGGATTTAGCACAGCAAAGAGCACAGGTTCCCCTATCACTGTGAACCAGAGAAAGTAGCTCTGGAGAAGCTGGAGATGCAGCTTGCTTAGCTCTTAGCTGGTTTGCAGGGAGGATTAAATAATCCCACGCAGGAATGGTTGATTTAGAATAAACATCCCAAAACAGTTAAAGTACTGATGATTCCAGCTGTAGTACAGAGCCTGATCTTGTGTCCTCCTCCAGCTGCTCTTGTGACATTGCTGATTGCTCAACACCCCTTTCTGACACTGATGATTCCCCTGATGGTAAGTTGGTATGGTTACAAGAAATTGCTGATCAATGAAGGGATGGAACAGGAGAAAGAAAACCGGTTTTTGTTGACACATGGATACCCAGGGTCTGGAAACCAATCTGCCTGCTAAGGACCCAAAGGTGATCCCAAAACAATCAGCAAGAGTGGCTGCAATGCTGCACACTCCACAAATTCCACAGAAAGAAAAGCAAGTGATAACTTACAGCTGGGCTGGAATCGTGGAGCTGTACGGGGTCCTCAGGGCAATGTTGCACAAGAGCTGGCCCTGGATGGAGAGCTGGCCCCTCCATGGGCAGTACAGTGCTACAGGCAAAAGGGAGAATGGTTTAGGGAAAGCTGGAGAGGAGGGCAAACAGAGAAAGATGCATTTATTAAAAAAAAAAAAAAAAAAAAAACAACAACAACCAACCACCAGATGCTCTTACCTTTGTGGTTAGGCTCAGGTCTAGGGAAAAGGGAAAAAAAGAGGGATGTTTAGCAATGGGAAAGGGAAAACAGCCCACAAAAGCAACCCACTATTTCAGAGTGACAGCAAGCTGCTTACAGGCTCTCTCTAGCTAAGATGGGCATTTCCTTTGGCTCCCTGTACTGGCAGGCGATGACTATGTATGGGCAGATCTGCCTGGGGCGCTCCGCAGTGCTGCCATCGGACACTTCGTACACGTAGTACTACAGTAAGAAGGGAAACAGAAGAAAATAAATGTTGAGGAATGAGTAAGGCAACTCAGCCAGCACTGTGGTGCCCTTCTGTTGCAAATCACATACCTGGTTCTGCTCAAAGGCTTGGCAGGGGCTGGTCTTTGAAGGGATGTTGTTCCTGCTCATGGCAATGTGACAATCATAGCCAGGAGATGGGCAGGTATAGGTGGTGGTGTAATTCTCAGATACCACCTTGACCTTCCCCTGTGTCAGAAAATTCAAACAAACAAACAAACAAAAATCCACATAAGTGTTTGCAGAAATATATTTTAAAAGGCCCCTGAATCTTTCCTTTTCCCCAAAGACAAGTGTTGTTGGCAGCTACATATTCCCCACTACGAGAGGTATGTAGGCATTTCAGTCCTTCCAGACAGGAGGGTCTGATTTGTGGCATGGCAGACAAACAAGTGCTGCTAAGGAGAGGGAACAGGAGTGATGTGTTGTCATAGCCAGCAACAGAGAGCAGGAGCCCATGGGGAAGAGAGAGGGGCATACACTAGCCCCACGGAGGAAGGGAATGGAGCTGTGACCTGAACCACCCTAAGGCCTCTGCCTCAAACCCCAAAAACGTCCAGGGAAAGAAGTGATCCCACTGGGAATCTGAAATGTCCTCTGATCCCTGCAAGCCATCAGCCAAACCCAGTCTGATTTCTTGCTTTCTAATCTGACACATCCCATGGTGAAAAATCCACCTCTCAACAGAGCTGATTTTATACCCTATCCCATCACACTTAAATCACCAACGTGTCCTTAAAAACTGCCTGCATTGTACAGTGATTTCCAAAACCTATTCCACATAAAAAGGGACTTGTATTTTACCTTAATTAGCTTACAAATGACAATATAGCCTGACTTTCCATGATACCAGGGCCTCGGATGAAGACAGTCTGCATACTTGGAAATATACACCCCTGAGAAGACAAAGCAATGTGAGATAAGGTGAATGGTCTGTTAAGTAATGTTGATTGCTGAAAAAGCTGTGAAAAGGAAACTCCCTATGTGAAAAAGGATTTTCTGAACAGCCAGCACTGCAAACCACATTGTCCCTGGCTGCCATAAAAAGAGTAAAACTCTTCTTGACTCTTTTCCTTTTTTGTCTGCTGGCGTGGGATAGCATGATATGTTTCAGGGTGCTTCAATCTCGCTCTGTATTTGCAGACAATATGGGTAGAGAAGTATGTTGGGAAAAACATGAGGATTTGGCACAGGAGGACTCCAAAGAGACAGGCTGTAAAATTCATCTCAGTCCACCAGGACTAAGATATACACACAGATAAGTAACCAATTCCAGTCTTGCTTGGTTTGGCACTCAATGCTAGCGACCATTCAGTAATTAAGTGTCTTGGCCCAAGAAGACTTCCAGGACAAGCACTGGAAGACACTCTGCTTCTGGCAGAAGGATTTCTTGCATCCTTCCCTGCATCCTGCCCTGCGTGCCTTGAGTCCTCAGGCCTTTGGGCAAGGAACGGGTATGGACTTTAAAGGGCTTTGGCACATCACAATCTGCTCTGGTTATTAAAAGAACTGCTGGCAAAAGCTCAACAAGTGGACTCTGAAGAGCAAACTGGAGTGGAGAGCTGCCAAAAAGTCACTTTGGTGACAAGAGTGGGTGTTAACAAAGGAGAAAAAGTCTGAATTGGAGAGGAGAAGAGATACGTTTCCTGGGGAATATCCCATCCTCATCTGATTGAGGGGGCAAAAAGACGACACTGCTGCTTCTTTGATCCACTCAAGTGCAATTTACCTGGTAAGAAACAAGCAATTCTTGGTGAATCATTGCGGAAAATAGAAAGGCAATACCAGGAGTTTATCTGGGCTTTTGTTTTTGAATAAGACAATGCCACCAGAACAGTGAACTGAATGAAATCTTACCTTTTGCTGGGTCACCAAGCATGGAAATAGAACTGCTGTTTACACGGAGGCCTGTCTGACACACCTCTTTTGCCTTCAAAAGAAGAAACAGCCTCTTTTACTGTCTATTTTCAAAGGTAAGGGACACAGCTACCAAAATCTGTACTACAACTGTCAGAATACTTGCAGTGGGGAGAACACTTCAGCGCTGCCAAGTCAGTTACTGCAGACCCAAAACATCTGCAGCATAAATGCTGCTAAACCAACTGAAATCAACAGGGAGAAAATTTGTTTTGGGTGCTGAACACTGAGCTGTATTTACAAAGAGTTGTTGCAACAACCTCCAAGGAAACAGGAACGTTTTCTACATTTGTGAGGTAGGGAAAACGCTTCAGGACATCTGGATAAATTCCAACATCTCCAGAAAACAGTGCAAGCACAAGGCTGGACTTTGCACTTTCTTTATCTGCACAGGGAACTTGTTGAACTGCAATGGGGCTGGCACGAATGCAAAGGACACTGTACACTCCACGTTCACACCTGCATGGGCACAATTACTGCCTTGGGAGTGTCTCACCAGCTTTGATTTAATCCACTTCATCAAAGCACGCAAAGACCAAATGGATACCGACCAAAGAGTGGCAACAGGAGTAGCCAATTTGAACTCTTTATGGGTGAGAAATAAAAACAAATCAGTTAAACTGTACTCAGTCCCTTTACAATAAACATGGAGCACTCATCTCACCTAACATCTGCCTCCTAAAAGGAAAGCATCTAGTCTAGATTATCGAGCTAGACTCCTCCTCTGAACAACAGAGAGGCACCTCCAGACAGCAGTTCACCCACAGATTTTAGGTGCCTACATTAGACGAGGTCAAGCTGTCCTCTTCAGCTCCCTCTCTCCCGTACAAGGAGCCCAATCACTTGGCACAGACAGTGCTAAATTTCAAACAGCCAAAATGAAATGGGAAAATTCTCACTCCCAAACTTAGACTGAATGTGGTTTGTTTTGGTGTAGCTTGATCCAAATTGAACAGAACTTAACTGCATTCAGGCCCTCTCATCCTGAACAAAAACATCCCTACAGAGATTTACCATGGCATCATTAAAGCATGTTACAAGTGAATTCCCACTAGACTCTCTGAGCATCCTTGTGTAGGCAAACGTTTCACTCAAAATCAAATGCATCCTCATGAAAAAACGGGCAGGAAAACTATTTCCCAATAGCTGTCAGGCTCTCTCCCCACACAGATGGCAAAACCAAGGGGATTTGTTCAAAAAAACCTGACAGATCCTGCCTTCAGTCACAGAAATGTTTTTCTCTTCTAATTGTATGTGAAAGGTTTCACCTGCCTGCACTTGACTGTAAATCCACTGGAACAAAGGAAGACACCTTACAGCTCTCTACAGAGGGCAAAGGAGACATCAAACCGTAATCAACTGGAGAGACTCAAATTAGGACCCATCTTTAGAACCTCCCAGGAGCTGCTTTCAGAACCTGTTTTGGACTTTTTATACAGTAGTAACTGTATTGGTAACTGGGGTGCAAAGAGCCAAGTCAACAGAATTGCTAGGCTTTGGTGGGAAGGAGCACAAGTGCCAGTACTTGGCATCAACCTTCTAAGCTGAATAAACATTCTAGGTTACCTCTTTTTCATTGTCAAACAGGAGAAATGCAAAGGTCTCTTCCAGCTCCTCGTGGCTGTATCCAGCGGCTTCCTTTGCTTGGACAAAAGCTTTGAGCTGTAGAATACACAACAACACTTTGTTCCAGTCTATCTGTGCCAGAGCCATGTGGCTGAGCACTACAGGGAATACGCGGTGTGAGGACAGAACACAAATCATCTCAGGGGAGGATGCTTGGAGACACTTGTCTCCACTGAGCAGGGAAGCCTAAACTGTTTGATTAGAGGGCAGATGTATCATGCAACTACAGCTCAGAGGGTTTGGCTTCAGCCAAATGGTGTTACCCCTATTTCTTTGGTCTAACAAAGCAGCATGTGCTCCCAGTGCTGATAGCAGAGCTGCATCCATCATGTGTCTTCCATGCCAATGACAAGAAGACTATAGGGATGAAGGCAAAAAAGTGGTTTCACAAATGCCCCAGTCAGGCGGAAAAAGGGAAACTCAGGGTTAAACCTGATGCCTGCACAGGCATGAGGGCAGAAAAAACATATCTGCCTTTCTGTGAATCAGCAGAGAACTATGCAGTGCCATTAAAGCTCCCCTGCAAGGCATCAAACCAGCATTTCAACCTGCACCTGAAGGCTTGCTCCAGGATAAATGCTGAATACTGGCTGAATTGGTCTTTTATTCCTGATCACACTGGGAAGGAAGGATCAGAAAACAAGGAAGAGGCTCTCTTCAGTCAAGAACTGCAGTGGGGCTCTATAAGGCAGGCAGATAAGCCATGTGGTACAAAAGAAAGATAATCTTACAATAAACTGGAATTTACAGAGTTCTACAGCTCCCAGATTGGGGCCCCAAGGAAACACCACTCTTTCCTGAGCTTCCAGCAATGCCCTGCTCTCTCACTGGTCTTACCTCGTTCAGAAAAACATCATTTTCCACCAGAATTGCTTGGCTGTACTGAAAACCATCCTGAGATGTAGAGTCCAAGTAGGAGCTGTGCAGCACTGAAACCGCTGTCTGCAAAAGGGAACTCGACTCTTCTAACTCCGGATGGAAACCTAGAAAAAGAAAACCAAAAGCAGGTGCAAATATTAATTCTGGATGTTCCCAGATCAGAACAGGGCCTCAGCAGAGCTGGGTGGCAGCTGAGTGTGAGTCACAGCACACTCATTGAACAAGCCCATATCTCTCCCACTGGGACATCTCCAGCAGGTCCCCTCCAGCCATGCAGCCCCCAGGTCTTTGTTTGCAAGTTAATTGCCCTCAACCAGGAGGAATAGGAGCTCCCTGTTTGCCACTTCTTCATTTGCAACAGAAAAAAAGGGCAAATTGTTAACAACTGCCAGAAGCAAAACCTGATGGTAAATCAACTTTACCACCCTCTGTGGAGGTCTGAGTTTTCTCTTCTGCTAAAAAGTTACTTAGATTCATGGTGTGGGACAGCTGATGAATGCACACAGGGAAGATCCAGGTCCATGGTCAGATCACTTTCTCAGGGTTATCAGTTTTACTCTAAAAACCTTCAGGTCTTGATGAATGTGGTTTTCAATGCCACAGCTTCAAAGCCTCAATGGGAAGAGCTTTCCCAAAACTCAAATTCTCTCCTAAGGAAAACACCTCAGCAAGACACTTCCCAACAGCATCCCACCAAGAAGAGATCCCAAAGCAGCCAACAAATTAAACATGGATGCAGAGACCAAGGAAAGCCCTGCAATTCTTACACTCTCACAGCTATTAAAGTCCAAATGTTAAATAAAGCAACCATGTAGAAATACAGGAAATCCTGGGCTTGTCTCTGTAGTACATTTAAAAAGTTCTATTACTGGTGATGATTCATGATCTACGGGATTTCAAATCTCCAGCTGATTTTGCAACACAGACATGTTGCACAAGTTTACTTCTTACAACCCTGTGAACATCAAAAATATAAAAGCAATCACCTATGAAGGAAGAAACGTGGAAAGTCCAAACCTGATGTGATGAAGAGGTTTTGCACGCTGGTTGCTCTTTAAGAAAAACCCTCAGAGCAATTTTTGAAGATAAGTTCTCATTTTAGCTTCTAAAGCGGAAAGGCCCATGTTGCTTTGGCAATGAGATAGCATCAGTTGTTGCCCTGCAATCTCCATGGGGTTTGTCTCCTGTTTTTACAGGGTAAATTTTAGTCTGCTTCTTCTTTTCCTCCTCTCAACTCGAAAAAGACCGAAACATTGCCTACGCGACAAATCTTGCTGTTTCTCTCAATACAGTCAGGGCCAAAAAAAGGAGTTAATGTAAGGGAAAGGGGGAAATACCAGATTGAAGTGTGTACATTAAAACCATTCAGCTGAAGTGTGAGTCTGCACTGTTGGGCAGAACAGGAGACAGCATCTGCTCTGTGCCAAGCAAAAGACAAATCTGGACAAAGCAAAAGGTTGAGGGGAAAGACTATAAAAACCTCTCAAAAAATGGGTCAGGTGGGAATGGAAATTGGGAGCATGGATGGTCTTTAAAAGTACTTTTGCCCCTCAACTCTACATTTTCAGTGCCTTTTTGTATTTAGTTCCTAATAGTCCTCCTTTTAGGTGATGCCTCTGACCCTGATGTGCTTAAACTAGCACAGAAAAATGAAAAATAAGGTCTTCCAGACCTCTGTCAGTATTATTGTTTTGCATCAAGCAAGGATAGGAAGGGATATATGTTTGCTCACTTTTTTCCTTATTTGCCTTTCATTTCACTTTGTCACCCACTTGTATCTTCTAGATCTCAAGGCAGTAATCAGGCTGTTCAGACTCCTCAATGTGAATCAGATCAGGGAATCCCGTCCCAGCTCTGCTCAAAAGCTTGGGCTGAACACAATGTCCCTTTCTGCTTCCTGCCCTGAGCACAACAGCATTTGTGTCCAGAGCTATGCTCTGAGCTGCAGAGCAGCAACAGACCTGTGCTCAGCATCTTCTCTACCAGCATAAACAAGCTCAGCTCCCAAAAGCACAGGATTGCAACTGGTGCTATCACATTCTGCTCCTCCTACCTTGCAACTCGGCATCATTGAACAGTTTGGGGGTTTGGAGCATGAGAAAAGCGTGTCTAAATGCATGAGCTGGGAGCCAGCTGTGTCTTTCCATGCTGAGAAACTGAGTTGACAGAGGAGATTAAGGGGTTAAACGCCCCTCCAGGCACAGAATGCATATTGAAGGTTTGGGGTGTTAAATGACCAAAAGCATCAGATATTCAGTATCTTCCATGGGTGAAAACTAAAGGCTTTTTAAAAAGTCTTCAAAGCTCTGCAAAGTCCAACATATACAGCAAGTTTGCAGGTTGCAACTCAAACAATTGTTCCTTCTGTTCCTTGCGAGTTCAGCAGCAGAGTTAAAAAAAGAAAAAAAAAAGTCCAAAAAAAGTTGCTGCAGTAGTACAGAATGAGATGAAACAATCCGAGTGTGGCATCAATTCCAGCAACTCACTGTGACCCCATCTCCCCTTTCAGATTTCAGAGGCTCCTTCAGATCTGTTTCCATCCTAAGGAAGAGTCTATGCTCACAGAAACACCTGCAAAACCCTGACACGTCCAGGTTGCGTTTTGTGCATTTTATGGTGAGGTTGACATTCACTGTGCAGGCTCTGAGCAGGAGAAAGTGAAAGTGCCTAAACCAGAAGCAAAAGTGAAAGTGCCCATTTTCCCTCGGAGCAGCTTGGATATGCCACCACCACCAGCCGGCATCTCGAAGGGAAAGGAGACAATTTTTTTTGCAGGGGATCAGTGGGACAGCATTGATGCATCGCTGGATGGATGGGTGGATGGATGGAGAAGCCCAGCATGGGTTGGCACCAACACAGCTCACGTGAACCCACAGTGGATGTAATCTGTGGCCTGAAATCCTCAGGAGGGGATTTCACAGTCCTGGTGATTACCTACCCTGCAAGCAAAGGAGAAGAACAGTCACCTTTACAGATCTTAAAGATCCCAGGAGCTGAAAGATGTTGTTCCTCTTCTCAATTCCGCGCTGGTACCGGTCAGTGGGGGCTGACCGAGGCCAAACAGCTCAGACTTCGCAATAGCAGGATCCTCTTTCTGCTCATTTGTCTTCACACGACATATGGATGGCCTCACCCCATGGAGACTTCCAAAGCCAGCCCAAGAGGAAAACCCACGGCTTTTGAACCGCTTACAAGTACAGACTTGTACTAGAAAACAAGGTTTGCTTTTCTTCTTTATTTTTTTTTTAAACCTTAATGTTTTAGTGGTGTTTGTGCATGCATCTTGATGCTGTCAGACCTCTAAGAATCTGCTATCCAGTGTTTCCATGCATGCTGAACACAGCCACGCTGCTCACCTATGGGCTTCCATCCAGTTCTTGGCACAGCTGCTCTGCACAACCCCTTCCCACAGCCCTCCTCCATCCTGTCTCCCTATAAGCAGCATTTCTTTCATTTTTTGGGTGTGGTGCCATCATTAGCATGAGCTGTAACAGCAGGCAGCACTGCCAGCCTCAGTTCTGGCATCACACATCACTGGAAAGTTCATGTACTGCAAGCTGAGCTTCCTGAACACCATCCTCCTTTTTTGGCCCTGCTGACGTCCACTTTCTCTCTTCTTTTTTTGCTGCTCTTGCTCTTCAGCTCCTTAATTTTACTTTCTAACCACCTCCAGCACATGGTCATTATTATGGCAACTACACGAACCATCCCTTTTAATTCTGCATTATAAAACACTCACTGTTACCTGCTTCATCAGCTCTTACCGCAAAACTTCTTTTAGCTACAGCCTGCACAGCCCGACTTTTATAATGAGCTTTGGCTCATTAGTGCTGAAGCACTGCTGTGCAGAAGTCTCTTCTCTTTCAGTGTAAGCCCAAAACAGAGCCAATTTGCAAACTGCTCAACCAAGGCAGACCCCAGAGGCTGCTCTGTGAAGCACAGCAGAGCAGTCCCTGCCATGGAGCAGGAGTCCTATGCCCATGAGGACTGAGTTCAGGCAGCATGGAACAGTTACCATGGCACTGAAGCAAGAAACAATTTGCTTTGGCTTATTTGAGCCTCTCTGGGCTTTCTTGGGTTTAAGTTTGTGTTCTTCAAAGCCTTTCAGTCTCAAAATATGATCTCTTCCACCAGATAAGTGCCTTGTTCCTGCTGCTCCTGCTGTATCAGCCACTTTTACAGCTTTGTTGCTTCTTTTTCTTTCACTTTCTGGCTTTCTTCCTTTTTATTCCTTACACCCTAAGATAAAGGCAACTGTTCTAACCTCACATTTGTAGGGTTACGACTGAACAGAGAGGGCTGAACCTGGCTTCAATAACAGCATTTTCTGAACGTTCCACTGCAGGATGCTACAGATGGGTTCAAAAATCCCAACAAATAAGTGAGAAAAAAACAATTCTATTAAATACTAAGATTCCAGCTCTTCCTCAGGAAGCCCCTGAGCCACAAACCTTTGCAGACAGCATGAGTATCCACGAGAAAGAGTGATGTACGTCTGTCTTCTTCAAATGCTTTTTCTTAAATCACAACTCCTGGATCCAGAGCACTGTCCAAGGTGGATCTTTGGACTGAGCTGGGACAGCTCATTAAATCAGCACAAGGTTTTACCCCTTATCCAATGCAGGTGGAGCCAGGTCTGCACCAGTGTGACCACGGTAGGAAGCATCTCTTAATCTATGTGGTGCTTTCATGGGCAAGACCAGCAGCTTATAGAGTCCATTATCCTGCAACTCTTACAGGCTTCCTGCATGTAGATCATTGCAACAGATCATTACAAACCACCTCTCTGCAATGTATGCTTCCTTTCCACAGAAAGACAGTGGTTGGCTTGCACCAAAGTTCAACTGTGGGGCTGTTTTCCACCAGAAGAACTTTTTACGAGGACAGGTAATGACAGGACAAAGGGTAATGGCTATAAAATGGAAAAGGGTGCATTTAGACTAGATATAAGGAGGAAATTCTTCGCTGTGAGGGTGGTAAGACACTGGAACAGGTTGGCCAGAGAAGTTGTGGATGCCCCCTCCCTGGAAGTATTCAAGGCCAGGCTGGATGGGGCTTTGGGCAATCTGGTCTAGTGGGAGGTGTCCTTGCTCATGGCAGGGGGGTAGGAACAAGATGATCTCTAAGGTCCCTTCCAACCTGAACCATTCTATGATTCAAGTTGCTGTGGCAAGGGGAACATTTTGGAACAGCTTTCTAACTTCTGCAATTAGCTGGAAGAAGTAAGTAGGTGGATGCAGCTCCCTTTTCCTAAATTAACATCCTTGTCCTTAAACCCAGGAGCTACGTCTCCATTGAGTGAGATGGTACCATTTGTAGGCTCCTGGTTTGACATACTTAAAACACTCAGACACAGTGGTTGCTGCTAAGCTGGAAAACCCAGGTGCTGGGCTGGATTTAAAATTACCCCTAGGATCAGGCAGCCTGGGAATGCAGGTATCTAGGCTGAAAACATTTAAATTTATCACCTTTTAGGAGTCAGGCTATGCAGGAAGCCCCTGACAGCCTCTCAGGAGAGCTACCGCTCTGCCCAGAGAATCAGGAACCTTTGTAGAGCCAACTGCACTTGATTTTTTTTCCCAATGTAGCTTTGGACAGGTCATGGAGAGATGAGGGTCTCCACCCTTGGCTGGGCAAAGTCAGAACTGCCCCAGTCTGATGTCGGTGACGATCTACTCAGAGCAGTTCTCCTCCAGATAAACCTTTCAGGTAACATTTCTTTGATTTTATAACCTCCCTCCTGTTGCCTTCAGTCGCTCACATAACTGACGATGTGGTTATTACAGGTTTTCCCTCATTAATTCATCACACAGGCAGCTGTTGCTGTCTTTTATCTCTGCAGATGTTCCTCAAAGTCCCTGTCCTGCTGCAGCTCTCCTCTTCTATCATCTTATACCAGGTTGCCACCTCTTGTAGATTCACTCCACTGCAGGTGTCTGCATTGACTCTTCCCAAATCTAGCACTATCACAGGTATTTTAGCACTTAGACAACCAAAAATACCCTTTTCTTTACAAAACCAGCCAGCCCAATGGTTCTCCATGCTAGCACAGCAGCCCTGATGGCCTAAGACTGTCAGACACCGCGAGAGAGCTGTAGACACGTCCACAGCAAACTCAAAACCCACTGATGACAAATTTACCTTTGCTACACGATGTTTCGTGGAACCCTCGCACGCAGCCCACAGGTGAAACTCACACCCTGAAACCCAGCGAACCACACTACACTTGTAGAGAAAATCCAACCCAAGAAAAGTCACAACGTGAGCTGGAGATCCTCCGATGCTGTGATGTCCTGGACCTAAATGACACATTTTGCAATGATGTCTGGGGTTTGGCTTGGACCCTTACCCTTCCTTTGGTTTATTCCATTGCATTTATTTTCCTCTCATGGAAGCTCTTTTAGTGTTGAATTTCTTTCTTTCATTTTCCTGTTCTGCTTGAGTTGAGTTAGGAGTTGGACTTGATCCTTATGGGTCCTCTTCCAACTCAGGATATTCTATGATTGATACAGTGATAGAGTTCTACCCTCACATTCTCTGTGAACTCTTTGGCTATGGAAATTACCAAGACACACTTAGAGTTCCACATAAAAACAGAAATGAAGCCGAATACTAAAATCTACCCCATGCACGTGCCAATTTTAGACATCCACCAGAACTATCCGGTAGTTATTTCATCATCATCAGAAAGAAAAAAAAAGCCAAACAGTGCCAAAACAGCATTTACAAAAAAATGATAAACATTTCACTTTCTTGTCTGAAGGTGATTTTAACGAATATTCATGCTTCAGCAGACGCCAAAGTGACCAACATACATATTTCACATCATAAAACTGGCCCAATTCCACCCAAATCAATGCTAATCAGTGCTGGCAAGCGTTTGTCCCAGTGCTCCTTCTCTTCAGCTGGGGCTGAGCTACGGAGAAAATCAGCAAATTACAGCAGAAGATAAAGTAAAAGTGGCTATGTTTAATCCAGATAGGTTCAACATTCTGGATTATTGCACAACTCCACGAAGAGTCGTGCCAACGCAGCACGAAATCTGGCTGGACACTGATAAGGAGCATCAAGGGGTCGGTATTTGGGAACAGAACACTCAAAGCAGCTCTGCTACTGCCAAAAACCCACCAGGTTTAATAGGAACACTAAAAATAGACCTAATGAGTGTGTAAAACCAGTTTTAGAGCCATGGAACACAATGTTAGGAAATTTGTCTACCCAGATTTTCTCCTGTTAAGGAGTGCATACAGATGGCAAAGCCCAGCTCCTCCTCAAACCAAAGGCCCTAAGCAATTTGGGGATGACTCTAAGCAGTACGGGGATGACCTTGAAGGAGAATTGTGCAAAACCAGTGCAGAAACACCCCCTGACATGACAATTCCCACCCCATCAGGGCTCCTAAGAGGGAACAAAGAGCCCTTCCAGCCCTCACCTGTGAGGTGCCACAGGCAGTGCCCTCTGTTTGCATTTCCACACTCTGAAGGGCACCAGCGTGGCTCAACCCAGCTCCCAAGGACGGGCCGAAAGCGTGTGCACATAGAAAGCAGCCCCCAAAAATTTAAAAATTAAAAAAAGAGACCACAGTTTTCCCAGTGCCACCTTTTCGTCTTTTTCCACCACACAGCTTGGAAAAGCCAACGCGTCCCCAAGGTGAAACAGAAAGGGCTTTTGCTAAGGTTTGAAGGCCTTGGAGGCTGAGTGCATCCCTCACCCAGGGGCGATGCAGGGGGGAAAGGGGAAACCTTTGAGGCGCTCCCCGCTCCCTCTCAGCGCCAGATTTGGAGGGCAGGGAGCTAAACCCACCCCCAAACGCCTCTCCGACATAGGAAGGGATGGAGCCGGCCCCCCTCAACCCGTGTCTCGGTTCCCTCACGCCGCACCGCTCACCCGTGCCCGGCCCTCCGGCCGTCTCCTCCCGCCGCTCGCCCATGGCCGGGGCTCTCTCCGCTTCGCTCCGCTCCGTTCCGTCCCCTCACGCCGCCCGCATGCCGCCCGCCCGGCCCTCAGCGCGGCTCCGTTCCCGGGCCGGGCGGGCCGGAGGGCTCAGGAAGAACGAAGCAGCATTGCGGGGTTTGCGGGCAGCGGGCCGCAGCCATCCGCCGGCCCCAGGAAGGGGAAGGGAACCGGGGAGGGGAAGGGAGAGGGTGAGGGCGGGCCGAGGGCGGGCAGCAGCGGTAAAAAAACAGAAAGTGAAAACTGAACCGGAAAGAGAGCGCGGCCGCGCCCGCGGCTTTCCTCTTCCCGCGGGTCAGTGCTGCCCGGCCCTGGTCCCAGCACGGCCCTCCGTGGCCTTCCCCTCAGCACTCAGCAGCCCCTTCCCTCACAGTCCTCAGCCCCTTCCCTCACAGCTTCTTCCCTCACAGTCCTCAGCCTCATTCCTCACAGTCCCTACTGCCTTCCCTCAGCTCCCCCAGCCCCTTCTCTCAGCTCTTCGCCCCTTCCCTCAGCCCCATCCCTCACAGCCCTCGGTGCAATCCCTCAGACCCTTCCCTCAGCTTCTAGTGCCATCCCTCAGCCCCCTCCTTCAGTCCCCAGCCCCTTCCTTCAATCCCTTTCCCTCAGCTCCTGCAACCCCTTCCTGCAGCCCCTTGTTGCCTTCCCTCAGCTCTCAGCCCCTTTCCTCAGCTCTTGGCACCGTTCCTCAGCCCCCAGCCCCTTCCCTCACAGCCTTTAGCCCCTTCCTGCAGCCCCTGGTGCCTTCTCTTGACCCCTTCCCTCAGCCCCATCCCTCAGTCCTCAGCCCCGAGTGCCGTTCCTCAGCCCCTTCCTTCAGCTCTCAGCACCATCCCTCAGCCTCTGGTGCCTTCCCTCACTCTGACCTCCTCAGTGCCATTCTTCTCAGCCACTTCCCTCATCCCCTCAGTCCTCACTTTGTGCCCAGGGCCCCAGTCCTTCCCTCAGTGCCTTTCTTTGGTCCTTCTCTTGGTCCCCTCCCTGGTTCCCTCAGCCTCTTTCCCTTGTCCCCATCCCTCAGGGCCTTCACCCATCCCTTCAGTGCTTATTTGCAGCCATTTTCTCAGCCCCATCTCAGTGCCCTCCTGTATCCCTTTGTCCCTGCTCTCATCCTCCATCCCCTCTGCCCTGTCCCCAGGCTTCATGGTGGCCCTGGGCTCTGCTCCATAGTGTCCTCAGGCAATGTCATTGAGTGACATTAAGGAGAAAAAGCAGATAAATAATCCGTTTTCTGGGATCTGTCTTGATCAGCTGGGCCAGGAGATGAGTTTTCACTTGAATAAATGTTTGTAAACCAAGGGACAGAAAGGGCTTTGGGGCTTTGTTTTGAGGTTGGGTATATTTCTGTATGTTGGGTAGCCACAGCCTTAGCAAACGAGGGAAAAAAGGAGAAGGATAGAATAAGATGACCATGTGACAGCTCCCTTGTAAATCACTTCTTACTCAATGCCTTGCTGCAGGTTGGTGTCATGCTGTTGAGGATATTTCACCATCTGAACATCTCACAGCCACAGCAGCGGAGAGTGCTGTTAAGCAACGAAGAACCCAAGGTGTGGGGAAGAGGAAGGGACTTTTGCCTTGTCCTGCAGCCAGTGATGGCAATCTCATGCTTTGACCATGTAGTGGAGTCATCCTAGATCCTATTGACAAACCTGGAATTCCTGTTGGCATTGCTGGTCCTGCATGGAGCTAGCCAAGGAGTAAGAAAAAAAAGCTTTCTATGTCCCCATGCCATAATATTTGGATGAGTGAGATGGAACCCCTGCAGCAGTTGTACGGAAACATAGATCCGTAGGAATTATTTCTGATGAGGAAAAGTAGGGTTTCTGGTGAGAGCTCCTTTCTCAGTGATCCTATTTCATGTTGTGAAAACATAAGGAATTTGAGGGAATTTTTGTCATCAGTTTTTGGTGGGGAGAGTAGGGACTGGAGCCTCTGGAGTTCAGGCACCATTTCTTACTGAAGCTTTTCTTCATGTCTTCCTGGTCAGGTAGGCACGTGTGGTCTCTGTAAGAGAAAAACCCATGTTTTGGGGCTAGTTCCTGGCAATTCACTATTTTTACTTCTTTGAAAGAATGACTCATAAAGTTCAGGTATATTTAAAAGTCTAAAATAAAGAAGTAGTCATCTGAACATCAACTTCCTCTTCAGGAAAAAAATATGAATGATACATGCAGATGCTGTCAGTCACTTCTTTCTCGGAAGAGAAAGAAAATAGTTGCAATGAAATGAGTCAGTAGGGAGGTGGAAGCAGCAGTTCCTGAAAATGATAGTGGCCTCCTGTGTAAAGACAACAACCCAAAGATAAAGCAAATAATTCACTTTGAGATCATTATGGGCTGTGTGAGGCAGTGTTAGGATTCCCAGCTGCTGCATGAAGCATACAAACCCAGCCTGCAAACACAGAATGGTGCAGGACCTGTGGGCTCTCTCCCTGCTTCCTGCTGTGTGTGTGACAGCAGATGACACAGAAATACATGGAAACATTGATTTTTTTTTTTTCCATTTCTTTATATGTGGCATCAAAAATAGGCATGGCTTTCTCTTGGTTTCTGAAGAAAATAGGTTTGTGACTGTACTGTTTCTGCCTGTCTGTCTCTACTGTTAACTTTTGGAGCCATTAGCTGGTTTCAGCCCTATTTGACAGTGACTTGGTGGTTTCACAGGCACCTTTCTTCAATTTTCTAGAAAATTGGTGAGCTGCTGGAGCACCCTCTTCATCTCCTTCCTGCAAGAGCATCTGAAGTGTGAACTGCCCCCTAGGCTGCTGTGGACATGGATGGGAGGAGGTCGTTTGTGGCTCAAGGTAATTCAGAATAAATATTTATGTTTGGGTGGACCTGAAAGCCAAATCCAAGACCTTAACTGAAAGAGAAAAGAGAAGGAAGAGAGCTTTTGGGCATGGTTGACCTTTTTGTTTGCCCATTACGTTTGGCCATTTCTGCTGGTATGCCCAGAAAAAAACCTGCAGTTGTTTTTTTAAAGGTGTCATGGAAAGTTTGTGAAGATTGTGAAGATTTCTGGGCATTTGAGAAGGGGTGGGAGGAGGCTGCTGCCTGACAACACAAAGGTTGAGCCCTCGTTGTTTCATCCAGGGGGACAGAAAGAGCTTTATTTCCACCCATTTCTGCTCTATTCTGCTTTCTGTAAATGAATATTGAACCAAAGAGCAAGGGAAAAAGTGAAATGCAAAGTCAGGGACTTTCTTGACCCCAAAGTCTACTTTATTCAACAACACTGTCGAGAGCGCGTCATCCTCCATCATGCTGTCATGCCACATCCTCCACTCAACTCAGGCAAAACTCTCACAATCAGTTTGAGAAGTTGCAGCAACAGAACCAAATTTTACTTAAGCCTGTTAATTTTTTCATCCTCTCATTAATGTTAGGTGAACTCTCCTAAAATACTGCAGCAAATACCACCTCCAGCTCTGTGCAGGTGCAGGAATCCTCCAGCACTACAGTGTGTGTATGGTTTGTGTGGTTTCTCTGAGAACAAGTGTAATATTTATCACCTGGTTTCTATGGGTGATAAGTGGTTTGAGATCAAATGCAAAGGAGGAATGGCTGAGTCTTCTCCCTCAAAATCTTCCCCCTTATGATCCCAGCATTTGCTTATCTAGATAGGGCAGCATGTATTCCAAGCCTACCCATATTTTATTTCTGAGCAAATACCAAATAGTTCTCCACCTCCTGACATGTCCATTAATGACATGTTCCTTCTTGTGTTTGTTGGAAAATGCCTTATATTTTCATTGCCATTAAACTCCAGTATTTACTCACGCTGTATTTGCAGAGTACATCTCCTGCAGTAAAGTGTGGTTAAGATTTTCAGTTTCTGGCTTGATTTATTCTTGTGTTTGGTTTTTGGCTATTTTGACATCTTGCAGCTTCCTAGGAAACCAACTTTTTGTTCAAGTTGTGATGACAAACATTTGAGTAATTCTAGCAGCATTGGGGGAACAGGACTAAAGTTGTTAAAGCAAACAAACAACCACTTAGAAAAGCCTCTAACAAAACCTATCTTGTTTTATGATATTTTCATGACTGTAAAACCACACACCACACAGCTACAATGTCCAGCCAGGAAATGAGTCAAAAATGATGAGTGTAGATTAGCATTTTCAGTGGTGAACAAGCAATTTTTTTTTTATCAAGTCCCTTCACCATTTTTTTCAAATTGTTATTGAAGTAGTTTCTTAAAAAAAAATAATAGCTGTGCTGCTTACCCTATAACTTGCAATGTAAACCTGGCAATCTCTGCAGACAGTGTTTATGTAGTACTTTCTAAACATTACCTATTGCTCCTTACCAGGCACAAAGCTGGAGCCAGAGGACATAAGCTCACTTTGTCACTGAAATGTTGCTGCTTGTTCATGGTGAGAGGTGAGACCACATGTATGAGACCATCCAGGTCTTCTAAGCAGAATGTCCCTTTCCTCTCTTGCAGTAATTAGTTCTGTAGTGATAAAGCAGAGAGAGTGTTTGCAATCATTATCTTCAGAGTTGTTAATATACTTCAGAGCTGGTGAGGTGGGAGTAGGTTGTGATCCTACTCACAGGAGTGATATTTGCAGTGGATTATTTTCTCATAGATGGAAATTTAGATTGTGTCCATGATCCTTCCTGAGAACTGTTAATTTCTCACTCTTATGGAGAGATTTCCAGCCTCTATCTCCTTCCACATCATCCTGCATTCTCCTCAGCAAAGAGGTGTGGGAGGCTTTGGAGGTGCTGGCTGGTCTTGGGGAGTAAAGTTTCTCCTGTCTTGCCACAACACCCCATGCAGGGATGCTATAACCCTCCCAGATCAGTCAGTAATATTCATTCTTTGCAGAGGAGAAAACTGAAGCAGCAAGTGCTTTGCTGCAGGCCAGATAAGGAAGTGTGTCAGGCTAGAAAACAATCACTCCTAGCCTTTTGCTCTGACCAACTGCTTTCAGGTGTTGCATATATATGTTTTAAAATAGGAATACTTATTCCTGATCTTATCAAACTGAGTAGACACCACATTTATCTCTTTATATTATTGTCTGTATCATAATTTCGACAGCTGATTAACCCACAGCCTTGGATGAACTGCAGCTGAGGTATATGCAGAGTATGCCCACTTCTCCCTGACACTACCTGCTGTTCTCCTGCACTAAGCAGATGAGTTCATTAACTCCTTAATGCCATCCCTGGACAAACCCTGGGGCAAGAGGTGAGTGAACTTGCGTGGTTTCCCAAGATCTCTTTCAGCCCTGCTTGTGCTTCTGTTACAGTACTGGTATGCCAGCTCTATGTCTTTAAATACTGAAAACTCTGAAAACTTTAAAAGCAAATACACAGCTACCACATCCTGCCTTTTGGGCTGGAATGAATGGTTATAACATATGGACAGAAAGGATAACACCTAGCGTTTTGTGAGGTCCCATCCTGGGCCAGTTCTTGCAGTGTTGCAGCTGAAAGGATGTAGCAATTTGAGTTTTTAAGTAGTGCAGACACTTTTCCTATTACATGAAAGTGGGAGCAGGCCCACCACGGCTCTGAACAGAAGTTTCCCACTGGAGTTATTTCTTCCTTCTGCAATGGAAAATTTGTTTTGTTCAAAATAAACACGAAAACGTTCACTGCTGGAAAACAGATTTTTCTCGTGGTGTTTGTTCCTTACCTGAGCATCTGACACACAGCTGCACCCATGGCCTCAGACCTCTCAACTGGGAACAAGCATAGGACAGACTTCCATTTTATATGTGCAGTCACTGCAGAAGAGTAAGAAGCAATATATTGTTTTCTAAAAATGTCTCTTTTTTATGGTTTCGGACTTCTTGTTGCTGTGGTTAAAAGGAGGAAACAGGTGTTACTCAGTTCACAGTGTACCCTAAAGCACAGCTCCCAAACACCTGAGGAACACGTATACAGATGCAAAATGAGTGGGCAGAGGAAATACATGAACAACAATTGCAAGTGTGTGGCTGGACAGGTAAATGAAGAAATTCTGCAGAATCTGTCCTCAGAGGGAGCAGCTCTCCTTGCAGATCTGCTTCTGAAGAGACTGTTTGGGGTGAGGGTTTTTTTTCCTTGGTCTTTGTGTGTAATCCGTTTCCTATATCTCCTTGTTTACTTCCTCCAGCACTTTGGAAGAGTATCAGGGGAAGACTGCAAGAGTGGCACTGCTATGAAAGTAGGACACACGAGACAGCTGACACACACTGCCTCTTTCAAGACCTGGATGTAAATGAGAAAAGGTTAATGACACTATCACATGGCAGATGTCCAAGCTGCTGGCAGCTGTTGACAAAGCCTGGCTCTGCTAGCAAAATTAAGGTGCCACTGTTTTTGAGTGTGCAGCACCTTTTTGAGCACAGGAAGCACGGGGTCAAGTTGCATTTCTCAAACCAGCACCCAAATTTAACTCCTTGCCCACGCAGACGCCAACCTGCAAGTCTGGTTTCACTTTTGGGTAAATGGCTTTGCCAGGGCAAAACAAACGTACAGGCATCAAGGTCTCTTACAAAGCCCTCATAAAGTTACTCAGTTACCCAAATAATCCATTGGGAATTAGGATGGCAAATGCTTGGTGTTTTTGTCAGTGAATATACAAGTGCAGGGTAGAACGGGGAACCTTGATCTGAGAGGAAGAAAAACCAGAGATGAGTGGCAGATAACTGCACAGACTGGGTTCTTTCTCTATCTCTCTGCAAAGAGCAATAATTCAGAGATGGAGCAGGAGGGGAAGGTAGAATTTGAAGCCTGTGCATTACATGACACTTTGATTTTAGTCCTAGGTGGTAAGATGGGAGAAGCAGAGAATGTGCAAGAATTTAGGGCAGTGCTGTTTATATGCATAATCTCAGGGTGACACATGCTCCTATCCTCTGCAGTTCGGTTGCTGTGGCTTGCCTCCTGCTCTGCGGTCCCAGAAAACTGATCAGCAATTTGCTCCTGCTCCTGAACCAAAGGAAGGGATGTGCTTGGAGCTGTGTGCCTGCAGTGGGTGAGCTGACATTGCATTTGTCTCCTGTGGCAGGGACCCGGGTACCTGAGACACCAGCAATTTATCAATGGTTTCATCAGCTGTGTACGTGTCTTTGCAGGTTCTGCTGCTGCCTCCATGTGGGCACAGTTATTTTGGAAGCTTTAAAATAAAGATTTTCAAGAGTGCATCTTACCCTGCGAGAGCAGAGATCTGGGAAAGACAGTGAAGTGGTGCAGGAGGGTTGCACTCTTCTGGATGAATCAAGTAGGAATCAAGGGATTTGGGGTTTATTTTCAGCTTTGCACTGATTTCTTTTTGAAATCTTTGGCAAATCACTTTTCTGTGCTTTTGTTTCTGCTGTCCTGCCTATGTGTAAATTTTGCAGAGCAGCCATCAGCTCTAACGCTGTGCGTACACAGGACCCAGCAAAACCAGTGAGCTCACACCCTAATACAAACAACGAAATCTGCCTGGCTCTCTGTTCCACATTGCATGTGTGACGTGCTGTTTCCAGGAGGTAATGTAATCAATGACACAATTAACAAGGAACTTGCTCTGGTCCTGGTGATGAAGAACAGCTCGCTCAGTGCCAGGACCACTACATTTGTGGCAAGCAGCACGTCCCACTTGCTCCAGGTCTTCCTACTCCCAGTGCTCTTCCAGTCCCCTCCAATGCACCCCAAACATTTTTGCTGCAAGAGCTCCCCCAAACATATGTGCACCCCATGTCTTGTGCCTGGGATGCTCCTCATATATACCAGTACCCACAGGACCCCTTCCCCATACCTCAGTGCCCCAAATTCTGCCTGCTCACACACCCAGTGTCCCCNCCTCCCAGCTTCACTGCCCCTCTCCCCACATACCACTTCCTCCAGTCCCTCTCCCCACACCACTCCCTCCAGCACCATCCCTCCCCACTACCACTCACCCTCTCCCCACACACCCCTCCCTCCAGTTCCCCTCCCCACACACCACTCCCCCACGCCCTCTCCCCACGCACCACTCCCCGCAGTGCCACCGCCACCCCCGCGCACTACAACTCCCGGCAGCCCCCGCGCCGAGTGCCGGGGCGGAGCGAAGCTCCGGGCCGTGCAAGGCCGCAGCGGCCCCGGCGGCGGGGCCATGGCGATCCCCGTGAGCACCACCGGTTCCCTGCGGGGCGACATCAGTGCGTGGGGCCGGGGAGCGGAAGCGGGGCAGCTGGGCTGTAGGGCCCTGGGGGCGTGAAACCAGCGGGGGAGGGTTTGGAGGGGGGGNAACCAGCGGGGAAGGGTTTGGAGTGGGGGGGAGAGGTTGGCTTTGGGGCTGCTAGCACTGTGGTTTGGGGGATTTGGGGGGCGAGCAGGTTCTATGAAGGGGATAAGAGGACGGGGGAGGATGCTCTGTGCTTCTGGAGAAGGGATTGGGATCTTTGTTCCTCCATAAGCAAATGTGTGTGTTAGCCAGAGAGGCAGAGCCGTGCGTCTTCAGCAATTCCAGAGATCCGGGCCTGGCTCTGCTGCTCCATCACCCTGCAGCATCCCAGGTGTCACCTTGGGTGTGGGGATCTCTGGGTGTCTGAGCCCCATGGCCCTGTCCTGTAAGGAGAGATTTAAGGAACGTGGGTTGTTTATTGGGATCTCTGATGAGCCTTTAATTAAAGTGCTGCTGGAGGTTTCCGTCACCGTTCCAGCCCTGTTGGTGACAAAGGGCTCCATCCTCCCTGGGACCTCTGCAGGAAACCATTACAAAGCTCCAAGGGAAAGACAATATCACATCATTTAGGCAAAGAGCATGAGAATCTGACAAGAAGATAGAGGCTTGCACGTTGCCACAATGGTGGTGGTGAAAGGGCCATTGTCCACGTTGCACCATCCGTGTTGGGACTGTATTATTCCATATTTTAAAAGAAAAAAGGGCAAATCAACCTCAAACCATGCAAGCTTTTTAGGTTACAGGCTAAAAAGCACGAGGCTGCTCCTATAAACCCTGCTTTGGCAGAATACTGAGGTGTTTGTGTGGAGGGAATGGGTTCACCTTGCTGAAGGTGGGGTGGAAATACGTGCGACTGTGCTTTACTCCTTGCTAACCAGTAAGGAAAGCACAGCTGGAAGGAGATGGTGCTGCTAGTTTGTGCTGGGAAGGCAAAGCTCAGGCTTTATAGATGGAGATAGGGAGCTAAGCTGGGAACTTTGCTTGTCAAAGCTCTGCTGGGAAGGACTAACCTTGCTGGAAGGCAGTTTTTGGGTAGGGTGGAGTTGCTCTCTGGTGCTTTCTGGAGATTTCAGGTGGAGGCAGTAAGAATGTTGCTCCTGTTGCTGATGATCTGTGCACTCAGAGGGGTGAATCTGGACCTCACTGAATGCTGCTGGGGGTTTGTATGTGAATCACTGCAAAGCATTTCAAAAACTGTAAGGAAATGCAGTGTTATGAGCAGCCCCAGTGAGGACTGCTCAGTGGAGAGTCCCCACAAGCAAAGCACCACATTTAAAATGACATGCTGGATTGGGGATGCAGTAAGAAAGAAACTTCTTATGCCTATCTCTCTCTTCTAGCTCCCATCCTGTGTTCCCATTCTGGCAGAGCCGCTTTTTTCCAGCACAGAAACTCCTTTGCTCTGTGATTATATTTTTAAAACTCATCCATTTTTTTTTCCTCTGTAGGCTTCTGGGCTGATCGAACACCGGTTCATGAAGCAGCCAGGAGGGGAGAAATCCTGCAGCTGCAGCAGCTGATAGAGAGCGGAGCGTGCGTCAACGCCGTCACCTACGACTCCATCACCCCCCTGCACGAGGCGAGCCTGCGAGGGCAGACACAATGTGTCAAACTCCTACTGGCTGCAGGGGCCCAGGTGTGCATTCAGTTGTGATCCAGCTGCAAACCAAGCTCCCCTACTTCTTGCTGGAGCATCCATGCTGTAGCTACAGCGCTGTCGCTACGCTCTCATCCAGCCAGAGGAGGCCAGAGTGCTGTTGTGGCAGGATTTCGTACTAACCTAGAAAAACAAAGCACTCAAAGTCCACTTTGTCTTGATGTCTGAACTTATTTCTGGGGTCTGGATTCACTCCATCTGGCTCTAGACTATTTGCTTTGTGTACTAAGAGGCAGCCTGAGTCACCCTGGGCTTCCCTGATGGTCAGCAGAGGGAGGCACACCTCTTCAGAGGGTGTTTGAGCTTGATGAGGACTTAAACAACTGCCTTGAAATATTTTTCTTTCCTTCTGCCTCCACAATGTCTATTGACAGAGCCTGGGGTGACTAGAAATCTAATTTAGATGGCTCAAGCATCTAAAGCTAGCTGGGATGAACCGGAGGGGAGAGAGGACGTGTAGATTCTTGAGGGGATTTATATTTATCCTTAAGCTTCTCTCTTACTTTAATTTTATTACACAAACAAGGATCTGCTGAAGCAGTCTTCTGGAGACTGCTGTCTCCAATGGCTTGTGCCATCTCACATGCTAAAGGTGGCTGTCCTCAGAGTGAACCTGGTTAAATCAATCATTGCACTCCTCGTTGCAAATTCAGCCAGTTGCTCATGAAGCTGGACTTTGCACCAACACAGATGAGGAGTACTGGTACATTGTGTTATGCTGGCTCAGCTGCAGAGCTTGTAATGTTCAACAGGAGAGCAGTAGGGGAGCATTAGGAGAGAGGTAGCGTCCTAATCTGTAGCAGCTACAGTTGTAGCTGTTATTGTGACATTAATGTGCATGTCTGTGCCCTGGGAGTGATGGGAACAGCACTAGCCAGGCTGCTGGTTGTATCAACCAACCCTTTCCTGAGTTCAAAACAGTGCTAGGGTTAGTAGAATTAAAAATGTAGGCACAGCAGTACACAGTGAGCGTGTAACATTTCTTTTACCTTGAAGGTGGATGCCAGGAATATTGATGGCAGCACTCCGCTCTGCGACGCCTGTGCCTCGGGTAGCATAGAGTGTGTGAAAGTGCTGCTGTCCCACGGTGCCAAGGTGAACCCTCCCCTTTACACAGCATCCCCTCTTCATGAAGCCTGCATGAATGGTAAGCTGGCGTGGTTATCTTATCCTTGCATGGTTATTTACAGCTTGGGAAATAAATAAATAAATAAAAAAGCAGCTGCCAGAAATCTTATGTTGACTGTAAGCCATTGTTGCTCACCAGAATGTTAGAACTTGGAAATGTCAACCTTATGTGGGCACAGCTCCCTTTGAACTCAGAATGCAAAGCACTGTGGAACTGGGTGAATAAAGCAGCCCCTTGTGCTGGGTGCTTTTATCCCATGTGATGGACATGGGATCAGATCTCAGGCAGATAAAACACCAGCTTCTTGAGAGGAGAAAATTGCAGAGCCATCCTGAACTGGCCACCCAGAGGAGGAGAATTCAGGGGTGATCTCAGCAGCTGCAGGGACAAGGATGTCCCCGAGCTCTGCCCAGAGGACCCACGTAAGCATTGCTCTGCCATAAATTTAATTCCACCCCAAACTTCCACTTTCATGAACACAGCAGTGAGAAAGCCCAGATGTGAGATCAGCAGTGTTAGATGATCGTGACCAAATGTCTTCGTTGTTTTATTCCTCACTGTGTAAGATGTAATACCTCCCCTCCCACAGTGAAGGCTGTGGGAGACAGCATTTATGACAAACAGATAAAAAAGATACTTAAATACACAGCTGTCAGTTCCTGCTTAGTTTTCTCCTGTTCAGCCTTTTTCCTAAGACTCTGTGATGGTGAGTGCCTGTTTTTCCTTAAGTCATATTATTAGCATTGGGAAAAAATAAGGCTGTTGTGGTCTGGAAGGTGATCTCATTCACTCAGGGCTCATTCAGCCATACAACCAGCTCTGCAAACCACAGGTTATTTAGTGCCAGCCCTTGGAATCAGGTTTGTTTGACCTCATTCCCTGTAGGACCTCTTAGTTTTACCTTAATGCCATGCAGATGTAATTATCTCTTGTGCCCTGGTCTCAGTCTCTGTCCTGTATAGCGTGTTGGCTCACAAGCATTTGTGTTTTGCATCCATCACCCCAAATACTAAACAGGCTGTTCCTGGCTCAAGCTGATCTCAGCATGCCAGGTGCTCCCATTTGAGCTGGCTTCTTTCTTTTGACTCAGATCTTCCCTTTCTAAAGGTAGCTCAGAGTGTGTGCAGCTCCTCATCGACGTCGGTGCCAACTTGGAGGCCCATGACTGCCACTTTGGGACGCCCCTACACGTGGCCTGTGCTAGGGAGCATCTGGACTGCGTGAAGTTGCTGCTTAAGGCAGGTATGGCAGCTGTGGGGTTTGCTTTGGGGTGGGCAGCAATATGGTGGGGTCTGTGTGCAGCATTTCCCTCTCTTAGTCCTCCACAGTGATGTTCTTACACAAGACCTTATTCATTCACAGCATGGCATAGAAGACAAAGGTGAGAAGTTTGGCATTCACCTGAGGAAACCCTCATTCCATTCTCCTATTTTAATAAAAATCAGAAGGCTTTAGCTCCCTGGAACAATGTTTCAGCAATACCAACTGGTGTGCATGCGTTCAGTTTGGTTGATGTGGTCATGTGGTTTTGCATAAACGTTAGAGAGAGATGATGGGGTTTGATGTTGTACAAAAAAGCAGAGATGAAGTCACCTCCTGCCTCTGGGAGATCTGGTTAGTGTTACACTGAAGTGAGTTTGCTGGATTTTCAAGTCAGCATGATGTGGTCCAGGTTTCACCTCCCATTTTTCTTGCTGCTCACTTGGAGCTGAGCTTCTTGGTTTTGCCTGTGCTTACCTCAAAGTGATTTGGCCCAGGGAGGATTTGTTTGCTTTTTTTTTTTTTTTTTTAGTTATCTAGAAATTGTACAGCTAAACCAGCCTGTTTTCTGTTCCTTTAGTTCCCTGTCTTGGGCACCCATCTTCAGATTAGACTCACTGATTCCCCAGAAATGTTTAATTGTGTTAATCATAAGGATTGTGGCTAGCTCAGATGTAAATACATAAAAGTTCTATGAGCTCAGTGAGGTTCAGCTCACTTATACTGACCAGTTGATAGAATGCCACTAGGCTTTTTGTTGTCAGCTCACAAAAGCCAAATTTTCTTGGCAAAAATATCAAAACAAAGACTTGATCCATCATGACTGATGGTGAGCTTCCACATCCAATAGTTAACAAGGGTGTCACTGTTTGCCTTGAGTGTGAGCACTCCGTTGGGATGACTGGGAATGGCTCTCTGCTGGCTTCAGCCAGCACAGGTTCAGGAAGCAGTTCTGAACTTCACACTCAGCTGCTTATTTACCTAATAATGTTGACTAAAGTCCTTTCTCTGCAAGGAAAACAAAACCAGAGAAGAAAACTCATGCATTGCCAGCACTGAGAACTTGTTCAGCAGTTTGGTTTCCTGTTTGTACTGTTTTGTTTGGATCTCTTTCCAGCCACTCGTGTTAATAGAATTTTTTTTTTCTCCACTGAAGCCACTCCTTACGTTTGGGTCAAATGAGGCTTTCATAAACAGGTTTGTTTTCCTTTCTGATCTCAGGGGCAAATGTGAATGCTGCTAAACTTCATGAGACAGCCCTCCACCATGCAGCAAAAGTGAAAAACGTCGATCTGGTGGAAATGCTGATTGAATTCGGAGGAAATATTTACGCAAGGGACAACAGAGGGAAGAAGCCATCAGATTACACCTGGAGCAGCAGTCCCACAGCAAAGTGCTTTGAGTACTATGAAAGTGAGTGAAACATGATTCGCTGCCCTGGGAATTCGGTGACTGCCAACCCCATTGCACTGTATCAAGATTCTCAATCCACTTTGATTTGTAGATCCCTGATCATCTTCCTAGGAAGGTTTAGAATTCTTGGTGGTAGATGTAAGCCAGCTGGCTGTAGTTTAGCTCTGCTTAGTTGTGATGGAATGACAGAGGTAAGATAGTCCAAGCCTTGCCCTCATTGAATGAGATCGCTCTCATGTGTCAGCATGAGCATTTACACTTGAGTACATTAAATTGGATCAAAGAAATCACCCAGATGAAAGCTCATTTGAGACAGGGAACATGTTAAACTTCACCTGCACTAGCTGTCAGATTTTGGAGGAGACCTTTGATTGAGGTTTGAGGATGGCTTTAGGTCAGTCTTTGTCTTGGTTACACTTTGAGAATTTGAGAAGTAATTCACTGACCATCGTGTGCATTGATAGGCTGCTGCTGAAGCCCACTGCACTGGATGACCCTAAAAAATTTTTCTGGCTTTACATTCCTCTTCATAGTGAGCACCTTAAAACTTTTTCTCTCTCTGCATAGGAGTCTCTCCTCTGAATTGCTCTCAGATTGCAGCGGAGCGTGCTGTTCTGGCTGCAGCTGTGCTGGGTGAAGAGGTTGAGCCTTACAGTGCCATAAATACTTGCTATACTTTCCCAGAGTTTACTGCCCTCTCGACTCAGCTGGCAGAGCTGCATGTGGAGCAGGTTTTTAACGCAGTCTGTTGTAACAGCACTATGATAACTCTAATAGTATTTTTTTTCCAACTTGTGTCATTTAATTCAGGACTAGATCCAGGACAGCTGGTAGTTTTGGATGCTGATGGTTGTTGAGGCTGTAGGTGTAGGGATAGCAGCTCCTTAGGTCTGCCTACACCCAGAGCAAAGTGCCTGATTGTAACTTGGCACATGTGTGTGTGTGCATCTATGTCTGGGGTTGAGGCTGCAGATTGAGGCTGTCTGGAAGAGGCTTGGGCACTTGATGGGGGCTCTCAGCTGATGAGGTCCTTAAGCAGAGATACAGAGCAGTAGGGAAATGCTGGAAGTAGGTGTTATTCCCATATATGCCATTCCTGAGGCTCAGTGCAACATTACTGAGGGAAATCCGAGTCTGGAATAACACCTGTGGGTGAGAGCAGATAATTCAGTGGGTGCACAGATGGACACTGTGGGTTGCAGATGAGGAAGGGAAATGGGAACAGCGCACTGTAGATGTGCTCTGTGCTCATGGTGCAGTGCCTGTAAGCAACAACAGCCTTGTGATAACAGAGGGAGCGATGCCATGTGTTGTCCTCCTGGGATTTCTGCCTGCTGCAGGAAAATCAGCCATCTGCTGAGCTGCAGTGATAACTTTGCCTCTTCTTTTCTCGTTTTAGAAACACCTCTGAGTTTGTCACAGCTCTGCAGAGTAACAGTGAGGAAGGCTGCTGGGCAGCGAGCGCTGGAGAAGATTGCCAAGCTAAATATCCCTCAGCGATTAATCCAGTACCTGTCCTACAACTGACAGGCACGAAGGTGACTGGGAAGGACAATATCTGTAGATTGCATAGTATGAAGTATCTTGTCTCTTTCTCTTCTACCTCCCCACAAGAAAGAAATTTTAATTTAAACAAAGCGGTGTAAATAGTATTTATGAGGCAGCGCTTCATGACCCTTCCTCTTTTCTGTAAGTGGTTGTTTGGGCAAAGACAGACTTAGGCAGGGTGTAGCACTGTCCTGGAGTTACAGCCTCTCCTCTCAGGGTGATCTGTTAAGTGTCACCGTGTTTCAGGCTGTCGTGCTCACTGTGTGCATGGGATTTGTCTTGCCTAATTTTAGCTGTCTCTAGCCTAAACACATCTCCGTATGATCTAGCCAGGCTCCCTTTGCAGTCAGTGGAGAGAAATAGATACTTCTAGAGCATGATTCATCCCTCCTGTTTTAGATGCCCATGTTAGGATGATACACAGCTTCTTTGGAGCACCTGTCCCCACTGCCTGCAGAAGGATTTAGGGGTGATACTCTGGATACGGGTGTCTATGTTTCTGAAGTGGGAGCTCTGGACCCCACCTCTCTGTTAATAACTCAAGTGATGTCTGTCAATGCCAAGAAACAAAGCTTGAGTGACCCGTGTGCTCCAGCTGGAGATAAAATTAAGTCTCCAGCAAGCTCAGGACTAATGTAAAGGCACTGCAACCAGTTACTGACCTTCCATGAACTTCAGCAGGCTTTGGCTCAACACCAGCAGTGAGGGCAAATTGCTGACGGATCAGGGCTGACTTTGCCCATGCTTCTTCCTTGCTGAAGGTGAGCCAGCTCTTACTGTCACGTTGCTTTAGGGTATCTTGATGTCTCCCTTTGAAGCCCAAGCAGCAGGCAGGTCTGTCTGCACGTCTGAGGAAGCTACCTTCCAGATGGCTGGTCCCAAAGAATATTTCTCCATGGCTCTGAGCTGCTGTGACCTGTATGTTGGTTTCATGTGCAATAAGAGGAGGATGTGCTGCCCAGTATTGCCCAAAGTCCAGCACCCTGTCTGTATGGTGAGCACATATCCCTTACATAGTGGTGCAGCTGGGACACATACCCACATGTGAAAGGCAATAGCAAGCCTGGGCTCTGCCCATGGGTTTTGAAGTTTTCTTCCCTTCTGAGTTTGTCTCGTGGTTCTGGAACCTCCCTGGAGGTTGGCAACAGGAGCCAGCCCTGAGTGGTGTTCTTGAGTCTTCTGGCTCCAGCAGATGCTGTTGCAGCTTTTTACTTTGGTGATTTAAACCATCAGGGTGACGTTTATACGAGCAGAGCCAAAATTGTCATCTTCCTTCCAGATGAGACGTTACATACCACGAGATGAAAGCTCCCTGATGGCCCTGTGGCAGGTCCTTAGCACTGTGATGAGAGCAAATTCCTCCTCTGAACAATAATAAAGGTTAAGATATCCTCTGGCTGATGTGGGATCAAGCTAACTCAGGGCTCTCAACATCTTTCATGCTGTGAGCTAATGCTTAAGGATAAATGGTAGCTTGCCTCCTGTCCACAAATGTCCACATTTGCGAGCTCTCCTACTCCTGCAGCTACCATGATGGGAAAAATAGCCAGAGTTAAAGAGCTGAGATGGAACTGAATGCACTTTAATGGTGACCAGCAAATAACTTTTTTTTGTTTTTTTAATTTTTGGCTAGGCTCATTCCCTCTGCACCCCTTTGTTGTGAGCTGGGATAGGAAGGTTTTTGAGACTGTGCTTTTTATGGGATTATCTGTTTATTATTCTATCTGGATTTTTATGTCTGCCATACCAGAAATGTGAAATTGCCAAGAAGCTCAGGGAAGCTCTTTTGTGGGATTCACCCCTGTGATTGTTAGGATAAAGGTTTTGTATTGCATCTTTCAACAAAAGCTTCCTCTGCCCATAATGCTTGTCCTTGCACGTAAATCAGTATTAGGAAAATGCCCACCTTTCAGTATTCTGGGATGAAAACCCTTCCTCTTGGTTCAAATCCAAATCCCTTGCTGCTTTTTAAACATTGCCTAAGCTGGTGAAATAAAGAGATGGTAAAATCCAAGCTTCCAGTGTAAAAAAGCTCCTTGAACAACCAAGAATAAAATGACCAGTTCTTTTTTCTGTCATCTTTATTTTTTTCCTTTCTTGTAAGTCTGATGATGGATACAGTCTTGAGACCATGGTAATGTTCTTTATCTTTTATCCAGCCCATCTAGCCCTTGGTTCTTTTAATCCTGCAGGGATTTCTGAGCTGGTTACAAAGCATCTTCTGAGCCATTGCGTTTTACAGCTCAGAGTAAAGACAAAATAAATGCAAAGTTAAACCAATGCAAAGTTTTTTGGCTTCTCTTAATACATCAGACTGCAATTTTTGTGGCACTCCTGGAAGAGTAACAGTCATCCTGGTATAGTCTGGACAACTGGAAATCACTGCAGCCACCCCAAATTAAGATGAAAATTAGAAGCTTTGGAGGTAACATTGCCCTAAAAGGGGAACTAAGCTAGGTGAGAGTGGATGAATTTGGATTACAGTCTAATTGCCATCCCCAGTGCTCTGCTTTTGCTAATCCATCCCCAGCTCTTTACTGCACAGCCCTGCTTGGTGTGAGACACACAATTGGATGATTTGGAATCACCTGCAAGACTTCATGGAGGGTGTGCTCGTGTCTCATGCACCGTCACATCGCAGGTAATGGATTGCCAATGTGTCAGACACTGAGGAGTGTGTTTCCTGGAGCTGCTCTCGCAGCTGTGATGCGGTTTTGAATCTCACTGGTGCAGAACCCTCTTTGGCAGCAGCTCTATGGGGCTTGGATGCAAGCTGCTGCCCCAGGAGATTCCTTCTCTGGTTATTTTTGCCCTGGTTGTGTTTTGTTTCTCTTATGTGTGTAAGAAAGAAGGGCCCAGGATGTCCTTATCTGCTGCAAGTTTTATGCATCTTGCCTGAATGGCTTGCTCTCTGCCCAGCCCAACAGGGGATATAAAACTTGGAACATCTCAAAACCCAATTCACACTGAGTTTATAGTGGCTGGCAGTGCTGGATTCGTTTCTGTTTCAGTGGCAGCTGAAGTACCTGGGGGTTTGCAAAGAGTTTGGGGAGTGCTGGGAAGGAAGGAGACATAATCCCCAATGTGTAAAACTCCTCAGCTGACTCTGCTGGGGCCACACCCTTTGCTTTTATTTTTATGTCAGGTTCTGGCTATAATTTGATTTCCTTCACTCTTTAATCCCAATGTCAAATCAAGGCATGAGCCCAACACAAACAAACCCAAACACACAGGGCCAGTCCTGCTTTCATCCGTGCCCATCCTGGGCTCCCAGAGCCAAGAAGAACCCAAGCCCCAAACTGCACCTCCAGTTTAACATTTCAGACCTCTTCCTCTCTCCTGTGGCTTTCTGCTTCCTGCCCTCCACCTTTGTTACAGATCTAGCGCTCCAAAATAACCTCGCTCCCATCCAATATTTGGAGAAGTCCAGGTGCAAACAGGACTTGGCTGTTTCTTACACTCAGTCTTGCTCCGGGGAACTCGATCAGAGCAGCTTCCCACCAACCATGTGAAGTTGATCCAGAAAAAACAAGGTGTGACTAAAGCTGATGCGTTGGAAGAAAGCCTGGCAACGCCGAAGAATTAACTCCTTGTACTGCAAGCAACCGTTGCTTTGCCCGGAAGAGGTGGAGGGGAGCCACCCTTCTCCCCCTGCATGAATAAAGGATTTGTGCCCAGGGCTGCTGAGAAAACATCACTCAACCTTGGCTTAAAGAATCAGAGAATCATAGAAGTTGAAGAGCTTCATGGGAGTTGCGTAGAAATTGGTCTGAGCTGGAAAAGACCCACGAGGATCATCGAGTCTATGGGCAGGGAAGGGCACAAACACAGTTTATTTTATTTTTTATTTAATGTCTTCAGGGGACTCTGCACATTCAGCCAAGCCCTAATCTCAGCAGCAGCAAACAAAGCCCTCTGTGTCCTTCGGACGTGGCAGCTGAGTAAGGCACTCATTGCATCACATTCAGAGCAAGCACGAGCACGAAATACATCTTCTGCCTCTCGATTCAAACCAAAAACCAACAGAACACTGAAGATTTCAAGTGTTTACCTGAGCTTTCTTGCACCCAATCCATCACCTCCGTCATGCAGTGGTTTTGCAGGCGTTTGCAAGAAGATGGCGCCGGTCCCATAGGCATGAACTGAGCTGGCGGGGATTCTGCTGGTTTAAATTTATTTGAAGTTGAGCCCCAAGCAGCGTCAAGGCTGGTGAACATCCTGTTCTGTCCCTGGAGGAGGACCAGAGCACCAGATTGGGCTTTTGAAGGCTGAGGTTATATTCAAACCGAAAGCCATCAGCAAGGTACTGATGCATAAGGGAGGAAAATCTGTTTTCTCTGAACCTTTACAAACCTAAATTGTTTAAACAGGAATGGGCTGCCCAGAGAAGTTGTGGATGCCCCATTCCTGGGTTGTCCCCTTTGGAAATGCCCCAATATATCAAATGCAAGAGCCAACCTGGTTTAAAGCAGGGCTACACCTTGGTTTTGGGCATCTTCTCACCTTTTTGGAAGCTTTCTGCAGGCTGGTGTGGGTGCTGTGCTGCTCCCATCGCTGTTTTATCGCAGAGGGATGCAGCGATTTCGTGGGGATAGCTGAGGATTTGAAGGCATGCTGGAAATGATGGAAAACAAGCCTCAAAAGTTCAGAGCCCACATGTTGAGGGTGTTTCAGTCCCTATTTTCTCGTAGTGTGAGGAAAAGGGCTGGGATGGGGGAATTTTCAGCTCTCTGCATCTCAACCTTTTTGCAGGAGAGTGACAAATCCTGCAAAATCTGTGCCAGCGTGGCCCAGAAACAAACCCAGGTGCCTTCCCATGGAGCCAAGAGTTTCTCTTTTATTCCACCTCTTAACTCTGAACACATGGGCCCCACTTCACCTGTGGTTTTGGATTTTTTTTTTTCTTGTTTCCTTTCTTTTTGCCCAAAATTAACTGCAACGACAAACTGCTGCGGCAAAGCAGCTGGGCTCTTTCCTAGCTCTGGGCTTCAGTTTTTCTGCATTTCAAAAGCATTTTCAGGTTACTCAGATCTGTCAGTAATAAGATCCCCTCTGATCTCAGCTCAGGGCATGGAGGCGTGGTGTGTTTTGGGGGAGAAAACAGGAAAATGAGTGAAAGCCATGCAAGCCTGGACAGCCCTTGTGTGTGATGGGGCAGAGGGACCCCTCCTTCTCCTCCCAGGGGAAGAAAAAAGAGGAAAGGCCCCAAATTCTGTCCAAGCTGTGGTTCTGGGATCTCTCAGCATGCAGAAAAGAGGTGGCTGAGCTCATTGTGTGATTTGCCATTAAATGCCCCAATGGTGCATGGATGGAGCCTGGACCAGCTCTGGTTGTGGCCACATCCCCAACCCCATTAACCCCTGTAGGGATGCTCATGTGGATCTTGCTCATTTTTGGGCTGATGAAGCCAAATCCCAGCACTTCCCCTTGATGCCAACCATGGGTGATGTCCCTTGAAGTGATGAATTGATGGACGTGCTCACAGCGGTCCCTTTGCCACCCAATGGCTCTGCAGAGCTCCTGGGGAGCTCAGGATCCATAGTTTTTGGGAGCCATGGGTTTTGGGAAGGGCAGAGGAGCTGGGGGGCTCTCTGTCCCTGTCCATGTCCCCTCTCCACATCCCAGTTGTCCCCATCTCCTGGTTCCACTTGTCCCTATCTTCTGACCCTTATTTATTCCCCTTTTGCTGGTTGCTCTGGTCCCAGGTTCTGGTCCTCTCATCCCCTCTCAAGATCCCATATGTCTCTCTCTCCCGGCCCAATTTGTCCCATATTCTTAAAATCATAGGATCATTAAAGTTGGAAAAGTCAACTGAGATCATCAAGTCCAACCATCCACCCATCTGGCCCCATTGGTACCCGAAGTGGCACTTGGGGATGGCTGCGATGGGATCACCTGCAATGCAACGGGTAAAGAATACCAAATAAAAATGGGGTGAATACAACTGCTCCAATTCTGAGACCGTTTTACCCCAAAGCTTCCCCTAACCCCACTTCTTACAACCCCAACAGTCCCCAAAATTTTATTTTTTGGGGTAAATACAGAAAGAGATGGTGAGGGTTTAGCCTGGGGCTGAGCAAAGCAGGTTGCAGGCAGTGCTGTGCTGCAGAGCACGTACCAGCTGTGTCCGTGCTGGGGAAGACTGTTTGCATGGTTGGAAACGAGGATTTGTGGGTTTCTTCCCTCTCCCTCATCCCACATCAGCACTTATTTTTGGCCATGCTTGGTTATTTATTCCCCTCTCTAGTGCCTGGGTTGCTGCAGCCCAGCTCAGCTCCCTTCTGTGGGCATCCCTCTCCTTGCCAGCCTGGAGCTGCAAAACAACCTTTTTTTCTCCACTTTCTTTGCAGTCTCCCTTGTTTTTTTGCAGCTTTCCTTTTTAGCAGACTCCCATTTTTCTGCAGCCTATTTTCCTCCTATTTTTTTGCAGTTCCTTTTTCACTGCCTCCCTTTTCAGCAGCCTCCATTTTTTGCAGTTTCCTTTTCTGCAGCCTCCTCTTTTCTGCAGCCTCAATTTTTTTGCAGTTTCCCATTTTCCTCAGCCTCTCTTTTCTATAGCCTCAATTTTTGCAGCCTCCTTTTTAGCATCCTCCTTTTCCACAGCCTCTTTTTTTGAAGCCTCCTTGTTTTGTTTTTCTTTCCCATTTTCCACAGCCTTTTCTTTTTCCCAGCCTCCCTTTCTTGCAGCCTTCCATTTTCTGCAACCTCTCTTTTCTACACCGTTTTTTGCAGCCTTCCTTTTTAGCAGCCTCCCCTTTTCACAGCCTCCATTTTCTATTTGCAGCCTCCCTTTTTTGTAGCCTTCCTTTTTTTTAACTTCCTCCCTTTTTCATAGCCTCCATTTTTTAGCAGACTCCCATTTTCAGCAGCCTGTTTCCTACTGCCTTTATTTTTTTTTGCAGTTTCCCATTTTCCACAGCCTCTCTTTTCTACAGCCTCCATTCCTTCCAGTGCCTTTTTTCACAGCCTCACTTTTTCACAGCCTCAATTTTTGCAGCTTCCTCTTTTCTGCAGCCTCATTTTTCTTTTTGCAGTTTCCCATTTTCCACAGCCTCCTTTTATTCCTGCAGCCTCTCTTTTTCTATTGCCTCCCTTTTTCACAACCTCCCATTTTCTTCAGCCTCTTTTCTACAACCTCAATTTTTTGCAGTCTCCATTCTAGCAGCCTCCCTTTCTCACAGCTTTTTCTAGCAGCTTCCTTTTTTTTTGCAGCCCCCTCCCCTTTTTTTGCAGTTTCTCATTTTCTGTAGCCTCTTTTTTTTTTTTGCAGCCTTCCTTTTTTGTAGCCTCCTATTTTCCATAACCTCTCTTTTTTCTAGCCTCATTTTTTTCATCTCCTTTTTTTGCTGCCTCCCTTTTTCACCAGCCCCTTTTCCTTCCTTCCTTCCTTC
>WBMW01002367.1:18325-124536 GCA_013396635.1 Penelope pileata | reverse complement strand
GAGGCGGAGATGGAGGAGCGGGCGTTCGCCAACCCCTACCCCGACTACCCGCCCCAGGGAGCGGCCGCCGCCCCCAGCGCGGCGGACGCCCCGCGGGACAAAGCGCTGCCGCCGCCCCAGGAGGACCCGCTCCCCTTCGGCGCCGACGGGAAGGTGAGGCCCGGCCCGGCCCGGCCCTGCGCACGGCCTGGAGCGGAGCGGGAGGGGCCGCGCTGCCTCGTGTGGGTACGGGGCCCGGGGCAGCCCTGCCGGCAACGCCCGCTGGCGGCCCGAGTCGGGCCCGCGGTGCGCGGAGGGGAAGGGCCCCGGCCGTAGTGCCCCCGCCCCGGGAGGGCCGGGTCGCTCCGCAGGTGGGCGGCAGCCGCGCTAGCGGTCCGGGCGGCGCTGGGCCGTGCCCTGTAGCGCGGGTTTACCCGCGTTTCCCGAAGCGCTGCGTGTGTTTGGGGTGGCCTGGGCTGCGGGCAGCAGGAGGTGACGCTGACGGCACCTTCCTGTTCTGCCCATCGACAACGCGCCGCTGGCGAGCTGCTCTTCCACCCGGTGCACCGCGTGCTTCCAGCACGGCAGCTGCCCCAGCCTGATTCACGCCGCCTGGCTGAAGCGGGGGAAGGAGCAGCAGAACACGGATGTTTTGTCTACGCAGTCCCCTAGCAGCTTTTTCCTTCCGTGTCATTCTGTGCGGCACCATCGTCTTTCAATTGAAAATGCTGCATGGTGACACTGCTGGGAGTGCAAAGGTACCGGGTGCAGAACTAACTTAACTCAATCGCTCCCCTGTGCCCTTGGGTGAATAAAGGAAAGCCTTTAGTCTCAGCCCTGTATTTCCCTGCTTGTGACTATATGCAGTTACCTTGACTTGATTGTAGTGTGGATTAAAGGCTACGATGATGCGCAGTGATGAGAAGCATTCCTGTAGCAGCACGGTGCTCCTGAGCATCACTGAAATGAGCAGGACGCTTTCTAGCCCTTGGTCAAGGTGAGGCCGTTACAGGTTTCGCTGGCTGTTGGGACTGGAGTTGATAAAGCTGTGCACGGCAGAGCAGGGTGCACAACAGGGTCACTTTGGGGGATTGCTTTCTGACTGTTATAGCTCTCTGCAGCTGTCAGAAGCAGAGCTTGGTGCTTGAAAAGGCTTAGAAAGCAAGGGTAGATTTGCGAGTAAAATCTGGTTTGTTTTTACAGAAATCCCAGATAGTATACTCAGTGCTGATTAAAACCTTTTTTTTTTTTTTTTCTCCCCAGGCTTAGAATATAAAAAATATCCGAATGTAATGGGTCAAGGTATGAAGGCAGAGAGAAGGGCTTTGTAATGTCAGGAGTGAAGCTCCTCTGGAAAAAAAAAAAGCAAAAACAAAAAACAAGTTGTCTTCTGTGCTGCACTGAAGCAGTGTAACTAAGCAACTTTCAGCAGGCCCATTCTGAGTTTTTCAGCTCTGTATTTTGCTGGAGAAGGCAGATCCGTGCCTGTGTTTTCTTTTATTTCTGCATCTGCAACATCTGAGCAATTGTTCTGCGCATTTCTGGTTTAGAACATGGCTAGGAGTATATTTGTTTGTGTTTACAGTGTTGGCAACATTTGTGTGCTGTTGGTCCTTATACCATCCTGACTTTTTTGAGATTCCTGATGAGTGTTTTAGGGTGCTCTTTTCCATTTTTGTTTTGTTTTGCTCAGATTTTTGGTTTTTTTTTTGGTGAGTGGTTTTTGTTTGTTTGTTTGTTTTTGCTTTGTATTTAACATGCTCTGGTCCTGTCAGAGAAACATCTCAGCCTGCCTAAAGCTCCTGTGAGGATGAAAGGGCTTTACACAGGTTGGGGAGTCTGACTGCTCTGCAAACTGCTCTGTGCAATAGCACAAGTTTCCTAAAAATGAAACTGGCTCTCAGAAGCCCTCAGTGCATTGTGTCTTTTTTCTGCCATCTGCTGCTGTGTGCAATGGTGATAACTGAGTGAGTGAGTCACATGACAGCCAGAAGTGTACGGGGTTCTGCCGTTGTCATGGAAGGCAATGCATTATTAATCCCTGCATTTGATTTCATAAGCTGCCACAGTTGCCATCTAAAATTCATCCAGCTGATATAAGGACAGGAAGCTCTTCAAGTCATTGTCTAGAATGTGAGACAATTGGGGCGAAGTGCTGCATATGGGAGACTGTTCTTGTATGCATAAAGTACACTTCAAGAAGCTACAGTGTGTGGGAAGAAGAGAAGAGCAAACAAGATTTTGGCCTGCTGATTAGCTTTCTTAAAAATAGTTGCAGTAAATAATGACTCTTTCAGTAAAATACTTATATATGCTGTATCACAGAATTGCAGGGGCTGGAAGGGACCTCGAGAGATCATCGAGTCCAACCCCCCTGCCAGAGCAGCTCCCTTCAGCAGGTCGCACAGGTAGGCGTCCACGTGGGTCTTCAATATCTCCAGGGAAGGAGACTCCACAACCTCCCTGGGCAGCCTGTTCCAGTGCTCCGTCACCCGCACCGTGAAGTTCTTGCACATATTGGTGTGGAACTTTGTATGCTCCAGTTTGTGGCCATTACCCCTTGTCTTGTCACCACACACCACTGAAAAGAGTCTGGCTTTGTCCCTTTGCCTCCCACACTTAAGATATTTATAAACATTGATAAGATCCCCTCTCAGACTTCTTTTCTCCAGTTCACTCAGCCTTTCCTCACAAGGAAGATGCTCCAGGCTCTTTATCTGCTCTCCACTGGGCTCCCTCAAGGAGGTCCCTGTCTTTTTTGTGCTGAGGATCCCAGAACTGGACGCAGTACTCAAGGTGAGGCCTGACCAGGGCGAAGTAAAGGGGGAGGATCACCTCCCTTGACATGGTGGCCACACTCTTTTTAATGCACCCCAGGATACCATTGGCCTTCTTGGCCACCAGGGCACACTGCAGTAGCCCTCTTCCTTTTGATGTGGACCCCGTAGTGATACTTTTGCCTAGAAAAGTGCCTACGGGTGTCATCTCAGAGTGGTCCCAGAGTTTTCAAAATGGAAATGTAAATTGCTAGGGGCAGAGAAATAAACAGCTATAAATTAAGAGCAAAGCATATTTCCTAATTCATGGGGGAAAACAGTTTGTTAAGTTTAATTTTTAATTCACTGTAACTGCTTTTTGGGGAAGGTATTAATATTTGAAAAGCAGATGTTCTGATATTTTCCTCTGCTTCATAGGCGGCTGTTGTTACAAACTGGCCTGTTCTTAGTTGTGGCTATAGCAGGACATTGGCCCCTGCAGGTTGGGAACCAAAGTGTAACTCTTCTGAGTAGTATCATGCTTTCCTTTTGCTCTCCACCTGAACTGGAGCAGAAGCAACCATTAACTGCAGTTACTGCCAGGACTTGTTGGCCTTTTGTTGTGCATTGCTGCAGGTTGGGGACGGAGAATGGAAAGGTGTGTGCAGGCTTGTGGAAAGCAGGAGTGGCCAGCTGTCCTGGCTTAGAAGCCGTTTGTGAAACTTGCCACATAGCAGAGAGCTTCAGCACTGTTACGGGCTTGCTCGGAAGGGCAGGGTGCAGAGGGCAGGCTGGTGAGGGATGCCAGAGGCTTATTTGAGAGCAGGTCTGTCCTGGCTCCTTGGGTGGGCCACCAGCGTCAGCTTCAGGTTAGTCTGAGCCACCTGGACTCCATGGCTGCATCCCTGGTAGAGCCAGGTGTCGTTTGGGAGTCACCTTTCCCCTGTCTGCAGGCTCTTACTGTATCAGCAAGGGAAAATGGAAGAAGCCCTGTGTCCAGGTAACATGGTGGAGACTTGGTGTAACTAAAGGGAAAGCACCCCTGATGTTGAGACACTATCACATCGCTGTCCTCAGTTGAAGATTGTCTGCATTTCTTGTGAAATTACAGGGCTGGCCTTTGACAGCACTGACATTGAATCAAACTTAGTGATAGGTCGCTGGGAAGCCCAGAGAGTAGCTTCTTTTTAGGGCTGTTTCTTTCTTAATAAGCTTTTTTTTTTCTGTCTTGTAATAATATTTAAGAATATTAGTAATAGGTTGTGTGTTTTGACAAATGTATACAATGTACTTAATTAGGCTTTGCAGTGAACTTCTTGCAGGGAACCTGTTTTAAACCTGTTACGCTTTTGGGAGAAGTTACTGCTTCATGGGGATAGGAAATACTTAGGTTATCTGTTAGGTGATTTAGTTCATTTTTTCAATATTCTGTTCTGATAATTCATTTCTGTGGCTTTTCAGTCTTCTTCCTCTTGTAAAAAGAAAAAAAGGCAAAAAAAAAAAGCCTGAAGTTCTTTGCCATTGCCTCACTGTTTGTTCCCTCCTTGCAGTTCTTTCTGCGTTGGTTGGGTTGTCTCACTGGGAATTTCATTTGTCATCCTGAGAGCGGCAAGCTCTCCATGTTGTGGGACTGACTCTGCAATCACTTGGACTAATGGGTGTCACACTGCTCATTACAGTGAAGGCCAAATTGAACCTCTAGAGGCAATAAATGTTTCTTCCCACTTTTTTTGCCTGAGTTGTGGGATTTGCTGTGTTGTGGTATCTGCATGTCTTCAGTTTGCCACTTTTTTGGCCATTTATGGCACCCCATGCCAGGTGTGTGCTATTTTAATACAGACATTTCTGAGTACTGTGAATCATGTTCCTGTTGAAGGAAAGTTTGCTTGACTTCTTCTGAGTCTTGGTCAAAATTCAGCCTGAGAATCATTTTTATGTCACTTTGTTGTCCATTACTAACTTGTGACAGTGTTCACAGTCTGAGAAGCTACTGCTTCTTCCCCACACTGCATATCAGCATCAAATACCGTTCAGCACTTTTCTTATGCTTTTATATTGAAAGCCTTTCCTGTTATTCAGGACAGGCTTTCATGCTTTAACTGCATTTTTAAGCCTGTTTGGCTTTAGCCAGCCAGTTCTGAATAAGGATACTTTTTTAGACTACAACCAAATTTCTGATCAAATTGCCTTACATCCATCCTATCTTTGCCTGTTTCCAGTTTCATCTTGCAGACCTGTTAGTTAATTAGGTGTTTCTCTGGCTTGTCACATGAGCAAGTGCACTAATAGGTACTTGTGTGTGTTTTTGGTGACAATAAATTAAACTTTAATGTATATAGTAATTGGGTCTGACCATAGAACATTTATGTACTTTCAAGTTCACTATGTGGAAAGTACATGCTCTCTGTGCATCCAAATAATTTAGACAATGCTGGGAGAATTTCTAGATTTTTACAACTTGTGGGCCACTTAAAAATGTCCCAGGCAGGGTGGAGACTTCTGTGTAATAAAATTAGGTCCCACTCACAACAGTTTTTGATCTTCTTGCCTGTCAAGAAGTTGCACGTGGTGTTAGGCAGCCTGGAGGACCAGTGGTCTTGGTGTTGCTCTTTTATTGCCCTCCATTTCCCAGAACACGGGATAGTGTTCCTCAGCATCGATCAGTCGTGTTTACTTTTGCTCTCAGGAAACAGAAGCTTTTTTATGATAATCTAAGATCTTAGCTTTTTTTTTTTCTTTCCAATCTGTCACCAATGAGACAAATAGTTCATTTTACATGCAAATGTATTAGAGGCACAGTCTCATTATTTCTCACATACTTCAAACAATTTGTTTTGTAACATGAATGGCTTGCTGGTTTTCGCTCCCTTCTCTGATTTAGGGTGATATGTGCATTTAAAGCTTATTCCTAAAGTGGCATTTGTAGTTTGCCTGCAGCTATCCTTTCTCTTTCTTTTCCCCACCATCCCACTCCCCTTTTTTTTCCTTCTTTTTTTTTTTCCAATTTTTTTTTAACTATCACTTACATGGAAGTAGGTGACACTGAAAAATAGAGCCATGTGGTCTACAAACAGCAGTGTTTCAAATCATTTGGTTTTGCAGAACTGGCATCCATTTCTGGAACAAAGTAATTGAGTACTAGCTGTGTTTAACTCTTTCAACAGCTGAGTTATGTGAATTCTTAGTGTCTGATATTTTCAGAGGAGAAAAATGTTAGTCGCAGAGATGTAATAGTGTTTTGATTTAGGTAAAAACAAAACTTGTTTTTCTCCACAAAAGGGTGCGTCACTTCACAGCTGAACCAGCTGGATTCTGCACTCAGGCTCCTACAGCCATTCCTTTTGCTGCACTGTTGCAGGAGCTCTGTGGAGATTAGCATTGGATCCAATCCTACCTCAGCAAACCTATGCTGCAGCATGGAGAGCGTGAAACCTGGCTGCCTTGCTGTCACTGGCAAAGTTCCCACTGATTTCACAAACACCAGGGTTTCACGTTTCACTAAGAGCTCTGCTTTTTTATTTTTTTTTTCCCCTGCTCTCCCTTACCGGTGTCTGTCAACCCCCTTGTCTGGTCTTCTCTGCAAGTTTGGTTTTTGAATGAATCCCTGCTGCGGTGCCAGCTTGAGCTTTATTTTCTGCTTTGTGAAATGCTCTGTGCCCAGAAGAAAACCCAACACCATTTTGTCTCCTGTTCTACACATGAACAACATTGAAGTCACTTCTCTCTGAAATACATTCTCTCCTTATCCTGATTTGAGCTGAGATGAAATAGAGAAGTTTTGCTTGTTTGGTGGGTAGCACTTGGCATGTAGGCCATCTCTTTGCTGCTTCTGCATAATCAATTGCTTCCTTCTTCAGCCCAGCTTTGTGCACAGCATCAGTCCTCCAGAAAGACTGATAATGATAAAAAAACCTTAACAGCAAGACAATTGTTCCTGGAGCTGGTGGTGGCAAGAAAGATTGGGATGTTGGCAGCTCTTCAGGAAGTTGAGCTCAGTTCTCCATTGTCTTGCCATGAGGCTGCACAATTTACTTGGCATAGATGTGTCACTATACAAATAGATGCTGAAAGGTGTTTTTGAAAAACACACTGGTATCTACCTGTCTTTGAAAAAATCAAATGAAGTAACTCATCCTGTGACTGTCAAACCAGAGCATTACTTCTATCCTCAAAAGGAATGCCATGGGTTCTCACAGTTGCTCTGTCACACTTACGTAAGCACTGTGATATGCTTATGCAAATTGTTTGAAACATAAGGTATGCACTTGTGTGTACCTTATTTTAAAACCTGCAAAACTTCTAAGTCAGAGGCTTCTCTTCCCCTCCTGAAATCATAATATAAATCGCATACATTGCAGCTGTGTGTTGCCTCGTCAGCTTTTGGTGCTGCTTTGTTGTAAAGCCACAGCTGTAAAGCTGGATGTGGTTGTCATGAAGAGGTAGTTCGATAAGAATTGGTGTGTTATTGTAATGTCAATGCAAGTGATAATTTTTTAGGACATTGTTATTTGCATCAAGATGTATTTGTGCCATTTTAGTACTGGGTTTACAGAAAAGATCACTTAAGTTATTTTTAGGAATTTTGCAAATGAAAGAAGGTGAATAGGGAAAGGAGATAGCACTGAGAAAGACAGCACAATTTGGACATCGTGTCATTAATGCCGAAGTTGAGTGGTGTGACATATACTTACGTTCCTTACATTCCTTGTTAGCTTTTTATTGGAATGTAGGTTTGCATACTGCCTCACTGCAGTAGGAAGAAGTACTGTGGTTCAGATAAATCACAAAACAATTCACAAAACCAAGAGTTGTATTTTTCCACACTACTTTTGTTTCATGCTGATAATGAGCCTTTCTTGTTACTGTGAACAATATGATTTGGGATTCTGTTGGGTATTATTGGGGATTACACTCATCTTTTGTGTTTTGCTGATCTAAACCTTGAGCAGTTGTTGAGGTGATAGTGTTTGTTCTTCCTTCAGCAGCAGAGGAATAACGCAGCAGTTGCATTCCTGGAGAGCAACATTTTTTCTTGGTAAGATACTCTTCAGCCCAGTATCGCCCAGTCTGTTGCAAACCAGGAGTAAATGTGATAGTGGATAGCAACAGGCAGATATCCTGATTTTGTTTTTCCCAGCAAGAATGGGAATAATGAGCCACTGGCACAAAAAGCAGAATGCCAGCTGGAATCATCCTCACAAAATGAATATACTTCTCCTGAAAATCAATCTGCGCTCAGTACAGATTAGTGTGCTTTATGCTCAGCTGTAATGCTGCCATAAGATTCCTTGAAGGAGATTTATAAATCTTATAAACCCACCTTCCAGCATTCATTTCCGTATGTAATTAATTTATTCCGTTGCACATAAGCATCTGTTAGAAGCTTATAGTGGAATCCTACCAAATGAATAATGACAGAGCTCTGGTGTTAAAGCAACAGCGAAAAAGAAAGTGGTGGAGGAGCAGGTAGCTGGAGAAAACTGCTGATCGTAACCTATTCATGCTGGCATAAGCTTGGGATTAGCTTTGTTTGGGCTGATAAATGATTACAACCATAATGAAAAAATCCTTTCATCTTTGCTTTTCCATGCCCTGAATCAAGTAAGTTACAGTTCGCGTTTTGAAGAGAGGGAAATGTCAGCCTGAGCTGAATTAGTTCTGTGGGACTGGGGTTTCAAAGCAGAATCCGGGTTTCCCGATGTTCTGATCCTTTGCTGTTGCCTCTGACTAATTTGATCTGTTGCTTGATTAAAAAATAACCGAGTTTGGTAACAGCAGGTGTATTGTCAGAACAAGAAGACAACCAGCCTGCTTGTGATGTGCAGTAGGTAAATAACCTGTGTGTGAAGCCTTTGTTTGCTCCTGTCAGATAAACCAAACTGTGTGCATGGATGCATCAGCTCACGCTGCTTCACCATATGCCTCAGCCTTGGCACAACTAGCTTTGGAAGGAGAGAAGCCCTGCCCTTGGGAGAAATTTGCATTGTAGTAAGGCTTCACTGGGCTGGCTGAAAGGGTTGGGGGCTGTTGTGTGTGCATGGTATAGTTTCCTAACAAGAAGATGCTTAACAGCATACTAAGGCCAAAAAGCAGATGCCATCTGCTTACCGTGTTTGGTTCTTTTAGAATTACTGGGGAAGGCTAAGGGAGCTCTTGCTGCTTCCTAGAACAGACTGGAGTGCTGTGTGTGTGACATGCAGTATAATGGCACGATTTGCCTCTCCTTATGTCACCATTGTAAAATGAATTTGAACTGTTGACCCTAGAGATTTCTGACTGTGTCAGAGGACTTGTATGATTCCTGCTATCTTTCTGACTTCTGAATCTATAGAGTGGATGTTTGAATTCACTGCTTGTTATTTGAAGCTTCACTCTAAATGGAGTACAAAATGTGTTGTGTTCTGAGTAATCAGTTGTTTGGTGGCATTTGGGATCTACCTTTTAACTGAACCCCTCCCCTTTTGGGATGTGCTGTAATTGAACAAGAGCTTGCCTTCGTAATGAACTAATTTCTCCTTCTTTAGTGAGAAATCATAGATGTAGATGTGTTTAACATCAAACAAACCTTCACCAATCTGACTTGTTCTAGCTGTCACTTGGGAGCAGGCTGATGTGGTAGATGGAGATAAGCACAGTTCAGAAAAAAGCAGCTTATTCTCACTCTGAGCTGACAAGTACCCAAACTGCATAATGCCATTTTCCTGGATGCTGATGACCATTGTGTTGTGACTTTTGGTTTGAAGAGTGGGAGAGCTCTGCTGGCTTTCTTGTTCCTAAATAGGTTCTCTTCTCGCTGTTCCTGCTTGGATGGCTAAGACAGTAATGACAAGTGATGTATGCTTGGGTGTTTCTGTATATGCTGGAAAAAGCACATTTGGGAAATATTTTTTGGTGTCATGAAATTTGCATACATCAGTATCTTGTCAGAGTGATGTGATTATTGATAAAGCTTTTCTTATAGCCAAGTAGGGATGAAGTTTTTTGTTTCTCCTTTTCAGGTTCTACTTAAATATATATAATAGTTTTGATAAATATGCTAATAGGAATAGTTGATTAACAAATTATACTGTTTCTTATAAAACATTTTTGAGTGTTGTTCCTGACGTTCCCACTGCAAGTGTGAACGCATCCTGTGATGGGACTTTGTGAATTCTCTTTCCCATGGAAGTTAATAGAGCAGTAAATTCTAGTTAGTTGACTATTTCCATGCTCCGTATTTTTTCCGTGCTCCAGTTTTAAGGGAATAATCAGTGATGCATCTTTCCATACGTTATTTTTAATGAGAGAGAAATGGTGGCAAGGATAAAGTGTCCTGTGTAATATTTCATATATAGTATCTGTAAACTTTTCTTCCTTGAAAGTAAAAGCAAGCAGTGAATAAAATCAAAAGTTTGTTTCTTCAACTTTGTGCCAAAGGGTGAATGTATGAACTGAAGCTGCCAAGCTGCTTTTATCTGTCGTGTTTGTGCCTAGCTTATTCTTTCAGGTAGTCATTCTTTAATAGTTTGCTGCATTTAACAACCTCCTCCTCACGTTATAAAGTATGCCAATCCTCATGGTGTTTGGTGAGAGGAGAGACCAAGAAGCGAGAGGAAGGGCATTTTGTGGCTCTTAGGTGGCTTACCTTTTGTGTGGTGATCTCAAACTAAGCAATCAATGTTGGATTTAAAAAGAAACTATGAATGTGTCATGGATGATATGATTAAGCACATCATTAAAGATAATGGTTTGATTTTGACGTAGGTGTCTCAAACCTGAGTATTTATTTTCCTTTAGCTATTTCCTTAACACTGGTGATTGCTGCATATAGTATTTATTCTGTAGTTATTTTTTGGTTTGGTGGTTGGTTTTAGTTTGTTTGTTTTTCCAAACAAAGAATTGGGGCACCTGGCTTCTTGGATTCTTTCCTTTTCTGACTCACTCCTCTTCTCCTTTTTCCTGTTTCCAGGTCAATGCTCAGTTCACAAAACGAATCCAGACAAAAATCAAGGACCTTTTGCAGCAAATGGAGGAAGGGCTGAAGACAGCAGATCCTCATGACTGCTCTGCGTATACTGGCTGGACTGGTGAGAAAGCTAGACTGTGAATGAAGCATGTTTGTTAAATGGTATGATTGAGTGTTTTCACAGAAGGAGCTTCAGATATCTTCATAGGAGCGGTAGCAGAACTCTGATACAGTCATTTGTATGAGTTATTTTCTTTTAACTCTGGAACCTTGGTCAATGTTGTCTGCAGTGGCTTCCATCGACTTCAGTGGACCAGGGGTCTCATTACTGACAGTTAATAGGCTTTTGTATATTGAAATCTTTATCTTGCAAAAGGAGTGGATTTTTTTTAAGACTATTTCCTCCTTTGGATTACATGTCGCTTTTTTAACGTTTTCTTAAAATTTATCATTTTCACCTTTTTGTTTTGTTCAGCTGACACAGCTAGTTAGCAGGTCTAATGGTAGTGGCAACTTCTAATCATTGAGGAGAAAGTGCTCTGTGCCCAGAAGCCTTAACATATGCAGTATGGGTAGATTGGTTCTGCTGTTCTGTCTGTAAAAAAAAAATGGTAAAATGAGTGTGTGGAGAGGGGTAATTTGGAGGTAGAGTTGCAAAATTGTGAATTATATGAAGATAAACAGGCGTGTGCAAGTGTCGGTTATCACCAGACACCATTGTTCTTCTAGCTTTTCATTACTGATGCTATCCAATGTGAATGAGTCCTTCTGATCCTTTAGGCAGAGCTTGCAGTTATCAAACTTGACACAGCCACTGCTCTTCAAGCTGCCAAAACACTTTTCCATCTTGGCCTCTTAAGTGCCACTTTGCAATTACAATGGCATATTCTATTCCTGCTCTGTCTAGCTCACACTTCAGACATTCTACTTTTAGCACAACAAGTTTGAAATGTGCCATGAGGATATTGTTCTGTTTTCTTTTTGTCAGGAAGTGTGAAGCAGCCTGGAAAAACTCTCCAGGCTTTGCCCATGCTTAGCCTTAATTTTGGCAGTGGAGGTATAAAATTTCTTCACTTCCTTCTTCATGTTTCAGCACAGATGGTGCTGTGGGTGGATGGGTGGGGAAGTTTTAGACAACTCAGACTTAAACAATAGATGTGTTTCAGGGTCTAAAAGTGGTGGCTGCTAAGTGAGTGCAGAAGATCTCACGTGGTGGGCATTTTTGTAGTGACGTTATAAAACTGCTTGCAGGGAGCAGTAGTGTTCTGCTGGAAGGGAGCTCTGCGGAGAAGGATCTAGGTGTCCTCGTGGACAGCAGGTTGACAGTGAGCCAGTAGTGTGCCCTAGTAGCCAAGAAGGCCAGTGGCATCCTGGAGCGCATTAAAAGAGCGTGGCCAGCAGATGGAGGGAGGTTATCCCTCCTCCTCTACTCTGCCCAGATATCCTATAGGAGGATTACCAACTACATCTACACATCTACTCTACACTGTAAACTTCTTTCAAGGCTTTTGTGGAATTGACTCTGAATAAAAATACTAAAATTATCTGAATTTTTAAAAACTTCATGAAAATACTTTCTCCCCAAAGTTACTTCTTGCAGCATTTTGCTAGAGTGTGCAAATTGGAAGGTAAAAGCAATGCTGAAAAGAACTGTACTGCTTGTTTTGTACTAAGTCTAGACAAATCTTAATGGCAGTAAACAGTCCTGAACATTGACTTGTACTTTGGAAGCATCTTCAAAATCTTGAAGTGATTATTGTTGTCACATAGCAATGTTAAAATCTGTGCTAGTCTGTCTTGCTTTTACAAGTACTGTTTGTACATGACAGACATCCTGAAGTTTTGCACAAGAAAAGGGTTGGATGAGCTGGGCCTTCTGGCTCCTTTCTGATCACATCTTTGATCAAATCCAAGTATCTGCACATTTGGTGCTGTATGTGAAAGAGTTGCAGAAATGCCAGCCAGGCCAACAGCCTCAGAGACAGTATTTTCCCCTTTTTGCTTTGATGACAAGGACGTTGAGTAGCCCACAAGCTCCTGTGGCACTGAATGGGCCTAATTAAGCTCTGCAGCAGCTCTCTTGGAGCTGTCTGTAAAAGCCTTTTCAAGGCTGACCCAGAGAACAGTTTCCTCATGGCACAGAAGAATGCCCTCCCTGCTCAGAAAGAGGAGTTCGAGATGCAGCATGGTCAGAAGGTACATTTTTTGCTTCTGACCATGTACACTTTCTGTTGACCAAGAAATATCTGCTCAGGTGGACTTGTTTCACTTTCTTAGGTATACATCATTGCAATTATTAAAAGAGCGTTTTGTTTTAAGTGTAAACTATATAATGAGTTTAATGGAATGAAGTTTGATTTAACCTTCCAGCATTCTCCTAGGACTTGTATGCTTTCTGACTTTTACAAGCTAGCTTAAATTGTAGGATCTAATAAACTCATTGCAAAATACATTTAAGGGTTATCAAGAACTTGGCAAGTTGAATCCAAGAACTGATCACAAGATCCTTTTAAAAATCAAATGGGAAATAAGTAATTTGTGGCATATAAAAAATGAGTATTGTAAAGTGAGTGTACTTGGTTGTCGGCATGCATGTTACCCTAAGATTTTTGAGGCTTTAGTGATTTCTTCTCCAAGCTTTAGTACCTGCGTCATGAGTTTTCTTCTTTCTGTGCAAGTTGTGGGTCTACCACTGGGCTTCAGTCTAATAAATTCAGATGTTTGTCATAGTCCAAATAGAAATGTAGTAGAGACAGACTGATATGTTCCTTTTGCATAACCGAGGACACTTAGCTGATAAGTTTTAATTGACCAAACATTTCTTCATATTTGTATTTGTACATATTTGTATTTCATATTTGAATTACTGGTTCAGTGGCACTAAAGATGGGAATGTGATGTACTCAGAAGGAAAAGTAAATAAATCTCTTTTTCCTGTGTTTTTTTTTTCCCCAGGCATTGCCCTCTTATATCTCCAACTGTACCGCGTCACAAAAAACCTAAGCCATTTGCAACGATCTCTTGATTATGTGAAGAGAATCCTTCGCAATCTGAATGGCAGAAGAGTTACTTTTCTCTGTGGCGATGCTGGGCCACTGGCAGTGGGTGCAGTGGTTTATCACAAGCTGAAAAATGACAGTGAATCTAAAGAATGTGTTGCCAGGTAAGCAGTTGGTGGCGGAAAAAACCATGTCCTTCTTTTGTAGAGTTCAGTAAAATTAACAGCTGGAGTTGTGGAGGACAGGATTAAAAATGGAGACACTTTCTCCCTGATGCATTTTCAGTAGAAGAATACAGGATAAACTTTTATCATTATTAAAGCTGACTTACACTTGTGTTTAGTAGGTTATCGAGTCCTCTAAGTTGCTCCAAGGACAGGATGTCCTGGACGCATCTGTAGTGCCTGCACATTTTGCTTTTTGTCATAGTAAGGTGACGTTTAACAAAAGTCATACACCTGTCATTGGCAGAATGTAGTGCTTGTGCGTTATGTGTCCTGTAAAGCATGGGTCTTACTTATAGATGTGTTCTGTAGTACATTACACTGCAGGGAAGCACTCAGGCAGAAACACAGTGTATTGGATTGATATGTAACAAAGATTTAATAAAACAAAGGGGAGATACTTCCTGAACTGTTAAAGGCAAGGGCTCTAATTAGGTCAGAACACATGAAGGGTAACCTGAAAAAATCCCCCTTTTCAAAGTAATCTGAATGTAACAAACATCTTGAGAAATCCCATTTAGATGTAGAGCTTCTGTAGAGTAGAGTAGAGAAAGAGAGCTGTAAAGAGAGTGCCTTTGCTGGTATGGAGTTGACTTTCTCATGTCAAGGACTGGAAGCACTAGAGCTCTGTCAGTTTGCCTTCAACACCAGCAGTGCACCTGTTAGCAGTCTTGCAGCATTCCTTCAACAGCCAGAATTTGCATACTAGCTTAATGTCATCATCTCCAGTTCAGTTTATATTAGGATATATAATTGATCTCTTTCTAATCTAGAATCCTACTCTGATTAATATCAGTTGCTGTTCCTGAATGACTGTTTCAGTTTTGAAATGAGAGGAAGGTTTGGTTTTTGTTCTTAGAACTGGCAAGATGCATTTAGCAAAGCAGTGTTGCTGTAAGGCATGAAGCAAAATGAGCTTAGCAGTAAATCTTTCAGTTTCACCTCTGCTTGGAAAGTCATTTCCCGGAGGAGGACTGTCGAGGTTAGTTAGGTTATTTGCTCGTTTTCTTTCTTGTATTTGTAAGCAAACAAACAAACAAAAAGGCTGCTTTGATAATAATGCCTCCTATTTATTGTGTTGGCCCACAACATCAGAGGTAGATGGTGGTGGTATGGCAGTAGAGGTTGAACCTTCCCACCAATATTCCATTACATTTTGTTGCTGTGTGACAGTAGCAGAGGGGCAGTCTGACACAATGGCGTCTGAAATGGAAGTGCAGGTGAAGCAAAGGTGTGGAATTGCATTCCTCCATCTGGAAAAAAATTGCACCCATTGACATTCATCAGTGCTTGCTAAATGCTTAAGGAGACCAAACAGTGGATGTCAGCCCAGTGAGGTGGTGGGTGGTTTCAGCAGCAACATGAAAGACAAGTCGTATTCTAGATGGCTATGCACAGCTATGAAGAGTGTCTCCATCATCTGAGCAAACTGGCAGATTACAACCAGTGAACTATGTATGGAGCTGAATATTGACTTCAATATATTGGAAACAAAGGTGGCAATATTGGAATATCGCAAAGTTTGCACCAGCTGGGTCCCACAAATGCTCACCCAGGAACAGAAAGAACACTGTATGCAAGTTTGTCAGGACCTATTAAACCAGTGCACGGCTGAAGGTGACAGTTTCCTGGATCACATAATTCCTCATGAGACATGGTGTCACCACTACAAGCCAGAGTCAAAACGGCAGTCCGTGGGGTGGTGACATATGAATTCCCTATTGAAGAAAAAGTTCAAGACAGAGCCCTCAGAAGGTAAAGTGACATGCCCTGTCTTTTGGAGTAGGAAAGGGATGATCCTTCTGGACTTCTTGGTACACAGACAAACCATCAACTCTGACCTCTGCATCACGACACTGACTAAGCTGAAGGCTCGAACTTCCAGAGTCAGGCCAGAGAAGGAGACAAATTTTCTCTTGCAACAGGATAACGCCAGGCCCCATCCCAGTTTGAAGACCGTGAAGCACATTACCAATCTTGGCTGGTGTGTCCTATGTCACCCACCATATAGTCCTGATTTGGCACTGTCTGACTTCCATCTGTTCAGGCTGATGAAAGATGGACTGCGTGGGCAACATTTTCCTAGCAATGATGCCATCGTAGCAGCTGTGAAACAGTGGGTCACCTCCACTGGTGCAGATTTTTACGAGCGCAATATGCAGGTTCTTGTTCATTACTGGTGAAAATGCATAGCTCATGGTGGTGGCAGTGTTGAAAAAGAGTGTTTTGTAGCTGAAAATTTGCTCTCTCCAATAGTGTTATTGTGCTCTTTGTAGCTGTTGTAGTTTCCATCGAAATAGATAGGAGGCATTACTTGCGGAGCAACCTATGTATATTCAGGACATCAGTAGTGAGAGTTACATTATAGATGTCAAAGTATAATGTATGGTTGCCCTTCTAACTTTTTACCTTATAGCTGTCTAGTTGTAGTATGACTTGATAAATAATAAAACCTCACGGGGCATTTTAAAAGAAAGTAATTTAATTCCAAGTCCAAAGAGTAGTTCCAAGAAAGGAGTAATAATATAAAGTTATTTCTTTGTGAGTAGCTTTTCACTGATAGTAAGCAGTGCCAGTGTAAACAAGCCATTGGAGTCAGTGTTTTTGCTCCAGCATGATACTAATGCTAACATTTGTGCCAAGTAATAGCTGTTGAGGATATCAGGGAAATGATTTCCTCTCTCCCCAAATTTAAAATGTGACTGTCTCCATGGTTTCATCTAATTGCCAGCTTTATCAAGAGAAAATAGGAAGAGACAGAGAGGGAATGGGCAGGGAAACAACTTCTCCGCTTCTCCTCAGTTTGAAAGCAGACTGGTAGAGTAATAGCAGGAAGGCTCTTTGGAGCAAATGAGAGTTGCAGTGGCCAGCCCAAGTTTTTTGCCACTGCTAAAGGCAAGCAAAACACTTCTGCATAATAGCAATGTACTTTCTAAATTGAGTTTTTAAACATTTGAAGCAATGTGTGTCTAGGGAAGGGGAGTGCAGAGTGTTTTTGAGAGGTCAGAAGTAATGTGATTGGTATCCGTGAATCTTTCTGCTTCAATGCAGATTGATTTGTCAGATAGCCATCGCTAGGCTGGTGTTCCCAGTCTCTCTTCAAAGCAATGCTCGCTTTAGATTGGAGTAGCTCTCCAGACTTCTGCCTGTATACATCTGTTTCTGTCTGTATTTAAAACAGATATTTGCACTATACTCACTCGCTGGCTCCACGTTGCCTGTCTGTCAGGGACAGCACACATGCACTGCTCTTGTGTGTAGAGCTGGCAGCCAGCTGAGCTGGGGATTACTGAAAGGAAGCTGTGGGACTTCAGCACTCTTATTGCTTCTAGTTTGATGGCTTATGCCCTACATAGTCCAGTATCGTGTCTAGAGAAGATGCTCTCTCTCACCCCACCATTCTTGTTTGATGCAGGTTGTTGCAGCTCCAGAGAACAGTCATAAGCACAGATGCTGAACTTCCAGATGAGCTGCTTTATGGCAGAGCAGGTTACCTGTATGCCTTGCTGTACCTGAATACTGAAATTGGTCCGGACACTGTCCCACAATCTGTTATCAAAGAGGTAGGACACTTTTTTTCACTCTGCAGTGCCTCAGCATTAGTGCAGTTGAACTGGAATCACTCTTTCATGTAATTCAAGAGATTAAGAGGGGGAGGCTAAAGAGGAGAGAAACCTGCAACTATAAACTCAGTCTCATCCATCCTTCCAATCTGTCACCCCTTTCCCTTCTGCCCAGCTGAGACTGAATTGGAGGCTAATGTGGTGGGTCTACAATTGGCCATGGAAATAGACCTAATTTGAAACTGGATTTGGAGCACATGAGGGTGAAGAATTGTTGTGAAAAAATGGAAGAATGAAGCATGGAAGTGAAAAGGAGAATTCATTGTGGGGAAGGTGCAAGACTGTTCTGCAGCTACCAGAACCAGAGAAAGCAGGCTTGGAATAAAGTGGAAGAAATTTACAATGTCTCTTCTTATAAATCTAATTGATTCTGTCATTCAGGGGAAATCTTCCTTTCTACCTCAATACCAAAGGAATATCGTGGTCATATTGTTTATTGTGGCTTATTTTTAGTGTGATTTCAGTCATGACAAAGCTCTCTGAATCAAAGCAAATGTGATAGAAGGGATGTGTTTTCTTTCTTAGGTAATAGATGCCATTATTGAGTCGGGGAAGAACTTCTCGAAGGAGGAGCGTAAAACAGAGCGTTGTCCTCTGTTGTATCAGTGGCACAGGAAGCAATATGTTGGAGCGGCCCATGGTGTGGCTGGAATCTATTACATGCTCATGCAGGTAAGAGTATCTTCCGTGGGCTGGGGGTGACACACCAGTGATGTCTTGTTTTGTATCAGAAGACCTCTTCTTCAGATTTCATGCATGCTTAGCACAATGTTATGGTGGGTCAGGGCCTCAGAATTAGGAGTCAGACCGTGCAGTAAAGAACTGTACGGAGATGCTAACAAAGGCCCCAGTAGCAGAAGAGAATGTGTGTGGTTCATGTATCCTTGCACTAGAGTGAATTAAGCCTTGTCTGTTGGCATCATCCTAACCATCACCTCCTCTAACACAGCTGTCAGACCTCTGGCTGAGGGGCTCAGTTCTCTGCAGCTTACTCCAGGATGTCAACAGTGTATTCTGCTTGTATGACCAAGACATACAACCTTGCCCTAGGGTACCCCATGTATTTGTGAATATGAGTGGATTGCAGTTCAGAGCATCAACATTCTGAAGTTTCCTATCCTCAAGAGAGATAGTCAAGCGCCTTCCTTCATCCTCATACTTACTTTTTGTGATGCCTGCAGTTAGACTAGCTAAATATTCACTTACCATCCATCCATCACTCTTAATCTTCAATTTTTGTTATTTTTCAATGAGTGTATCACTGCCTCCTGTCCTTCCTTCCATGTCCTTCCTCTCTTCTCCTGTGATTTTTTTTTCCTGCTGCCTTGAGGCTTTTGGAAAACTGTCCTTAATCACATGCAATTCTTCAGTATGGTTTTATTAATTTATATTCTTCCTTTTTCTTCTCCCCTCTCCCTCTGACCCAGAAAATCTGATGTTCCTGAGTGTGTTTCTGACTCCTGCTCCTCCTCTTTGTGTTGTTCTGAAATTCGTCACTTCTGTGTACCAGCTCAATCCCACACTTAAATCTGTTCTTCCCCCTGCTCTGACATTCTCAGATAAGATTATGATGTTTTTCAAAACAGGCCTGGGTATCTTTTCTGCTGTTGTACAATCTGGAAATAGAGCCTTATGCTTCATTACAGAAGATGGCCATGAAGCTGCAGAATTTGTATCATACCTTTCTCTGGTTTTGAAAGGTGCTGCCAGTCTGTGCATCTCTGTAAATGGTAATTTTCTTACTAGGTTATGGAGAGTGAATTCAGGCAAATGGAAGGAATATTCCTCCTCACAGCCCAAAGATGTGTACAAATGCTTGTTGCAAAAGTGACTGAGATGGTATTAGCTGTTGCTGCTGCTTAGACGTGTCATTCGCAAAAGATGACGTGACTTTTCCCCATCTGTTTCAGATTAGCTCATACCACTTCCACCAGTAGCTCAGGTTAAAGCAGCTGACTGTGCTGTGGAAGTGGCTGCTGCTGTGCTACCCTGCAGTCTTAACTTCACTACAGATACTTTCTACAGTGACCATCTGACTGGTGACTCAGGATGCTCTAATTTACTGTGTCCTTATCTTCTCCTGCTGTCTTTGAAAAGGTGGCCCACCCGCTTCCAGCTACCTCATCTTACCTGGCTTCCTTTTTACTTCACTAGAATTTCTTAGAAACATCCATTCCTTTAAAGAAGTCTCTTTAAAGGCTCCATCCTTCATTTGCTATTCAGGTTTGATACCAGAAGTGCTGTGCTTTTTGGTTTAAGCAGAAGCTGCTCTATGTACATGGTACAATCGTAAATATCTTTTCCTTTACATATAATTGCTGCTTTTAAAAATTATCACAAAACCATTGTTTATGCAGCATTAGATTACTGTCTTTTCACTGTACATTAAACATTGTGAGTCACACAGAGTTGAATCATCTGCTGCAAAAGAAGATGGTGGATCCATGTTCATCCTTTCGCCCACTCCTCCTACACCATATGAGGAGAATTCTTCTGTATTTTCAGAAGAGAATTCACGAGATGGTTTATTGGTTGATTGTTGGATAACAAGGCATCCAACATAGCACCTGAGATATGCAGGCCGCTGATCATTGTTTCTGTATAAGACCTTTATGAGGGAATGTGTATTGCTGGACCTGCTTACAGAAGGCTACGGGGAGAATAGGAGGTCAGCCGTGTTAAATAACTCATCCAGAAGGCAGAGGGCTATGGAATCTCTAGCTCCAGCCCCTTTCACTGCTGTTGAGATAAAAATGTCTGTTTGCATCTCTTGGCTAGATAGTCAGGGCACATACCAGTAGGTTACTTCTTTTGCTGTTGACAGTTAGGTGCTGGGAACCTCAGCAGTGCAGGAGAAAGAAGTTGCTTGTGCTCAGATCTTCAAAGAAGCACAAGGTGAGGAGGAAGGTATGTAAAGAGCTCTGCTTCTCTTGGATTTGCTTCCCAAGGACGGACACAAGCTCAGTTAAGCCCCAGACTGTGCTTGCCTTGCACAGCTCAAGACTGAATGAGCTTATTGCTGATGCCTGTCTTTGCCTTCTGCTGCAGGATTCCAATATGAAATCAGAATCCTGCAACAAAGATTCCTTGAGACCTTCTATACCCTGAAGGTCCAGCATCTGGGTGAGGGCTGATCCAGCGCTGGGGTGTTCTTCATGAGAAGCTGATCTATATTCAGATGTACTTCTAATTAGCAGATTGAAGGTGTCTGTTCCACTCAGGAAAGTACAGAGGAGGAGTTTGCTGTAGGAGTCCAGCATAGCTTTCCTAGCTGAGGTGAAGTAGAGGCTTTTGATTATTTCGGGTTATTGAAAATAATTACTTAAAGTCTTCCTTCATGTAGCCATAGGACTGTGAATGGTATCAGCATTTCCACCCATTGAATGCAAATGCACTGGTGGGAAACAGTAAAATTGTATGACGTAGTCAGCAAAGACCAGTCATTTAAAAACAAAGCCCAGTTATTAGCTTCTGTAGGCTTCAGTTTCTGCAGTTGTTCGCACGGGTTGCTGGAATTCCTTAAATCATATAGGCTGTGTAAAAATAGAGGGCTTTGTTACGAAAATACTATTAAATGGGCTAGTAGAGGAAGGAGTATCAACTAAGAATGACTGCGGACCCGACAGATACTCAGTGCAATTGAAGGATATACTTGTCTTTTGGAAAAGATATAAACTAAAAAGAAGAAATAGAAAAAGTCGTAAGGGTGATCTAAGGATGAGTGTGTAGAACAAAGATATTTAGTTGCTTTAGGAATTATCTTTTGCTTCTGACATTAGAAATGGTATTTTATAATCTGTAGCTTCAGGGAGTTTTGTTGATGACAGAAAACTTTAACCTTTATAGATCCATTATGCTACTACATATACTCTTCTTCATTTATTGGGAAATAGGACAGGTTTGTACACATTTCTTATTTTTAAAACAAAATGTGTAACCCAGTGTGTTTCAACTAGGTATTACAAGCAACTAATCTATAAAACTAGCTTTCTCCTGTAAGTGCTCTCTCTATATTAAGGTATAAATGGAAGCCTGAGAGTGTTGGAGTCTGTGCTCAGTTCTTCCAGAGTCTTTCTGTGTCACCTCAAGTAAGACAGGTAACAACTTGGTGCCCCAGTTTCTTTGTCTCTACATTTGCTGTAACATGCTTTTCATAATGGTGTTGTGAGCAGACATTAATTAGATCTATGTGAAGTGATTGAAAGTGTTTTGGATCAAGGGCACTTATGTAGGATACTTGAAAATAGGGCACACAGTTAAGTGTTGGTACACAATTTATTACTACTTTGGTTTTGTTTTTTCTCTTTGTGTTGTCTTTAGCCAATTGCAAATGTGGATCAGGAGACCCTGACAGATCTGGTGAAGCCAAGCATTGACTATGTGCGTCACAAAAAATTCAGATCTGGGAATTACCCATCGTCACTGAGCAATGAGACTGACAGATTGGTACACTGGTGCCATGGTGCCCCTGGAGTCATCCACATGCTCATGCAAGCTTATAAGGTGAATCATTCTGTGTTTATACAAACCCATATTTTTACTGAGAGACCTGTGTGCCGGCCTGTTAGATTGTAAGACCTGTGTTTTAAGTCTTTCTAGATCTAGGCTTTCAAACCAAAACCCTGGGCTAGGCACCTAAAAATCTCAAAATACTTACATAAGGATGTTTGCAAAGAAATAAGAAGTGGGTAAAATTGCTTCTCAGGGTGTTAGTAGTTACCAGACTTCAGGCTTTCTTGGAAAAGGGCCATGCAGTTAAATATTTTGGTATCAGAGTCCTGGTTCTGAGTGTGTTGACCTAAATTCTTTGAATCTTCATCCCAAGCATTTTAAGAATTATGTTGGTTTTCAGAAATGTAGGTTAATGTGTCTTGCTAAAGAGTGTCTTCCGTAAATTACTCAGTTATTAAGATACAGTACTTGAGAACTTCATGTCAGAACAAAGATCCCAGGCCCCTTCTAGGGCATAAATATGACCCCTGAGCTACCATGAGCCTGCTGTTTGCTCCTCTCTGTCCTTGACTAGATTGGCTATCTCTCTTGTGTTGTGCACTTTAGATTTGCATGGCATTTGGAAGTGTGCCATGTAATTAAATTTATGCAAACTTATTCCTGCTCTTGACAGCCCTCCTTGTCAGATTCCCTGGTTGTCGTCTGGGTGGGCTGATGAAAAGCAGGTTTGGTTTATGGAATAATCACTTGTGCTGCCACCTGTGAACTGTGAAATGTGAACTGTAAATCTCTTACAGCACTGCTAAATGCAACAGCAGTCACATTTGCTTTTTCTTTGGACTGTGGTAGGAGGCTGACTTATCACTGCAGACTTCTTTAACGTCTATCCCAATGCAGTGCTTTTGCTAGCAGAAAATGTTTTCCAAGAGATGAGAGGGATAGGACCAAATTCTCTTCAGCAGTCTCCTTTCTGTCTTCTTTTTATGCTTAAGGTGATGAGGTGTATGAAACTTTTCTTTTTCCCTTTAATCTGCTTTTTGAAAAAGTGATAAGAAAAAATGGAGTATGTTTTGCTAGCTGTGCTTTCACAACAAGCACTGGAATTTGCAGTAACAGACAGCAAAATTTATCCTGGAAATCAAATGCTGTTGCCAGACCTTCATTTGAAATGCTACAACTGAGTAGCTAACAAGTCCTGTTCAGAGAGAGGGACTTTCTTTATCAAGCCTGTGGATTTAAGAATTTTGAATGTTCAAGAAGAATGTTCAAGTGAACCTGGTCCTTCACCCAAACTGGAAAATGCCTCTGAGTATTTCCAATACAAATACTAATCAAGGTAATGGAGTGTTCCTACTTGTACTTGAGATAGAAAAGAGAGCCCTGTCCTGTGCAAAGAGATACTCTCTTGCGTTTTTTGACATGGAATTGAAGGCACTGAGTAACCAGCAAAGATCAGGATCTAACCCTTTAGGACCGACTTTGATGTCCAATATTGTTATGTTTCTTAGAGACAAGAATTATGTTTCTGTATTTCAAATTAAATAATGTAGTGATTTGGGAATGCAGGGGAGAAGTAAAAACAGGATCATGTACCCTTCAAGTAAATTACAGGCTGTGGGGAAAAAAGGGCCTTGAACTTGAGGTTTTTTTTTTTCTTTGGGATCCTCTTTTCAGAAACAAAAACTTAAGAAGTTTTCTTTTTCCATGCAGAGAAAGGAGAAACAACATAGAAGAAAGGATGGAGCCCTAAAATTCAAAATAAACTGCATATAAGAAGTTCCTCCCCTGTAGCAAAATATCATCCAGGTCCGTCATCCATTTGTTTTTGTAAATACTTGAATTTAAACGTGTTTATTTTTTGTTTTTGTTTTGCAGACTTTTAAAGAGGATAAATACTTGAAAGATGCTATGGAGTGTAGTGATGTCATCTGGCAGAGAGGTTTACTGAGAAAAGGCTATGGGATCTGCCATGGTACTGCTGGCAATGGCTATTCCTTCTTGTCTCTCTATAACCTAACTCAGGACAAAAAGTACCTCTACCGAGCTTGCAAGGTGAGCTCTTCTGCAGCCCAACAAAACTACTGTTCCCTTTCATGTGTTTTGTGTAATTCTCCTTTCATGCCTGAGCAGTAGAGTAAATAGAGTGGTCAGACTAAGCTGTTGAGTACTACCTCTGCAGCTAACCTGGGGGGACAAGAGCATGCTGTCACATATTTCCCTTAACTCACACCTTGACTAGACAACTTCAATTCTGTTTATGTGGGCACTCGCATGTTAATACGAAGAATGTTTGAAAAAAAACCCATATAAATTCACTTTGCTGTACTGTAAATAGAGTCTGAAAATTAGCCTGCCTGAACTACAACAGATGAATGTTATGTGGTGCTAATTATTCCATTGAGAGATCCTCTGTCCTCCTCAGCTCCTCAAGTGATGCTGTTTTGTAGTCTTTTGTAATTATTTGTTTTCAGACTAGTGTTTGGGGCCTTTAGAGCTTTGAATTGCAGTTATTAAATTGCTTATTTAATTTTTTCTCATTAATACAAATTGCAGAGAAAGACATACTCCAAATTTTTCCACCGATAGCATCCAGGTTCTGCTGTCAGCTCTGACTGTGCTATCAGTTTTCAAAGGAGAAGGCTTTCTCTACCTCTGTTTCTTGGTCTCACAAGAACATTTTGTTTTGTACTTAATTCACTGAGTTTCATAGTGCGTACATGCCTATTTAACTGAGGTCTATTTAAAGGCAGTGCAGGGGGAAATTTGATGAGTTGCTTCCCTAGGTTCTTTCAGATAAGCCACATTTAAAGCTGTTGCATTCATCTCTACTGTCAGTCCGTTCACCGCCAGCAGAGCTTTAAAAAGCTGTTTTTGTCATCTTACATTTACCTTACATCCAGCCCTGAGGATGCATACATGCATCCTAGAGAATGCAATAAACCCCTAATACTGCCATGGTGAATGTGTGATGCTATTATGAGTGGGCTTATCCACTGCTATGTGTGAGCCACGCTACTGAGCATTGTAGCTTCATGCATTGCTTTCAGCACAGTTGTCAGGCTCTCCCGTCATCCTCCACTGTTGTAGATTTTCTGGAGGCTCTGTGTAGCGTTGGCAATTCCTGTTGGCACTGCATTTCTTGCTCTTGGGAGCCCTGTAGTTCTTCTATATAAATCTAAAGGAAAGCAAAGCGTACTCATTTCAGAGCCGGAGAAGGAGGAGACTCAGTTACATACCTGAAATCACTTGGAGAATGAAGACGTAACAGTGAGCCAGAACAGTAATGTCTTCCTTGCTGCTGTATACATAAAACATAAATGCATTCTAACTTGTCATCAGTGATATTCATACAAAGCTCTAGATTTAAAATGATGCATAATTTTTTTTATGCGTTTTCCCATTCTATTGGAAACTTCAGAGCATGCTCCCTGCTTGCAGCTGAAATACTGAACAATTCCAGTATTATGGTTACTTGTGGAATACCAAAAATGGTTATCAGTCATTACAAAGACATCTTGCAAACTTGCTATGGTGTTCTTTTCTAGAAGAGTGAGTCTCTGGACAGACTGTTTGTTCGCTGTAGGTGACCAGCGAGTAATCAGGTCTGGCAGTGTATGTGTGGCCATTCTGTCAGGCCCTGTAGGTTTCTCCCTGCAGGGCAGATCTTTGCAGGGCAAAGGAGTTTGTTTGTCTTTGACATTGTTGAAGTCTTTTGTTTTTGAGCGAGAGCATGCAGGGAAGCAAACATGCAGCTGTGTTGGTACCTGAAGGCATGTAACTGAGAGGACTAGATGGCTCCCCTCCTGGGGGTGTTTGCTCACACCAAAAACATGAGACCTGAGGGATGAAGTTCCTGGTTACCTCTCAGGAGCTGACAAACTGTTACACAAACGAACCAGAAGGGACTGAAAGGCAGTTGCTCACAGAGGTTTGTGCTTCACTTTCATCTGCACAGCTTTTGTCCAGCGTTATCAGAAGGGTTCCCAGGATGCTGTACTGCTTCTAGCTAGCTTGCCTGTGAGAAAAGAAGGCATCCTGGCCTCCAGAGAGCATCCACGCCCTGTGCTGTTAAGTGTTGTGATTAAACTGTGGTGTGTTGGGTTTTATTTGGGTGTCTTCTGAGGTCTGAAAGGCTCTTTCTTCATGGCAGGGTTTTTCAGCTTATGTGACAAATAATGGCAGGTGTCTTCCTGCTAGAAGCGATTTCTTTTCCCTTGGTTTAACAAAGACGTTAATATGGTTTACTGGATCTGTGAGTTGTACTGAGGCTAGGAACTTCTAAACAATGGCTCTGCCTAGGGGTGCATTTTCTGAATTTCTGTTGAAGTTCCCAGGCTGGAAATAACAATAAAGGCTAGTATGCAATAAGATGTGGATGTTGCAAGAATTGATTGCACTTAAGAAATCATGCCATAACCATGTTCTGTCCTCACATAGGAGAGCAGATTACATGGAGAATTAACCGTGGTTTGAAGATCCATACCCGTGAGGGGCCCAGAACTCATTAATTGTTTCTCAGTAACAGTGTGGACCACAATGTTTGTGTTTGTGGGTTTATTGCTGGGTTTTCTCAAGACATTCTCACATGCACACACACTCATATCAAGTGAAGGAACCCATCCCCCAGTAAATCCTTAAAGAGAACAGTGTGGGTGGGAGGGTGGTGCTGGGAAGGGGTGAGATACCACACTTTAATCCTCCTGTTCAGCAGCTTGATGGTTCTGGGAGCTCATTCACGTGCCACATAACTCATTTCTAGAGCCCAGGCACCCTCTGGTGAGTAGGCCGAGCTGCGTGCTGTAGCAGACTGCCGAAATCACAGGGGAAGCAGGGAGAGTCCTCTCAGTTCTTGGCTTTGCAGGAATCTTTTACGCTTACCACTGTATTTTGGATAAGCGGTGCTTTGCTTCCAAGCCCAGAAACGCTAGGGGAACATGCCTGCTCTGGGAAGCCATAAAGCAGAAATGAATTGTTGCTGTTAAATTGATCCAGATGCAGTTTTCAAGTAGTGTATGTCTAGCACAGCTTCTGCAGCAGTGTTGATCAAACACAAGAACGACATTGTTAACTTGATTTTAAAAGGTATTCCATTTTCTGCAACAAAATATTGATGACCGTAATTGTCTAACTGTATTTACAGTGATTTTTTCTAAGACTTGGGGAGAGAAAATAAATAAAGCTAAGTAATGGCAGCTGGAGATTTAATACTCTAAATGAGTGCATGGAAGTGGAAGAAAACAGAAATGCAGTTAACAACTCTTTAAGTCCTTAGCAGGTGGATAAATTAAGCAATGAGACAGGTAGGAACTGATGTTATATTAGAAAATTTCTGCCCTAGAGTATCTGTTCTTGCAGCATTTCTTCATTGGTGTGTAGCGTGGCTGATTTAAAAACCAAACGTTTAAGTTCAGCCCACTTAATTATGTTGTTGTGAAACTGAAAGTCCTGCTGTGGAAATACATATCCTGAAGAATAATTGCAGCCTTGTCATGGCTGAAGTGGGATAAATTAGTCTTGCACAGTGACTCCTGTGTTGTGTCTTTGCTTACGCTAGTTTACGTTTAGTACCTATTAAAATATCTGCCCATGCAGATCTTCAGACTTGCTTTTTACAATCTTAAAATAAAACAATAAATATTTTCTTTTATGTCTCCTGCAGTTTGCTGAATGGTGTTTGGAATATGGTGCACATGGATGCCGTATTCCTGACCGCCCTTACTCTCTTTTTGAAGGTAAAGTGATGGTATCACAAATAGTATTGTAGGGTATAGGATAGGGGGGCTGCCATGCAGTTCTGGCACGTACTTGGGAGTTGGGAAATCTTTGATGGCTCCTCTACTGTTACAAAAAGAAAACAAACACCACCACCACCTTTCTCCTAAAAAGAAGGATAAGAAAATAAAAAAGGGGGGGGGGAGCACCTCAGATCAAGACTTTCCCTTTTGATTGCATTTTACCAGTTTCCAGTGTAAAGCCAATGCCACTCATTCTTGATTAAAAATTCTGTCATGCTGATGCCTCTTGGCTTCAGGGAGGTGGAAGTCTGGGCAACACTTCCATGTTGTGGGTGTCGTTCTGGAGGGACTGGGCAGAGGAGCTGCTGTGGGCAAGAGGTCTCAGAGTAATCACTGGCCTGAAGGAACTGGACCTTCTCCACTGCCACACGAAAGCAAGAAAAAGCTGTTTTTAATATGTATCAGGAGCTCCTGAACAAAAAAGAAACGCAGAGTTCTTAGGGGCTTTTCTGTAAGTTTATAGATGTTCTTAAAGAGCTTTGTATTTTTTCTTTATTTGCAGTTTTATTTTCTGTGCCCTATCTCATCCTTATGTTTTAGAAACATGGTGTAGCAAGGAATCATAGACCAAGTAAGATTTAAAATAGTGCTGCTATTCTGAGAGCAATGAGCCTAGTGTGCCACCTATCAAAAATCTGTGAAATTGCAGCAGACCAAGCAGGATTATTTTATAAGTAAACCAACCCAAGGCATAAACGCAAGAGAGCAGTAGTTACGGGCATTCTTCCAACTAGAGAGTCACTGTGTTAATGTTTTGGGGGAAAAAGGTATTCTCATCCCTGTGAGATTCCTTGTAGGCATTTGTAGAAGGAAAAAGCAGACAGACTGTGTAGTACAAGCACTTTGAATCTTGTTGAGGTGGACTAATGCCAACAGTAGTCAGGATTATTTGTGCTTAAATGCTGACACACATTTTATTTCATTTTCTTAACATGATTTTTTTTAAAAGATCTCCATGTCTTAAATTTGAGATAAAAAAAATCTTAATTTTTTGTTTGTTAAAACTGCATTTCAGCACATATGTGCGTACATGCACACTTCCATGGGAAGGTGCATGTGGTTCTTGTGGAATTGTTTTAGTCATTTAATTTGTCAGATGCCTGCATTTAAGAAAAGTTCCTTTGTTGGTATGCGCTCAGCTGCTAATACAATAGGACCTTTTTTTGATCATAAAAGTGAGGTTTTATTTGTATGCTGTCCTTCTCTAGCATGGCCCTATAGTTGTCACCCTGTGAGTTTTATGAGATGATGGTGATGTTAGTGCTTCTGGATGCCCACAAAAGTAATGAAATTTTACCTTTGCTTTTTAACCAGTGAAGTAATCAGCAAGAGCTACTCAAATTGTGAGAGATGGTCCAAAGTGGGATTTACTTTTTCTTAATTGAAGTAGCGTAGAGGTTGTACCACTGAAAAGACAGTTGCAGAAAGAACTTTATTATTGCCTTTGATCTTTTCAAGGGAAACTTGGTTTCCTAAGCAAATACAAATGAACTTGCCTTTCTAGAATTCCTAAGTTTACTGGCTCAAATAAGACCTAGCAAGGTGCTAGATTCAGTCACATGTAATTGCCCTTGTTGTCAACTGTGCTATTTTATTGTCCAGGATGCACAAAAATCTCTTTTTGCTTACATTTTAGGCATGGCTGGAGCTATTCACTTCCTCTCAGATATCTCAGTACCAGAGACTTCCTGGTTTCCAGCGTTTGAACTTGGGCCTCAAGGGAGGGAAGACAAAGTGGAACAGGACAGCTAAAAGATTTTTCGGAAAGTGAAGTGATGCCAAAAGTGACAAGACTGTTTAGTGCCTCTGATACAGAACCAACGCGACCCTAAGCTGACGGATGGATAAACCCCATTTCTCGCTTTCCCTGCCCCCAAGGGACCATGAAGTCCTTACAGCATGAATGAGAGAAATCACATTTAAGTTCTGTTAAAGTGACACCTTCACGCATAGGACAAGAGAAGTCAAGTTTTGAACTTTCTCTCTTTTATTGTATTTGTCTTCTTCGAGTCTTTGATATGCTCTGCATGTTTATTGATGTTGTCTGTTGATTCGAGTCTTTTGTTGTTAGCAAAGAGCTGTTCTCTGTGTGAAGCTCTGTCCTGTACCTTCTTGCATGACCTGTAACAGCAGTGTTGCTTTCTGCAGTGTGGTTAGCTAGAGAGCTCCACTTCATGCTAGAGAGTTCACTGTAAGACAGTGCCCAGCTTCACTGGTGAGCTGACAACTTAAAAAAGAGATGGAGAACATGTTTTATGTTCATCGCTTTCTCCATTTTTCTCCACAGTCCCTAGAAGCTGAGGTGATGGAGATGGGCCTATCAGGTTGGAGGTGGCCTGACTTTTCTTTCGCTGCTGTTTAGGGAGGGATTTTTTTGAAAGCCTGAAGGAGAGGCTGCCTGCACCTAGTTATCTTGCTACGTCCTTACTGCAGGGAGGAGATGCTTGTCCTCACCTCTCCATGTTACGAGCTTAACAACCTACAGGCAGTCACCCATACTAACAGAAGAGCAGGGACAGCATAACTGTGCTTCTCCGCTCAGGTATGTGGATTTATATTAAAACTCTCTCCAGCAGCACACGGTGTATAGGTAAGAGGAAAGTCAGGGCTGTTTCTCATGCTGGTAACTCAGGATGACTGTCGTTTCTGAACGAAGGAGGTGAATTGTTGCCTTCCCTCCCTCTCCCAGCCCCATTGCATTAGCCCATGCAGTATGGCAGGAGCGATAAATACCAGGTGCTTTTGGAGGCTGCAGAAGACGAATGAGCAATATGTAAGCCATTTGCTAAAAGCCATAATTGACACGAATTTCATCTGAAAACAGAAAAAGCCCTTTGCCCTTAGTTTTTGATTGGGTTATTGGTGTTTTGCTTACCCTTGCAGTGCAGTGGAGTTGTGAAGCATTGGGTCTTCCTTCTCCTGGCAAAACGTTACTCAGTTCTGCCTCCACGTTCTCATATTGGGGCTCTTGGTTTGGGAGGAGAAGTGAAACATACTGTAAGTTCATGTTTTCCAGTTAAATAAGTGTGCTTGCTGTTTGAGAAAGGTAAGAGTAGCATTTTCACTTGCTCAAGCTCTGTTGTCATCCTACCCCAGCATCCCCTTGCGTTTAGCTGTGTTCTGTCATCCCAGGTGCTTATTTTAATTGGTACCCTACCTCAGGCATGAGTGTGAGGGCTGAGTGGGCTGAGATTGTGACCCTTCAGATGCAGATTGGGATATCTGTGACCTGGGGACACCTGCTGAGCCCCAGTGCTTGCAGTCAAGCTTGGAGATGCATTTCTGCACCTGCATAAGGCTCTTAACAGGTCAGCAGGTGACTTCCTTGAACCTTACAGTATCTGTTGCCAAATCCAGTGGGGTGCCAGTATTTTTTGGACTTGGTTCTGCTAGGCAATAGCAGCAGTGCCAGTGCTGGGAGTCCTTAGTGTCTCCTGATTCCTCAAGTAAGATTTTGGGAGCAGCGGGAGAGACGTTTGCACTCCTCTGGCGAAGGGTAGGAAGGCCCTGGGCACGGGGCCCAGCTGCATCTGTGCAGCCAGGCAAGAGAAAAGTGCTGAAAGGCAGCAGGAAGGAGGGGAGCTGCGTGGTGAAGTGACCCTGAGCACCGAGGCAGAAAGCAGTGGGACGGGTGAGGAGCAGGGAGCTGATGGCAGGAGGTAATGCACAGAACTACCAGCAGAGGCCAGCTCAAGTGAGGTGTCTCGCCATGGCAAGCGTGCTGAGGCCTTACTCTGTTATTTCTTCCTTCATTGTGTGGCTTACTGATCCCACCTGTAGATAATCCAGGAAGGAAGGTGGCCCAGGGTGAAGCCTGACAGAAATTCTATGGAAGGAACACCTGGAGGTAGCAGCCCTGACCCACACCCATCCCCACCCCTTTTTTTCTTCCTTCCCTCCCTGTCCTCCCCTGCAGCTGGAAACAAAGCCTGTGAGGTGGGATCCATCCCTCTGCCAAGTCTGCAGGAGCCGTGCAAATGCAGCACAGGAGGTGCCTGCCTCCCTGGCAGATCCAGGCCTGTGTTTCACTAACTGCCTGGCTCAGGGATGACCCCGCGGGGTTCTCATTCAATCCTTACGAGCCTTCCTGGCTGCCACACGTGGAATGGCACCTGCGGGAGAGAATGCTGACTGGCTGGAGCCCAGGGAGAATTAAACTTACTGACTGGTTTCAAAAATAGTTACATACACACGTAGAACTGCTTAACAGCGAGCAGATCTTGTGGGTGCTGGAGTGCACCAGGTGACACAGTGAGCGCTCACCACATGCTCCTGTGCTGCAGCTGGCCTGCTGCTGGGCAAGGCCCAGCACTGTGTTCTCCAGAACCGTCCTGTAATGGAGCACAGCTGGAAACATAAAATATCGCATCAGGAGGTCTGCACGTGGCTCTCTCTGTGGCTCCTCCTTTCTGTTTGCTATACCTTGGGACATGCAGATGGCCATTAAAAAGGTTATTGTGGGAAGGGGTGAAAAAAATGCATTTCACTGAGACACAGTTTTCAGAAATCACATCAAACTAAAATGTGGAAAATGTCTCAATAGTCCCTGGTTTGCTTTGTCCGTGTGTAGTAGTTCATCTGTTGCAGAAAGCTGTAGTGTTAAAAATGGAGATGCTCTTTGCGCAGAAAAAGAGGAAAAAATGCTGATGTGTTGTTCTTTGGCTTTATTAGTAAAGATCAAGCTGTGTGGTGGTGATCTCCGTGCAGTTCTGTGTGGTGTGCGCCCTCCTTCCCTCCCGCCCTGGTACAGCGGTAGCTGTTCCCTTGCTCTGACTTGAGCTGCCTCTGGTTTTGCAGTCCTTCGGGATGACACAAGTGCCAAAGTATGAACAAATCTCTTTTCAACTTTCACTTTTTTCTCCACTCAGTGCCTGAGCATAAATTTTCCTTTCCTTTTTGGTCAGATAAGTCCTGCTGGGCAGTTTGCTGTTCAGGCTGTACTTACGACTGCATGTTATTTAAGAACATAAACATACTATGAATTCTCTCTGTCCGGCTGACCTCTGCTTTCCAGCTTTAGGAAAGCTTGAGGCTTTTCTCTAGTTAGGATTTAAAAGAGTCAAACTTCCCGGATTCTGCAAGCAAGGGGCAGTATTTCACAAGGGCGATGCATGGCCCTCTGCTACTGAGAGCAACTGCTGCTTTTTTTATTTTTTATTTAATAGTCTGTAGGTACAGACCTGAAGATAATCTAACAGATAATCTAACAACTTATTTTCCTTCCTCTTGTGGCAGCTCTTGCCAGGTGCAGCGCCGAAGTGCTGCTTTCAGATCAGACGGGTGGAGGTGGCTGAGGGCAGGGGCGGGGGAAAGCTGCTGGCTGCATGGCGGGCAGCAGCTGAGCAGCAGCACACTGCCTCAGCCCTGTCCCGACAGGACTGGTTCTCCTGCTGACATTGCTCACTATTTTCCCATTTGTTTCACGCTGATTTACAGGGGCAGGAATTCCATCTGTGCTCAGCAGAGCAGCTGCAGTGCACGTGCAGGGAGCACCGGTGCCCTGTGCTCAGCCACTGCTGCTCCTCCACATCTCTAACCCCAGCGGTGCCCGTTAGGTGAGCTGGGGCTGGGCAGCAGCAGCTAAATGCAGGGAGAAACACACCCCCATCCCCGTGATTTCCCTCACCGCATGAAGCCAAAACAACACAAGTGGGGCTAAGGCGTTCCTTGTGCTGCTTGTAAGCATTCCGTCTGCTGTCTCTGTTGGGACACCCCTCTTACCTGCAGCACCGTTACTTCATACTCGTGTTGTAGAAATGGTGGATCTGTAGCTGCTGGATCTGACCTGCACAATGATCTGCCCTAAGGCAGCGAAATCCCCCAACTACGGGGTGTCAGAGGGCTGGCACAGATCCTGGCCAGGTTTCTTGCCCACGGAACGAGCAGTGATGTTAGAAAAACAAAACAGAACCATTAGATAGATCCACTGTCTGAGCAGGTGTCTTCCCAAACATGGCTGCTTGGGTACATGCATATAAACCTAAGCCATCTGCTTGCTTGATTTACTAAGGAAGAAGGAGCACTACCTCTGCTGCTCCTTTGTGTACCACGTTGGGTGGAGCTTGCTGGAAAAATGTAGCCCCAGCTGTTTGCTTTCACAGCAGCATCAACTGTCAGAGGGCTTAACAGAAAAGGAGAACCCCCCCACACACTCCAGCACAAAGCAGCCTGTCACTGCATTATCTTCCTCAAAGTGCTAATGAAGCACAGGAGCAGCTGCATGGTAGCAGCTGTGGGAGCCCCGAACCAAGGTGGAGGGTTGGTCCCATCCCAGTCAACCCAGCTCCTATTGCAGCAGTGCTGATGAGGCAGCTTGCTAATTACTGGGATGCATTGAGCAGCTCCATTACCTCAGAGGTGGAATTTGCCCCTCTTCTGTCAGCAGTGGGGCTGACAGAAAAGGAGGGGAGAGGAGAAGGAAAGGATACACACACAGGTATACAAAAGCACATTGGTGTGTTTCTGCCACTTGCCTGCACAGGTGTGTGTCAGAGCAGTAGCTCACTGGAAGCAGTGCTCACAAGGGTGCCCTGGTGCAAGGAGGTGAGTTCAGCTGGGGCAGCCCCCGCCACGCTCAGCTGCCCTTGGTGCCCTGCCATGGGCTGCCTTGCCCTCCTCTTGGGAGCTGCTGCAAAAGGCCATGGGCACTGCTCCAGGCAGGGAGCTGCTCCAGCAGCAGCCAGCACTGAAAACCCTGCCTTCAGTGCCAGCTCGGGGCAGTCTGAAGGGTGAGCTTCAGTCCCTCTGCTGGGAGAAGCAGTCCTCGCTGCTGCTTTTCTTCTGGTGCAGGAAATGATCTTGAGAGATGTCAATCTCCTGCTGCAGGGCAGAAGGGAGATGTGTGGTGTGTACAAGAGGGGGGAAACAGGAAGGAAATAATTCTGAATACCTGTTGGAGCACCTGAAGGGCAGGTCCCACGGCCACGCAGTTGCCCTGCCTGCCTGCTCAGCACTGACTGCAGCCAGCGAGAAGCAGAAGGAAAGCATTCTGCCTCCAAGCCCAAACCACTGCTCCCTCCCTGCCCCAAGTAACACAGTCTCAGTGCTCAGCACTGATGTGCTGTGGCCCTGCAAGGAACGCTTCTGGTACATGATGTGGGGGCTCCCACCAGTTACTGCTGTAAGTTAAAAACCCACCAAAACGCAGTGTTTGTCCAGGTGATGCAGAGCACGAGCCAGCACCTGACCTGAAATGAAGACAAAATCACAAGCAAGGCCAGGTCTGTGGCCATGACCTGCATTAGATCATCCTTCAGGGAGAAGTGTGAAGGCTGTATCCCCAGAGGCATGAGCAGCACACAATGACCATGGGGTCCTTGTGCGTCTCTGAACACCTCCACTTATCTCCCTGCAGTCCCACAGGGGAAAGCAAGCAGAGCCCAGCAGCTGTTCACAGCCACTGCAGTGCTCCACTGAGGCAGAGCGCTACTGATGCCCTGGGCCATCACCTCAGGATGGGCATTTCCCTGCCAGCCCTCAGCACACGAGGGCTCTCCTTGCTCAAAGCACAGCCACACCACGGGCCAGGCATACCAAGTCAGCACTGACACCTTTCTCTGGGAGCTGCTTCGCTGGAGGCTTCCCTGCAGAGACAGGGACTGGCTGCCCTCCCACTGGCCACAGCAGCGCAGCAATCGGAGGTTTCCTTCCCTGCGGTGAGCACCTTGCTGACAGCCACCCGGACCTCTGTGGGCAGATGGAGAGGCCAGAGGGAGCAGCAACCAGAGAATGCCACATAGAAATGCTGGTGTGTAAAGCAGCGCTTGCCACACAGACAGTACAGCCATGAAGAATGATGCTGCCTCTGTCCTCCTTTGTGCACAGGAGATCAGGCTCCTAACTCTACTCTTTAACATAACTTTAAGCATACACCTTGGGAAAGAGCAATGAAGATGGCTAGAGGTACAGCACCATCTGAATGTTAACAGAACACATCTCCTACGAAGAAACTTTTCCTACAAAGACAGGCTGAGGGAGCTGGGCTTGTTCAGCCTGGAGAAGGCTCTGGGGAGACCTCACTGCAGCCTTCCAGTATCTGAGAGGAGCTTATAAACAGGAGGGGGAACAACTTTTTACACAGGCAGATAGTGATAGGACAAGGGGAAATGGCTTTAAACTAAAAAGGGGAGATTTAAGTTAGATGTTAGGAGGAAATTTATTACTCAGAGGGTGGTGAGGCACTGGCACAGGTTGCCCAGAGAAGCTGTGGATGCTCCATCCCTGGAGGTGTTCAAGGCCAGGTTGGATGGGGCCCTGGGCAGCCTCACCTAGTGGGTGGCAGCCCTGCCCATGGCAGAGGGGTTGGAACCAGATGATCTTTGAAGTCCCCTCCAAGCCAAGCCATTCTGTGATTCTACGAAAAGAAAGCCTGCCTAAGTTTTACGAGCAATAAAAGCCCAAGACCGGAGAAATGCCAAGGAATTTCATTCTCCAATCCACCACCCAGCTTTGAAAAACATGAGATGTGCATACCTGAACCCCTTCACACTGGTGATACGACTTTGACAAAAGTTACAAATGCAAAATTTACATCTCCCTCCAGGCTCCCCTACCTTTAAAAAAAGAAAAAAGAAAAAAAACAACTAAAAATTAAGAAGTAGAGGAATAATATAAAAGGAAACCTAAAAGCTTCCAAAAGCAATGAGAGGAAAGGCATATGAACAGTTTGCAAGTAATTCACAGAGATGCCCACAAGGGTCCTGGGCTTTCAGGAGAAGAAAGACTGAGCAATTTGACTGGAAGACCATGTCTTACAAGAGACAGTGCCATCCACCAGCACTAACAAATAAAATAGCCAGGCTCCAGGAAAATGTTCCAAGAGGTTGAGTTTCAATGTGCAGCATCAAAATTCACTATAAAAGGCTTCTACTCAATGTTACCAGGAAACTCCTGCTCTCATAGATATGTTTAACAGTATAAAAGGACTTAATATCTGCTAACACCTACTTAATATCTACTAACACACTGTGAGGGTGGTGAGACACTGAAACAGGTTGCCCAGAGAAGTTGTGGATGCCCCCTCCCTGGAAGTGTTCAAAGCCAGGCCGGATGGGGCTTTGGGCAACCTGGTCTAGTGGGAGGTGTCCTTGCCCATGGCAGGGGGGTTGGAACAAGGTCCCTTCCAACCTGAACCATTCTATGATTCTAACATGAGAAGTCTGCTGTCACTTCTACTAGCAGAAAAAGAAATACTGGATTGTTTTAAAAAATGATGTAGTGTGCACACAACCATATTCAGTGACATGCAACTCTAAATTTTGAGCGCACGCTGATTTATGAAATAAATACAGTTACGATGTTCATGCCGATGGACCTTACATACAAAATGTACCTTCTCCCATCTCGAGTGTTCACTGAGCCTATAATGCGCACATGGAAGTATGTGCTTTGCCCCTTACTGTGATGCACAGCAAGGAAAAGCATCTCACTACTGAGCACTTCTGAAGTGTTGCCTTGAGTTCAACACAAGGGTAAGAGGAGGCAGTTCTCCAGCCCACAACATGCTGGGGATGAGGCAGGGGGACCCATGAGGTGACCCAGAGCATCACCGCAATGGGAGAGAGGCGCGCGCAACTCCGCTTGGTCGTTCTCTTTCTCCCACGCACAAGGAAAGTTCTGCAGAACAACCCGATGAGCACGTGAATCCTGCTGACACAGCGCAAGACTCTCTCACCATAAGCAGGAAGATTTCGCAGCCTAAGGCAAGTCTGTATCATTCAACATTTTTTAAACATGCTGAACTTAAGCAAACATAGCACAGCATGATCCAGCTCTATCTTGCATGGATTATAATGCAAACTCAGAGCATTAACTCTGATTTCCCAGGAGTCCCTCCTGGCGGGACAATCAGCTCTGCAGCCCTCTGAAGATCTTTTAGGCCACCTGAGAGTCACTCACCAGGGATGACTAGACCAGAGCCAGAGCTCTTGTTCTATCCTGCTAGTGACGGTATCACAGAAACCGTTTCCCTGCCTCAGAAACCACCCGCCCTTCCAGAAGGCAGGTTACAGGGAAAGGACGTTGGGGAACGTAACCCGGTGTGAAGCAGAGTTTCAGAGCTGCTAAACCAAGCAGGTCTCCCCAGCACCCACCAGTAGAGCAGGCTGTAAAATACTTTTCCTTGCCTACCTGCCAAATGATGACTTCAGTTCCAATTTCACACAGGTTCTGCTGGAATGAGCTCCTCAGGAGTTCACTCTGTGCCAGGTGACTATTAACACCACAGAAACACAGTGTCCCTTAGTGCTCCTTCTGCTATAGATTTGTTCATAGGGAAGGGGATGCTCTTTCAGTCAGTTCCTAGCTGGATGCCTGGGTACATATTCTCACAACCCCCTGGCAAGCATTAGCAGCACAATAAAAATCTTACTCCCTGAGCAAAACAGGGCTTCAGAGCACCCCAAATTGCCTCGGTGATCTCTGTGCACTGACTGGAGTGACCCAGGAGCCACAGGTGTGTTGGCAGTGAGCAAGCATCCACCTGGCACCCAGAGGACCGTATTGGACTCCGGACTCTCAGTTACAGTCCTCCTGCAGAGCTTCAAGCAGTTCAAGGCAATGGCATCTTCTTGTTGTCACTCATTAGTGACACAGCTCTGAATGCACACTAAAGGAGAAGGTGCTGTTCGTGGCCATGTCTCAGAACAGCTACACAGGAAAAGGGACTCTTGTCTATGAAGGTGTTGATTTGTGTTCGCTCGAGCAGTCAGCCACAAGCAGAAGACAACAAACTGGGAATGAAAGCAACAGGCATTAAGAGCTAATGCAAAGCCAACCCATTTGCACATCAGGTTAAGGAACTGCTCTTAAGCACAAGTTCCAAAGAGTTATTTATTTGTCCTAGAAAGGAGAGTATTTCACAAATCCGTCACCTAGAGGTGACAGCTCTACTTTGTACTCTGTGGCAGCAGCAAGACCATAATCAAAAGTATTATTTCTCAGTGACAAAATTATCATCAATTTCAAGAGAGCAAACTTGGAAACGTGCTCCCATTCCCTCTTGCTGTAACCGTTCTCTAATTTATTGAAGAAAACTTCACATATTTCAGTATTTCTAAGCATTTAGTCTAGAGGCACAAGCACAAGGAGTTCTGAGGTTACAGCACCTCCCTTTCCCCATCCACGTTCAGGTCATCAGCTCGTTCACACGACCTCACCTTTGGCAAAACAAGGGGAGCCAGGAAGCAGCTCACAAAGGCAGAGTCCAGGTGCAGCTCCCAGTCCTTTGCTTTCAGATGCATCATTTAAAGCACTGAATCCCTCTTCTTAGGGCAAATGGCTGCCATGCCCCAGCCACTCGGCGACTTCTATCAGAGAGCCTCTCTGGTGTGCATCAGAACCGAGTTTTACAAGAAAACCATAAGCAAAAAAGATGGTGGCCACCAGTTCTGGTAAAAGATCACCGTACCTTTTCCATGTCTATCCTCTTTCTCTGTAATTTCTCCTAGGTGAGGACATTTCTTCCACTTAAGGAGAGCGCACATTACTCTGTGGTTGCATAAAGAGCTGCTACCAGTCGCCTGCCACAATGCAATTACACACACAGTTCAAACAAACAATAAATAAAGAGAAAGACATACAGGTTTTAAATATAGGTTTCCATTAAAAGCATTACAAAGACAACTTCTTTCATTTTGAAAACAAAGAAAATATCCACTTCTAATGCAAAAAAAAGAAACAAAAAAATTTAAAAATCACCCCTTCGCAAGTAACTTTTATGAGGAAAGGTGCAGGGAAGGGAGGGAGAGAGGATGTGGAGAGCTAGCAAGTGTTCGAAGGGGGCAGATGCCCACCATCCTGGTCATTTTGCAATGGCACCTCCCAGAGTCAGGTCAGAGAGCCACAGAGTTCTCACGTGGAGGATTTCACCACCTGCTCGTACGGGGGAGGCGGCGTGTTGCAGTAGGAAGGTGGAGGAGGGTAAACCGGGTTTCCCTGTGGGGAACTGGGCTGGACGTGGAAAGCCATCGCCATGGGATTCATCACAGGTCCGCCTGGATCGGTGTAGTACGGCACTCCAGGTTGTTGTGACCCTGAAAAGACAGGAAAGAAAGGGCATCACCAATGGCAGCATCGGCAGCAGTCATGCTCTTCCAGGGCTCTGCACACTCAGAGAAGACTTCTCCAAGTGTTCATGGGAGCAAAGACCAGGAGCCACGTTCCTCCCATCCCAAGGAAGACCCACACTGCAAGACCACATTAACTTACTGAAATTTCACCAAAATGTGTCAGTTTTGCATGCCATGGAAATAACTTAGTGAAACACAGGGCACTACTGCCCCAACCAAATATCATTTGAAAGGGAGCCCTGCTCTGTTCTCCAGACAGAAGGGCTGTCACAATACAGAAAGGAGAGGTTTGGGATCCCAGATGGACAAAGGGGTTTCCACCGCAGCTCCCAACTCAGGTGTAAAGTCTTCCGAGACAAAGAGGACTTCACAGGGTGCTCTGTAACATTCTGCAATTTCCCATACATCAGAGTACATCTCAAATAGACCATTTCCATTTAAGGAAGAATATGGCTACAGGGTAAAGATGTACAAAGCAAAAATCTAAGCTGAAGCCAATTATGGCTGACTAACAAAATGGGACAAGATTATTCAGCACAGATTAAATTTAGTAAATGATAACGGAGCCTGCAGGGACGAGGAATGGAAACATACAATGAGACACAAATCTCCTTAACCATGACACATGAGGAGTAACTGAGAGTGCTGCCATGAGGAGCAACAAAAGTAGCATATGATATCCTCAGATACTACCATGGGTGGCAGAAGACTACTGAGCGCAATTTCAGCAATTAAAGTCACAGAGTGCCTGTATCTCAATATGTTCATTACTTTCCTCTGCTTCCTCCTTGTATCTTTAAATAAGGCTGGACTGAAAAAAAAAATTATGACTGAGCAAATCTGATTCTAGGACTAAGTATTACCACAGAAGGAATTTAGGCATCTTGAAGCTTTAGGCATCCTCTAGCACATCAAGCATTGAGGAAGGACCTACATACTGCACCCAAAAATGCACCCTTACAAGACGAAGATGGGTCGAGCCATAACATAATGCACAGGGACGCTAACAATCACAGAGCTCGGGGTGTATGGCTCAGGAGTTCTGTTTGGACACACATGAGCAAAAATTATGGAAAGCAGATCAGGAACACAGCTATTTCCTTTTTAACAACACAGCAATTTTTCCTTTTGCCTATGTGAGTGAAGAGGGCTGTTCCACGGCCTCTCTTCCTTTGCCACGAAGGTGAGAATCCTTCATCCAGCTTCAACCTAGCACTAGCATGCAGCTGCAGGAGAGCAGGGGGAAATGGACAAGGTAAGGTAGTTCACTGCACTCTGCTGTTTCGAAGAACTGATGTTTCATTAAACAGCATTTCTATTGCATTTCTGCACTCCCAACTGCTGCTCAGAGCACAGAAACTCAAAAAGGATGCCATGAACTAGGGGATACCCAGCACCTCAAAAACCCTCACAGCAGCAGCTCATAAAAGGTGCAGGAATTCAGGAAAGGCAGGACAGAAAGACAGGAACAGGAAGGAGACCAACTTTTTACATGCTCTGATAATGGTAGGACAAGGGGGAATGGTTTTAAGTTAAAAGAAGGGAGATTTAGGTTAGATATTAGGAGGCAATTCTTTACTCAGAGGGTGGTGAGGCACTAGAACAGGTTGTCTAGAGAAGCTGTGGATGCCCCATCCCTGGAGGTGTTCAAGGCCAGGTTGGATGGGGCCCTGGGCAGCCTGATCTGGTGGGTGGCAACCCTGCCCATGTCAGGAGGTTGGAGCTGGATGGGCTTTAAGGTCCCTTCCAACACAAACCATTCTGTGATTCTATGAACAGGGAAAGCACCTGTGATTGCTGAGAAACTGACACAAAATTATGCAAAACAAGTAGAAAAAAAATTGGTGAGCTCAGCTCAGAGGTCAAAGCTTTTAGAAACTGTAATAACAGTCTGGAAACAGGTGGAACAAGCAGGCCATCAAAGTGCTTGTGCTTATTTTATATTTGCCCACAATTTCTGCTTCATGAGGTGTTATGAAAAACTAAAACCACGTTCTAAAATTGAATCTGATATTCACCAATCCAGCCAAAGATGCTCCTTGTTTACATAATCTTGGGGTTATTTTTCAGGTTTAAAAATATCCTTTAGCTAGTTTGGTTTCCTCCTCCAACCCTCCACTGCTGAAAAATAAACACTCTCTGGGGAAATGTGTGGGAAGCAGAAAAACAGTTGCTGAATGGATGCCTTAGGACTCTTAGGATTAAAAAATAAACATTTGGATTTAAAAAAGAAAAAGAAGGGTGAATGGAGTGTTAGTTTGTGTCTATAACATCTCTTTATCCTTTTAGACCTGTGACAGAGGGAGAGAAATGCATGTCTATGAGCACACACTTAAGAATGCCATAAAGAGCATTCCAAAGTCTGCGCACTGCACGCAGGTGTCCAAGAGCAGGCATGGTGGAGGAGAAAGCCTGAACGCTCCATCTCTCTACAATGCTTGTAGTCGCAGCTCACTAGAATGGTTTTCATAACACTTTTCTAATGAGGCTGTCTACTGTGGCACAGAGATGTAATTGTTCAGAAAACGATTTTAAAAGAGAAGTTTGAGGCACCAAATTTTCAGAGAGATTCCCTTCTTTAATGCAAAATATTCCTTTGTATTTCCACTTCCAAGGCAGCGCTAAACTAGAACAAATCACCAGTTCCTAAAAACTTGTCAGAAAATGTAGTTACCCTCTGGCTTAAGCTCTCTCTAAAACATCTTGTAACAAAATGACAGCCCAGGAGGAGAAGTGTCAGTGAACCAAACTTGCCTGCTTATGTGTGCTTTCACAGGCACGAGCTAGTGGTGGTTTATGCCATCAGGCAGGGGGTTAAAAATATCTCAGTTTGGCCTTGATGAGGTAGGGAAAAAGGCAAACACCTGAACGTGCACTCAGATATGATCTCAGCGCTGCACATCTTCCAACTAGGGACAGCTAGATTTAAAATGCTCCCACAAGGTGCAAACATTGGCTTACAGGTGAGTCTTGTTTCGCAGGGTTCTCCCAACTGAGACTCTCTAACAGTTAGAGGGTAAGAAATAAGAAACTCAGAAACAGTACAGCCAGAAGATCAGCACTCCTGAGGCTCACAGCCATGACGGACCAGCAATCAGACTGACAAAGGGAGAAGGACGATGTTACCACTGAAAAACCAGCACAGAACATGGAACGCAAATAAAAAAGAGACGTCTCATGATATTGCCAGACAATGGAAGAACAACGTCCGGCTTTCCTTCGCCTCTGCCAAACATCATCAACTATATTTAAATCTCTTTTTTTCAAATTCCTCACATGGAGGAATCACAATTGATTTGGGGTATCTTATCATTTTGTCTACACTGCAAAGTGAGCACTTGATATCCTTCTCCCATGCATAGGTATGCAGCTGTAAAGACACTTGTCCTGGTTTGACCTAGCAGACAGCTAAGTCCCCCACAGTTGTTCGCTCACCCTCCCCCCTCCCAAGTGGGATGGGGGAGAGAATTAAGGAATAAATATGGTAGAACTCGTGGGTTGAGATAAAAGCTATTTACTAAGACAGCAGAGAGAATAAAATAAATACCAGTACATATATATATATATATATAAGAAACAATAAATAATACACAAAGCAAGGGACCAACAACCGATACCCAACCGGCCAGCAGCCCCTCCCTCCGAGCAAGAGAGCGATTTCTCTTCCGTAGAAATCACATGATGTGATGTGGTATGGAATAGCTCTTTGGTCAGTTTAGGTCAGCTGCCCTGGTCCTGTCCCCTCCCAGTTCCCAGCTCCTTATGCCTTCTAACTGCTTCACTGAGGAACAAAATGTGTCCTTGGCTGTATTCAACACTGCCAGGTGTTATCAGTTGTTTCTCTTCTGGGAACAAAACACAGCTTCATACCAGACACAATGAGAGAAGTAACTTCTGTTAGAAACTAAGACAACACTAGGAACCACAACAGAAGAGAACTGAAAGTCCTGCAATTCTGGGTCTCAAAAATACTGTTATACAGTATTGTTTGGATGGTATTGTTTGGAATGCAGATCTTCATTCATCACGGGAGGTGGCTGAGTGGTTTACAGCGCAGGGCAATTCCCAGTCTAAATTCCCGACTTCTCAAGAAACAAACACCCTCTCCCCAGAAAACCACCTTTTCTCAATGCTTTGGGCAAATGTTAGAAATTAGTGAAATTTGTTTTGTAAGTAGTTTCTGACCTGATGCAGTGTTGACTGGTTGCCTGGTGTAAGACACATTAAAAGTAGGTTCTTCTACTAGTGGAGGAGGGTACATCCGTCTTCGGATAAAGAAACCAGCTCCGCAGCAGAACAAAACTCCCATCATCAAAAGGAACCTATGCAAAGAGAAGGAGGAGGTCAAAACTCACCTGCATTCAGGCAGCTCTCAAACTGAGACTTCACTGAACAACACCAAGTACCATTTACCAGTCAACAATCTAACTTCTATCAGGGCTTCTTAAATCACAGAATCATCCAAGTTGGATGGGTTGTCTCTTGAGAGCAGGCCTAGGTCATTTGAAACAGCTGTACCTCAGGGTACAGACATACTATGGACATTTTTTGTGATCAGTATTATTGTTCAACGTTTTCTGGCATATAAAACATAAATCTGAAACTGAAGTACCCTTGAACTTTTAGAAAGTTCAGATTCATATCTGAGCTTTGCCACTGGATTGTTAAACTGAAATGCCAGGTCCATACAGTTTCAAGCTGTGTATCTCAGGCCCAAGTCTAGCTCTTAAAGCATCTAGGCTGGTCAGCAGGTATTAGGGGGACTGGCTGTACAAAGAGGAACATTATTCTGCTCTTAGATGTTCTTCAATGAGTAACACTAATTTTTTCCCCCATGGGAAACATGGAAGCTGACATTTAAGCTAAAGACAGAAGGCTGAAGCGTTCAGCAGTGAAAATGTTGGTTTTCCTTTTTGCTTTCTAGACAAGATATACACTCTTAAGGAAAAAGACATTCTTTTGCTTCAGTTCTCTTCTCAGCTTTTCTAACCCAATTAAACCTTCCTCATCATTGTCCTGCCTTGGTATTCTGGTATATGCAACAAGAACATGTCACGAGATTTTCCTTTTAGGAGTACTTTCAAACAGTGACTTTCTCTGTGTTTCCTAGTGTAGTTATCAGACATGGTAGTGACTGATACAAGCTCCAGTAAATCTAAATGGTTCTTCGGACTTTAATTGCCACCTTATTTCTTTTCAGGGCCATGTTCTGGAAGACTATGATAACTGTGCTCTTTTGAAAGGGTTGGAGGCAAGAAGAGGATTTTCATGTATTTTTTTTCCGCCTAAATTGGCCAGAGGCAAGCCTACACACCATGCTTATCTCCTCTGGAGCACTCCCAGATGCCTGAGAGGAACTGTGACGCTGCACAACTCCAAGACACATTTTATGCACAGGGTCAAACTCTGTTCTTGTTTCTACAGTGGACACAAGAGCAGAACAAGGTCCTGTTTCCCTGAGCCAAAACTAATACATTCCTTTTTGGCAGCACTCCCACAAAGGATTTGTTCTGAACAGAAAAACAGAGATTTACAACGTCACTCTAGGGATTCAGATGCAGAACTCTTCAGTTATATCCGTAAGGATTGTACACTGAAATCCCACAGTCAGCTTTGGGAAATCTCAGTATTATATCAGGCTTCTGTTTTCCAGTGGTTATTCGTTTCAATTTTGAAGGCTTTTTTTTTAAGCAGTCTTCAAATTCTACATAAAAATGCCTAAAATGAGGTTTTCTAGGAGGGCTTTTGCTTTCTCTCTACTGTAATGAGAAGGTTTTATTCAGGTGTTTTCTTAAATTCCTATCTAAAAAGAATTTACCTTATTTTTTCATTATGCATACAAAAGTGATTAGTTTAAGCTTTATCCAGATTACTGAGCTGCTGGTTTCCCAAGCTCAAACCTTTCTGCCTTCTTCTCCATTGCTGTCATCTTCAGTGAAATCCTCACAGCCATAAATGTACCACTCTTTCATTTTAATTGAAGCCTCAGTTCATCAGGCAAGACTGTATCAAGCCCTGCACCAAAGTACAACTGTCCTAATGCAATCTTTAAAAATTTTAAAATTTATTGCCCAACAAAAATGGACTAATGCTGCCACTGCGTAGTAGCTAGGATGAGCATTACGGATAAATGTGAGACCACTGCCTGTACAAACCCACAGGATGCAGAAATGGGAAAAGCCAACTTGAAACAAGTAGCCTCCTTTTCCAGTGTTTTGTCAGTACTTATCAGACAAATACCTCTTTGTTACTGTTGTAGGTATGTGTTAGCATCAGGTGGGTTTTATAATTGAAAAAGCACTGCTTGCACTTATGAGTACACATTGCTGCATACTTGTACCTGCTTTACTTTTAAATACTAGGGCTGGTGATACCCTGATTCGAGTCCTACAAACAAGACAGAACTGGGAAGATTAAAATACGAAATTTAGCTGTGACCTACCAAAAATACCATAGTCGCTGGATAGAGAGAGCTCTTACACAGCATCTTGAACCACAGCAGTCCTCATAGGAGCGACATCTGCACAGGAATAGAGAGAAGGACATTAGGAAGGTGGCTGTCATTCTGAGTAAAAGAAACAGCATCAGGCTGGGGAAGGGAATATAAACTCACCATAAAATTTCCAGCAAATTCAATTACTTTAATTTGACAATACAGAGTCTAAACATGGGCAGGAGTCCACAACTTGGACGCCACTAGCACAGTCCCAGAGGCTTTACTTACAATAGTGCCCTGAGTCTGGGAGACAAAACCTGCAGCTGCTGCCCGCTGGCACAATGCACAGCTGCCCTCTTCCAAAGGGCAGGCACCACTGCTTACTTAGGGCTGCAAAGGAGCCAACATCTAACCCCAGCCTGATATACTCTTACACACACAAATTGTACCCTGTCGATGTATGTGGAGTTGCTTCTGGTCTAGGAAGCTGCAGGAACAAGAAAGAGTCAGATTCAACCATCAGTCTGCACTTAAACTTGTACTACAGTCCTCACTTCTCAATTTCCATACACGCACTCGCTGGGATTGTCACCCCGTGTCGGATCCCAGAGCTACCACTGGGAACAAAGTCAAACTGAACTGAGCAGAAGCAAACCAACTGGATACGGTTGTGACCCACATGTACACATCGTCCACGGCATGACTACCACAATCCGAAGCTTTGTACCTGTTACTGAAATTGCCTTCCCATATGCTTCTTTTAAACCTGCCTCAAAAAGACTGAATTTAGCATTTATTTAAGTGTAACAGGACAAGCTAAAAGGAAGAGTGGTGTTGTGTTTTGCTTCACAGTAAATGAATGCTGCAGACATCGAATGTGAACTGTTTGGGATTTTATTCACTACAACAGAGAAGAATTGCAAGGTCAAAACCACCAGATCCATCATTCTCTGCAAAGTGGCAGGTTCCAAACACAGTAAACAGCAAGGGCAGGAAAATCTTCAAGTGGACCATTACTGGCAACTATAAGGGCATTTTTGCTTTCCAGAAGTTGCAGCAGTCAGCAACTGCCAACACCCCCTATTACTTCAACAATGCACTGCAAAACAGTATTTCTTAGGGAATAGAATAGCCTTAAAAACATTTTAACACCAAGCAAGCAAGCACGCACAAGGTACAGCTTTACTCAGACCAAAGCCAGCACATGGCTTAACTGCAACCTCTGAACAATTTCTACGGAAAGTACCATTTCCACATCAAGGAAACATGCTACATGTGCAGCAGGACAAAGGACAGAGGTAATGCAGAAACCACTACGTGACAGACGTGGGTGAAAATATTCAGATTAGCAAATAACAAAAAGGAAAGAGGTGGGTATCACAACTGGACCCATCTTTTTCAGGCTATTTACTTCTGTATGTTCAATGCACACACTTAATTTTCTGAAGCACCTGACTTCAAGAAATTTGCCCAACTAGATTGTGCAAATTCTGATTTGCAAATTCTAAATTGTGCAGCCATTCTGATGCAGGAGGCCCCAAGATGGGACACAGAAATCCAGGGGCAGCCTCATCAATGCCAAGAAGGTACAGCTGATAACTTATCGGTCTGACGGCCATGCTCTTCCTAACGCAGCCAAATGTACGGTCTGCCCTATTCATGGGGAGAGCACAGTGCTGGCTCCTCTTTGGTCTGGCATCCACTGTAACACATGGGCATTCAGCAGATGTTTTAGCCCATCGGACCTCTATCTGTATTCTTGAGTTATTTTTTTTGTTTTCTTTTTGTTGTTTTCTTCCCTCTCCAGTTCAGCTATTGTAAACCGGACCCCGTAACGGCTATCATTAGGGAAAAAAAAAAACACATGGAATTGCCTGAAATCAGATTTTACCTAATTCTCTACAAAGGGTGAAAGCAACAAGAGGATGAAGTATGTTACATACCTGATACGTTTATATCACATTTGAGTACATGGATTACATTATACTCCTGTTCAAAAACTACTTCATCCTCTCCCAGAGCAGGAACATTTGGAGAGAAGGTGAGACCCTGGAAGGCCAATCCTGCAATCCTTATTTAATTTTAGCTTTCTCTTGAGCCATGGCCATTAGCTGGCATTAACAAAGAGTTTAAATATTTTTTTTGCAGTGTGTTCTATGAAAGAAAGAGTATAAAGACTGAAATCCCACAGATTTCAGATGAACCTTATTCCCATCTTGTCCTTCCAAGCAGACCCAGGTAGGTCATTTGGGACACACATCCCACACGTCAGCAGCTTTGCATACTTACTCAGAATCCTGCTGAACTGTCCCACAAGCCTTTAAAAAGGACAAAAACATCCTTCCAGAATCCTACCATTGTCTGGTAAAATGTATATTCTTAGGAGGAAAATATCTGACTTACATTCTGTGCGTTTGAAACTGAGCTTTCCAGATAAACAAAATCTGCGGCTCGCTGGTAGTGCTGTTACTTAATTAGTAGTAAAAGAGCAAGATCAAATGACCTCTCTTGAGCAAACAGCAGTATAAGGAACCAAACTCTTAAAAATGCAGCGGGATACACATCTCTGAAGAAATGGCCCAAGTCGCTCTATTTTTTTTTATTTTTTAACTCAGACATTCTTGTGGAATGAAACTGGTAACCTATTTTCTTTAACTACTTTGGTTCAAAATCAACTGAAAACACTTGCATGAGAAAAAAATACATTTTAAATGGGAAAGCAACTTATGTTGCTGAACATGCAATGAAAAACAAAAAGGGAAAGAAAAAAGGAAAAGAAAGGAAAAGGAAAAATGGATAAGGAAAAATGGAAATGGAAAAGCAACAGCAAAAGGAAAAGGAAAAAGAAAATAAAGGGCGGAGAAGAGGAGGTTCAGGAAAGACCTCACTGCGGCCTTCCAGTTCTTTAGGGGAGGTTGTAAATTGGAGGAAAATCAACTTTTTACACAGGTAGGTATGGATAGGACAAGGGGGAACAGTTCTAAACTAACAGGAGAGTTTTAGATTGGATGCCAGGGGGGAATTTTCCACTGAGAGGATGGGGAGGCGCTGGCACAAGTTGCCCAGAGAAGCTGTGGATGCCCCCTCCCCGAAAGCGTCCAAGGCCAGGCTGCATGGGGCGTTGGGCAGCCTCATCCAGTGACTGATCTAGTGCATGGCAACCCCACCTGCAACAAAGGAGTTGGAGCTAGATGATCTTGGAGGTCCGTTCCAATCCAAGCTGTTCTATGATTCTATGAAAATGAAGAAGTTTTAACTTTTCCAATACCAATAGCCTTGAATGTTCTTTTCTAATGGTATGAATGAGAAATGAAGCACTCATAAATATTCTCTTTCAAATATTCAACAAGTTAGTGGAGTAGAACCAGTAGAAAAAGATACTTCAGCCTATACGTTTGTCCCAGAGCCTCAGGGCTAGGGAGGGCCCAGGGCACACAACATCACATGGAAGAGTAAGGAAACAGCCTTGGATTCCCAAATCCTATGCTTTGGCCCAATCCTATGCTTCGGGGAGGCTCAGGAAGGACCTGAGCATTGACTGCAGCTGCCTGCTGGGAGCACGGAAGATGAAACCTGACTTTTCTCACAGGTGCTCAGTGCTGGAAGGACCAGAGGTACCAGGCTCACGCTGGAGCAGGGACAGCTCTCTGTCAGGCAAAAAGAATAAGACTGTCACCATGAGGGTGCTCAGACATGGAACCAGTGCCCAGAGAGGCTGAAGGTCACTGTCCTCCCCAGGCTATCCCAACTTGGCTGAGCTAGACTGAATCACACCCACAAAACCCACAAGAGGAGAGGCGAGAAAGGACAGCTGATACAATCCTTGAAACTCAACAGTTTTTAATGATTGCATCTCCTCAGCTGCCTGTGGGCTGTCAATATGCTTTGCCCCCTCTCTGCTATTGTCTGGCACCAGGATGGCTCAGATCCAGGCAGCTGCAGGGGGGGGGAGACCCCCTCTCCCCAACCCCCTTGGACACTTGTGCCACCATGTCATGGAAAGGGACACAGGCCCCAACTGCCATGTCTGGGTCACCACAGGACACGGCCAGAATCCCATCGCCATGACCTCATGTCCTGATGCCTGTATATACGGCAACAGTACATCCAGAACGCCAGTCGCTGAGCTGAACTCGCCAGTGGCACTTCGTCTCCCTGAGAGATACAGAAGAAATTTCTCTTTTGAGGACTGAGGATGGTCCACTCTCCTTTCAAGAAGAGGCGGCCATTGCCATGGAGCAATGACATCAAGCCCATGGAGGTGGACCTGCCTGGCAGTGATGGAGAGCGGATGGAGGGGGATCCACCGGCAGAGGACGAGCCGATGGAAGTGGATCCACCTCCATCGGGACAGACCAGCCACAGCTCCATCGCTGCCAGGCCCACCAGGAAGAGACGGCACCCCAAACACCGCAGGGGTGCCAGCATCTGTCCACCTCCCCCCAAACGGCCGCCTCGATCCTGGCACTGAACCTCCACCCTGTAAGTTTATCATCAGCTGGGAGAGCCCCAGCTCAGGGCCATCCCACAGGCTCACATGGAGCGCCCATTTCCTGCTGATTCCTCTCTCGACAGCCAAGGCTCCCGTGAGCCCATCCTTCCTGTCCCCGCCCCTTGTCCCTCCCCAAGACCTCTCATCTCTTCTTCAACAAGAAGCCCTTGTTGGAAGAGGTGGGGCAGGGACTGGCATCCTGCGAGCTGCTGCAGTGGGGCAACAGGAGCAGTCCTGTAGAGGGACCTGACCTCCCCGGGGCCTCGAGGAGCGGTCAAAGAAGGGACAGAGGCAGCTGTTTCCATGGAGAAGCCGACTTCGAGCAGGAAGAAGTGCTGAACTTCACCAGGAAGGACTTTTCTTTCAAGATTGGACAATCAACAATTTAAAATAGCATTACAAAATAATAAAAAAGTAAAAACCACAAAACAAAATAAACAAGTTTTCTTTTTTAAAAAGAAAAACGAGTTGTCTCTCTTTGTTTGGAACTTGTATGGGTTTTAGCTGGGATAGAGCTGATTTTTCCTTCCCTGGTGTCTGGTATGATGCTATGTTTTGGCTTTAGGTAAAAAACAATGTCGATAACACACTGAGGTTTCAGTTGTTGCTGAGCAGTGCTGCACAGAGCCAAGGACATTTCAGTTCCTCAGCTTCTCATACAGATCCCACCCCAGTGAGAGGGCTCCGGGGGCACAAGGAGCTGGGAGGGGCCGGTACCAGGACAGCTGACCTCAACTGGCCAAAGGGATATTCCATACTATATGACATCAAGCATAAAAAGGATTGAAAAAAGCTGGGTAGTTGGTCAGAGGGCAGGTTGCTGCTTGGGAACTGGCTGGGCATCAGTCGGCAGGTGGGGAGCAATTGCCTGTCTGCCACATGTTTTGTTGTGTATATAATTATTGTAACTGTTATCCTTTTTTCCTCTTCCTTTTTCTGTCTTAGTAAATAGTTTTTATCTCAACCCAGGAGTTCTACTTTGGTTTAAATTCCTCATTCTCTCCCCTTTGCCCCTGGGAGGCAGTGCAGTGAGCACATGACCATGTGGTGCAGAGCTCCCTGCCAGGTCAAACCGCAACAGAACTTTAGATTTTGCATGTAGATTCCTGTGTCTCGTCCTTGTCTTCCCCATACAGAGATGCACCCTGGAGCAGCACATAGTGCCTTCATTTCCATCCCAAGGGGCCAACCATGAAACTGCACAGAGCACATTTGTCCCCTTGCCCTGCCTCACCAATATCTGGGGTGTGGCAGAGATATTACAGATATCCATAATCCAGCCATCAGCAGAGCCAGCTCTGACTGTAGAAAGGGTAGTTCCACAGAATTATAAAACTCACAGTATTTTACTTCCTCTCAACAGTTAAGTGGTTAATGAATAGGGATGACTGAACTGAAAACAAAAATGAGTGTTTGTCAGGACAAACACAGAGCTGCAGCAGAACATTTCAGTTTACGTTACTTATAGCACCTTCCTGGGTGGTAGTCAGAAGCAGTGAAACATTTCAACCAAACTTTCATTTGGCTTGGCAAAGCTTTGCATTTGTAGCCATGAAGAACTTTTTGCCCCACATTTCACCAGAAACATGAATGATGGATGCAGGACAGCAGAGAAGTGGCCAGAGGGGACCACTGGACACTGTCCAGTCCCGCCTCCTGCTTGAAGCGTACCTACTGCCAACAACCTATCGGGTCAGCGGCAGCTTTTCCTGCCCATGTCATATTTGCCCATATTTGTAAGCAAAGCTATTAATTGGATAATTGTACGGACAATTACACGTTTACATGCTCAATTAACACATCTCTACTCACAACATCCATCAAGTCACGTAGGCTTCAGCCTGCAATGGGGGAAGGGGCGGATGCTCTATGGACACATAATTGTCGTTGTGCAAGTGAAAGCAGTGTGCACTCTTCTGATGACAAGCAGACAGGATTTCCTGTAGTAAGCCTGAGGATCTGATGCTCTGATCGGCACGGCAGGTCCGCTCATGTACTCAGATGCTCCGTTTGGGATGTGAACATAGCTAGCTGCCAAGGCCAGAAGAGAAAATACCCATTTTGCTGAACCTGAACACATCCCAACCTCCAACATTTCTTTAAAGCTTACCGGGATCCTAACAGCTGCTCCTACTCGAAACTACCATATGTCACCGATCTACTAACAAGACTTATCAAGTCAGCAACAAGGTTGAGTCTGATCGGGACAAAGAAATCAAGCACTACTCCACACTTCCCCCCAAGTGGATCAACGCAACAGGAACTTTGAAATCAAGTCTTAAACACACTGACATGACCAGGCTGCTTACCAAACTGTCATGCTGATGCTGCACAGCAAGGATTTTTAAGGCTCTTTGGGTCAGAAAAGCAGAGAGGAAATAGAGGCTGTAAATCCAGCAGGAAGAAGCTAGGGGCCTATTTCGTGGGCCAAGTGTGCTAGTAAATAAAAACATTTCTCATTAGTTCTTGTTGCTCTGCATTTTAAAAGAGCAAGCTGTGCTCAGGTTTCCGAAAGATGAGGGGCTAGCTTCCCAGCATTGCCAGGGGACTGCCTTCTTGCAGCCTTTCTTAAAGCAACCAAGGCCAGAAAACAGAAGGATCTGGAGACATGGGTAGCTGTGCCTCCACATGCTGAGCGCACACAACCCAGAAAGGGAGCGGATGCTGCACTGCCCATCTTAAAAGCCCCAATGTCATTTTCCAGATCAAATCTCAAGAGCTTGGCTTTTATTAGGCTCCAACTAAAACCCAGAGTCTCTGGAGACTACAAATACTCCTCCCTGACTCTTACCTTGCTTATTTTGCATCTGTTTTCTCTAGAGCAAGAAGGGATGAGAAAAGGCTGCTCTAAAATCTGTAATAATGGTTGTTCCAACAACCAAAATTAAAAATAGCATCTGTATCATGAGTGTAGCACCTAAGTTTACTTTTTATTTTTGAACTCTATCTAGGCTACAATTCAGCACCATTTTTCAAGTCTCAGTGGCTTAACTTTTCTTCCTGCAAAAGAAGAGAAAAGTACCAGCAGGAAGACAGAAAGGCTCAAGGCTGAATGTTTATGAAGCTCAAGACCACTGAATGGCAAACAAGCAGGCCATCAAGAAGAAATTTTGTCTCCTACACAGATGACTGCACTTTCAAATGGCTGAAAATGAGATGCAAAAGATTGAGGAGTCTCTCCCTATGGCTATGTTTAGAGAAACTCCATTTTACAACAGTCAATAGGCTTTCCACGGTGACGCAGCCAAGACTGAGCATTGCACCTCCTGTGTTGATCTCAAGCTAAATCATCATCATGACTCGAGGGAAATCTCTTTGAGATCTGACACAAGTAACAGTTGCACTTTTTACCCACAAAAATCAAATAAGTGCTTGATTTTTTGTGCCGATGAGTATGAACAAATCTATGTAGCAGTCCGGAATCAAGGGTGATACTGTGGTCCCAGTGTGCTGGCTGTTTGTATTTGCCACCACTTGAGAGCAGCTGCCCAAGCAGATTGATGAACAAATGGCCATTCACTGATACTGCTGCTTGGGTACTGCTTGAGCACTCTGCCTGTCTTTTGTTCTTGATGCAGTGTGCTATGAAAAAACAACAGATTCCGCCAACATTGATCCTAATTACAACAAAATTAACTTACTTATAAAAGACGTTATTATTCACAAGCAAAAGAAAACAATAAAATCAGCTTATTAATGGAGCAACATACAAGCTTAAGCATAATCGATCTTTTGATATACTATCTCTCACTGCCTGACAGCAAATCCCAGCAGAATTAAGACCCCAGCTCAGAAAAAAACCAATGAAGCACACACACACATATACTTATTGAATTGATAAGCATGTTCTTTAAATTACCCTTGTGCTTTGGCTCTGTCTAATGGGGAAGGGTTGGTTGTGCACAGTGCTGGCATGCCTTTCACGCAGCAATTCCAACAGGACCTTACCCTGCATCCTGGAACATCTGTCTGCCTCGAGTTTGAGATTAAAATCTTTTTCTGAGGCAGGTTTTTAAAAAAAAAAAAAGTTGCTTGGAATTAAAAAATCTGTATTTGTCAGGCTGGGTTTTGTCTGTCGTGAACTGGACGTAACAGTTAAAACAGAATTGCATTCCTGAAGAAGAATGAGCTTTACAATCAACTTGGACTGGCCTGAGCTCATCTCCTACAGAAGACTACTTTAAAGCCAATTTCCTTCTTTCACACATAAACGATGATCTCAAGACCTGCCTTTCCCTAGGGCAATGTTTGCATCATAGATCAAAATTTAATCCTTTATGCAGGATAAGACACAATCCACTAGTTGCTTTGCTAATCTGCAACTTTACCAAGCATATGTTCTCGCTTTTAGAGACTGCCCTCCCCATGCTTTATGATTTAGAAGGTACATCTTTCCATTCATAATTCAGTGGAGTGAAATGAATGCATCTCCATGTCTAATTACTGGTATTGCTAGCACACCAAGGAACTGCTGCATCAGGGATCAAAGCTACACTCTGACAGATCACAGCAACAACCTTTTTGTATGGGTTTCCACTTAGATCACAAAGCCAAGTATTTTTCCTTAATGGACACACAAAGCATGAAATTTCACATGAAGGGTATAAGGTATGATCAAGCCCAAAAGCAAGGCCTGTACTTGCACGTGTTCTGCAGATAACAACTGCTTGATTAAACAGTCCAGAAGCTCTTTTCCATTTATGCTTGCTTCTACACAGCTGAAAAAGTTCCTTCTTAGCAGAGTTGCTTCAGGAAAGAACAGCATCTAAAAACAATTCCCTGATTGACACTTACTGAAAACTGGAGAAATTAAAGAGGTAAGCAAGGACTACAGTCTTCAGTGGACTGTGGTCATAGTGGTCTAAGCAACATATCCCGCATCCAAATCACCCCTTTGAAATGCAGGTTGTAATGTTCTTAGTTTTCCTCTCTAGACCATTTGTATCATGTGTGCCAAAACCTGATTTAACACTGAAGATGTGTGATTAGCAATGTATTTCGGAAGAGTAAAACAAAACACAAGTTGTTAATTTACATGTAGGAGCAAAAAGCTTGCTGTGGATGCAGGGACAGAGGAAGAGAGGGTGAAAGAAAATCATGAAGACCCTACAACAACCAGAAGTGCTTTAGATACAGAAAGTTGCATGATTTCTAACTAGCATCCTATAGACAAGCCTCCTATAGACAAGCCTGACTGTAATTCCAAAAAAGGCTGCATGCCAGTGATAAGTAAAATGATTGCTGCTTCATTTATGACCCTCTGCTGGAACCAAAAGTTAAGTTTAAGCAAAGGAGGGTGTAGCAATAGACTGAAACTAAGAAGAAAAAGATTTGGGGGAAATGGCTAGTAGCATCAGATGTAGGTAATAAAGTCCCAGCTGTGGTCCTAATACTGGTACAGGCAAAACACCAGGAGGAGAACCACAGGTGTTCACAGGAACTGGAAGAGATGAACTGCTGAGATGGGGCCACCTCCAAGCAGACTCAAGGCTGAGCCCTCAAAGCCAGAAGGCTCAGGTCTGCTAATGTTAAAAGATGAAGGCAGACAGCTGAAATCTGCNTTTTTTTTTTTTAAAAAACAGAAATGTAATCTGCTGAAAACTCAGCTGCCAGGATACAGTGATGCTGAACAGAGCAAAATCAAACAAGCCATGAAACCAAATGAAAAACAAAGCAGCCTAACACCACAAAGTGACTAGCAAAGATAATTCTGCTGAAGCTTATAGGCCTGGTTGTGCTACGATCGAGGAGTAATGCCACTGAGCTCAAAAGAACCACGCTGTCATGAACATCAGAATTAGACCTGATGGAAGACGATCAGCAGAAGGTGTATGAAAAACTGAAAGAGGGGGAGTTATTTTTCTACCAGGTTTATCTCACCGATTAACTCGTTTAAGGCCGTTCTCTATGTGCATTTCCATCTTTGAATGAAAAACAGTTTTCAAAACAAAGACATTGCCTGTACTGCTACACAAGGAAAGACCCAGGTTACTGAATGAAGACACGAAGAAAATCAAGAGACAAGTGGAGGAGCTTAACATTACAAGTAGGGTGGAGAGGTTATCCATTTTTGCCACAGCAACCAACTGAACATGAAAATTGCTGAGTATATCCCTGGAAACACAGAGTCCAACTCAGGTGTCCCACATAAGTAACTCTTAAGCAGCAAGTGGTTTAACCTCTCAAGAGAAAGATGCTGCAATACAAGTGCCACATCCCTCCATTGGCATTCACTTGAATGCCTGAGAAACAACAACACATGCAATGTCTTCAGCTGGTAGAGCAAAGTGATAGGCAACATTTGCTTTCTAGCCTCAGTCTTAGAGCTGGTTGTGCCTCCCTGCAACATCTGCTTACGTGGCCTCATTTTCAGGAGGGACACAACCCCATCGTGGCTACCTGCAGCCACAGGTGCTCAGCACTCCAAAGTGTCCATGTTGAGCATGCTTACACATACATCACAAACAAGATACCTTTGGCTAAGAGTGATCTTTTCAAATGGTCTTCGTCTTACTACCTCTCACTAATTTTCAGGGGAATCAAAACTTTCAAGGGGACCACGGAAAATCAAAGAAGCAAGGCTACTGCAACTACACCTACATTTGCTATGCAAAAGTATGCACTTCTCCTGATGAAATTTTGGGCCCCAGCAATTGAAATAGTTTGAAAATCAGTGGCTCACTAGCTAAGCACAAAAGTATGGTTATCTCTCTCTGTATGCTGTTGGTTTTGCTTGGGTAAGTCGCTCCTGTGTTTCTCTTCTTTTCTTATACATAGCAAAGGTGATTTCTCAGTGTATGCAAGAACAGTGCCTTGTAACATGTAGGTCTGATTTTGGCTAATGTGTAATTGCATATATATAGATATGTAAAGAATAACTGCTTCATAGATGAACGCAGCTGTGACCTTGGTGGAACATCTGTACTTGAGAGAAAAACTCTGCAGTTGGTAACTAAGAATTCTCGAGGCATAGTTATCCAGGTGCTTGATAAATCACTCAGCCTTTACTTCAGAAAACGTAAGGCAAGAAGGCAGCCAAAAGGAGGAAAGGGGCTTTTGGGTCATCCTTTTTTCCTCACAGAGTAGAAACAACAAAGATAGAACTCGTATTTGTTTAGACTCGATTTCTGTCTGCATTGACACAACTAAAATTTCCCACAATAAGACAAGATACTTGAGCCCTGGCTCTCATACAGACATGAAAAATAAGAGCAGGCAACACCTGAAAAATTAGTTATTTCTCACTTATTCTTTAGGTGAAGAATTTATAAACACTGTCTCCGTGCAAGAACTCAGCACAATATGGTAAACCTTCTCTCCTTCTGATGGGATGAGCAACATTTGCTCAGCTGCTCCTATCACACCAACCATGCCACAAACCTGCGTATCCTCAGCTGAGTATCCTCAGCTCACTCTTCTCAGAGCCCAAGAGGAAACCACTCTGCAGAGGAATTCTCTTTGTTGTCTGCAAAGGTAGCAAGTCTCATGGCTTTCCAGCCTGCAATTTTCTCTGTTCCTCCTGGGGCTTTGGACTTAGTGTGCAGCACCTCAAATGGCCTTTTTTTTTTTTTTTTTCCTTTTTTGAACACATGCTGCAGGCCTTTCTTTAGCAGAACAAAGTAGAGAAACGGCCTGATTTAAGGCTCTAGCAAAAGAGAGACATAGATAAACTGTATCATGACAGTTTTTAATTTTCTGGAGGAGAAAGTGTAAATTTCTCATACCAGCAGAAACGAGGACTTCTAGTTAATCATCAGACCCCTTATTAAACACATCATTGGTTCTTTGTATCTCAAAGTGCTCCCAGTGGACAAGAGGCCCTACTGCATCTAATCCCTTATCTGTTTTGAGAGACTGCGAGCAGCCTGCTGGTAGGGGGCGATGGGTATCCAGGAATTTGCTGTCAGTCTGAATTTAACATACTAACACATAGCAAACCTTTTCCTCCACCAGGCCACCACAGGATCAAACACAGAAAAGGACATGGGTACTAATGACCAACAGTTAGGTACCATCAAGTCTTTCAGAATTTTCACTCAGGGTCACCTTCTGCAGAAAGGGTTAGAAGCATCAAGATGCCTGTAGGGTTGAGTGATCTTTGATGCAGCTCACTGGAGCTCAAACCACCTACAAGCATTCTGTCCCACTAACAGGAAACAAGAAGAAATTGCTTCTCAGCCTTGCATTAGGGTTCTTGCCTGGGGCATGGAAGAGTTTACACTCTGAAGAATATTTCACGGCAAACAACTCCATCTGGAAAAACTGAGGCTCACTCATGATAAGCCACAACTGTGGAAGTAAGAAGGAGTAGGAATGCATTTTCCCTGCTCCACCTCAGGCACTGGAGAGCCTGGTTTCAGTGCCCACATCACCCAGAGGAGTACTTCGCAGAGAGACAGACTGCCCCTGCTCCCTCTTTCCTCTCCCTTCTTCAGAATAAGCCGCCTGCACCTGGTCAGCCCTCAATTTTGAGAGACAAGAGTTTCAGATCTCAAATAAGGTCAGTCACCCGCTTGACTGCCTGTGAAGGCTGAGGTAGGAAAGTTGTCTCCCCTCCTCAGGAGCCACTCTTATCAAGTTGAGTTGGTTGTCAGTTTGGTAGTCTGACTCTTCCCAGGTTGCACATCGGACAACTGATCCATCAGAGAAAATTCAGCTGCATGGCAAAGCTTCCAGCAGCTGAGTGATTATGGTGCTCAGGATCAACAGATCCATCAACATTGAGGGAATCTTGCCTTGAATTTGAAGCGAAGAATACACCCTTGTAAGGGCATGAAACTGTTGAAGTTAGTTGTCATGTTTTGTACCATTACTGTTTAAAACCACACAGGACTGAGCAATGGTGGTGCGGTTTTGTTGCCTTTATATACAGATGGTCTGATCATTACTGCTGCCTTCCTTCAAGACACAAACTGTGCACTTTCATTCTTAAGTTGAACTACATATGCAAACAAGCCCTTCCTGTAGCTACTCACAGCTAAACCGGTAGCGCTGGCCAGAATCCAGGTCTCTCTTTCCACACTGTGCCAGCCATTCAAGATGCCTGGAGTCATGCAGAACTACGATGCTGGTCCCCTCTCCCTCCCATGCTGCTTTCAAATCAAATGGAAGAATAAATCAACAGCTAGCTTACTGCCTTAAGCACACACCTGCTAACATTTCATGCAGATGTAATTGCAATTGGAAAGCTGAGTGTATCATCAGGAAAGCCAACTTAATTTAAGGCAGTAAACATAGCAGGATGTGCAGCACAGAAACTCCCACAACGCAACATGCCCCATGTCTAAACTGTGGGTTTTTCCTCTGTTCTCCTGTGCACATTTTGACAGAAGAGCTGCTTCCTAAGCTCTTGGAGCAACAGTAAGAGGGAATATCTTTTCTACTATTTCTATATGGAACATTTCTCAGATTCTTGGTAACACAAAAATATCGTTATGGACTGACAACCAAGCAAATAAGGACTTGTATTCTAAACCCAAATGAATATGACTGTGTGACAAATTCAACAAAATTTAATCAGCAAGGGAAGAGAAGCATATGGAAATGCACAAAAATTTATTTCAAAAGCCAAGGGAAAAAAGCATTCTTCTCCAAAATAAGAAGAATCGACTGCTCCTAAACACTACAGAACATATGCTTCCTAGTATTCTTCACGTTCAAAACATTCATTTTTTTTTAAGATTTATATTAAAGTTCTTATACTAATTCCAAAATGAAAATTAAACAGATATTTAACATAAATAGGTACATGTACACACTGCTGTATGCAGCAGACTACTTTCTATGGCAGAAACATGTAGGCTTAAAAATACTGTACTTCTGTTTGCCCGCATTTTTAATATTAATTCAGGTCCTACACCAGATAAGAATTAGAAGAGGTTACAAGATGACGCTCCTTTATGCTTCTTCTGTCCTTCACATCAATTGTAGCATTTTATTTCAAAGAAAGTTGCTTTTTGAAGATCTTTCCATGTAAAATTCTACCAGTGACCTTTCAAAATATACCTACACAGGGAACCCATAACTGAGCTCCAATGCAAAAGCATCAGCGCTCAGGGGGTGGAACCAAATATGGTCTACAAAGGAGGAATACAGAAAACATCACATGCACAAGCAGAGATTATGTCAGTAAAGCCAAACCTCACCTACAACTGATACCTGCAAGGGACACCAAAGTGCAGCAAGAAGGGCTTCCACCCCTACACTGGTAGTGGAAGAAAAACAGAAATGCAGACCCCCTGCTGAGTGGGCGGAGCGATTTACTGGCAGCAGAAACAGATAAGGCTGAAGTACTCGATGCATTCTTCACCTCACTGCTCATCAGCAAGATCTCCCAAGCTTCAGTGCTTACACGTAGTGTTGGAGAAGGTGATGAATTAACAGAAGCAGATGAGAATCACATCACAGATTACTTACAAAGACATACAAGTCCACACGACCAGAGAAGCTTCACCCAAGGACAGAGAAAGAGAGCTGGCAAATGTCATAACACCGTTTTTTTTTAGCATCTCTGAAAAGTCATGGAGACTGGGGGATATTGGGAGACAGACAGACATTGAGAGAATGCACATTTGTGCCCACCTTCAAAACAGGACAAAAGGATAATCTGGAGAACTATGAGTCAATCACAGTCACTTCAGCTGCTGGCAAAAAAGTAAAAAAGTAAATAATGATAATAAAAATAAATTGAGGACAAAGTCCTCCTAAGACACATTTCTGACCATATGAAAGAGAAGAAAGTGACTGAGAACAGCTAGCATGAATTTACCAAGGGTAAATCACTCCTGATCAGACTGAGGACCTTCTAGAGTAAAACTATGGTATCTGTGGACAAGCCAGAGAGCAGCTGATAAAATTTACTTTGACTTTAGCAAGGCTTTCTACAGTCTTCCAGACCATATTATTCTTGTACCCAATTTTGAGCATTACAGTCCGAACAGGCAGAGAGCTAAATGGATTAAAAGAAAAAGAAAAAAAAAAACTAGTTGGACCAGCAGGACTCAAAGGACAGTGGTCTATGGGTCATGCTCTCCCTAGAGAGTAGGAATAACCACTGACAGTACCGCACAGGCCTGAACTTGTCCTGTTGACAAGCACATCACTGAAATTAGGGTATGCTCACGAAGTTCACAAGATAGCACCAAATGTGGGGAAGATCAATCAGTGAGCTCAAGGGCAGGGCTGCCACTCAAACACCTAGATTGGTTGGAGGAATGGCCTGACAGGAACCTCATAAAAATGTACAAAGACAAATGCAAAAGCCTTGTCTGTAAGGACAAACATCTTGCACGGAGCAGCTCTGCTAGAAAGGCCCTCAGGGTCACATTAAATAGCAAGCTAAAACACAAGCCAGCAGTGTGCCACAGCAGCAATAAAGGCCAACAGAAGCTCTGTGAGTTCATAAAGCAAAGTAACTGTTGCCCTAACGGAGCACTTGTTGGACCATATCTAAAATAATACATCCAATTTTGCAGCCCCCAGTAAGAAGAATGACACTGATCAACTGCACCAAGCTCAGGAGAGGGCCACAAAGAGGCCTCACATGCTCTGTGAGGAGGCCAGAGGACTTGAGCTTGTTCAGCCTAGGAAATAAATGGCTACAGACAGTCCCAAAAGCAGCCTGCCACAACGCAGAAGGTTACTGAGAACATGGAGTCAGGCTCTTCCTGGTGGTGCAGGGATGGACAACAACAGACAATGGATGTAAATTGAAACAAAGGAGGTTCTTGCTTGATAGGCAGCAAAACACACATCCACCATGAGGACAGTCAGGCAACAGAGCATATTGCCCAGAGAGGTTGTACCATCTCTTCCCTTGGAGTTTTTCCAAGACCCAACTGGATAAAGCCCTGAGCAGCCCAGTCTGATCCCATGGCTGACACTGTTCTGAGCAGGAGGTTGGAGCGGAGATCTGCTGAGAACCCTTCCCTCTCTTTTCCTTAATACTTCTCTTAGCATATCACATCATTAAAAACTTCAACATACAATTATTCAACAGAATGATCTGAAATAATGTTAACTTTACACTGGATAATATCAAAATTCTTTTCTCCCTCTAAGTTACTCAGTCCCCTTACCGTGTATGACTACCTCACTGACCCAGTAACATCACCCTGGTATTCCCTGGACACGTGCTCACACTAAGAAACATTTGTGTTGTTTTATTAACACGCCATTGACTCTGGAAAGAAAACGATTAGAAGCATGCAGGGTCTAGCATCTGGAATTTATCGCTTTGTTAAAAGCTCAGATGTGAAGGTAGCTAACAACAGAAGAAAAAATAAACAGAAAAGACCTGTGGGATTGGTCAGTCCTAGCTGGAACATACTTTACTCTGCAATAACATACACTTGCAATGATTATAACGAAACTACTCTTCATCAGTAAAATGTAAGGCAGCCTTCCCTCTACTGTTCATTCCCAATTCAGAAATGAAAAAGCCAATTAGAGTATCTTAAATGCTGCTGACATCTATAAATAGAGGAGGAGGTTCCACAGTCTAATGCATTCGCTATGCTGTGTTCTATGCCATTATTCACTGTGTCAAGAGAAATACCTCTACTGCTTCCTCTGCCAACTGTCAACACTTGAAGTACATCTAGAACAAGTCCGAGCTAGTTTATTTAAGTGAGGGTGGGATGATGATCCTTACAGAGAATCACATACAAGCCTGCCCAGGCAGCTTCAATTCTGAATTGCTTTTGGAGCATCCAAACAAGAAGTATGATCTAATTCTTTCAGCACAGTCATGGATAATTTGACTCTTCCGAAGGATAAAAATTAGAATCCAGTGACTAATAATTTTATATTTACTTATTTTTTCTGGCCAAAGAAATAAATATTTTGCTAAAGGAAGGGAAAAGTAACCAACTGACAATATCTCATGACTCAGAAAACTAGTTGGTTTGGTTAGAGGAGTAAATTAAGAGTTCTCTTGGAAATCCACTTTATCAACATCCGAACAGCTATGTGTCTTGAGAAAAAATGTTTTTAGAAAAGTATTAATACCATTAACTACTTGGACAGAGAGATGTATGACTACTTACATAACAGAGACCTCCACCTTAGCATTAGCTGTTAGTACATAACGTATAACTCACACTAAAGAAAGTTTTGAGTAACACCTCTAACAACTACTACTTTTGAAAATAATTACAGTGGAAGGCACACTGAATCAAAAACCAAAAAAAAAAAAAACATTTCAGTTACAAAAAAAGACAATCATATCACTGCAAATTTTTTCCCCAGTCTAGCTGTATTTCTAGAACACTTACTCTGAACTGTGATTTCTTATCCCATGCTCCTTTTGATTAACAGACACAGCGTTATCTCTGTCTTTGGACGGCTGAAGTAGAGGCTTTACAGGAAAGATTAACTCAGCTATTCTGCCGCTTAACTTTTATCAAAAGTTAACAACCGTTTTATATGATAGGCTACCTTGGATTTCTGCTACTTTGAGCAATTTTAAGAGATGAGGCACCTTCTAGGAAGAAATGCCTACCCAGACAAGATAAGGCATACGGATATACCAGTCCCAGGAGGCTGTGCTCTGAGTATACCACACTAAATCCGTGAATCGACACAGGACTTCATAATTCTGGGCTGACAAGTAAATCTGTTCATTGTAATACAAAGTGTCTTGAGAGAGACATGACATACTGGCAGCATGGGACTGAAATCACAGGGAAGCCATTAAAGACTGTGTTGCCGGGTTTCAGAAATCTCTCAAGATAGTCTCAAGACCAGAGGACAGAGTACATATGTTAACTGGGTGGAAAAAACTTCTGTTAGAAAGCCACTGATAAGAAGGAATGGAATCTATTATGAACTTGTGTGATTAAGTATATCTGCTTCTTATTTTCTGGAGCAGCAGTCTGTAAGATAAAATAAAATCCATTTCACCACAGCACATTCCAGATCTAGATTTGCACAGAGGAGATAGTCTCAGGATGAAATTACATATTAGATGTATGAGCTTCAGATGACTTAACAGCTAACCATATGCTAATGAAGGAGATCCTTCCTATTCATGCCTCCTCCTCCACAATATGAATAATACTCACTCTCTTCCATTTCACCAGCATTTGCCAGAAATTGTACCAAGGTGATTCAACACTGATCTTAACATGCTAAAAAAACCAATCTTCTGTGGCATTAGTGAGTTAACTCAGTTAAGGCTCAAACGGATGCTAAAGCAATGGGGCTTTGCCCCAACATAGGCGTTGTGCACCTCCTTCATGACACAGGTGTGGAAAGACAGCACAGGTAGAAAGCAGCAAGGGATCCTATCCAGTAGGAAATGAAATTGCAGGAGTAACAAATCAGGAAACTCCAGGCATGGATTCGCTATACTTTTGGTGCGAGCTCCCCCTTTAAACCTATAGGGCTCCTACACACTCCCAACAGTCTCCCTCCTCTTCCTTTCTCATTTTTTTTCACTTGTCACATCTCAGCTACCCTCTGAGCTTTATCATCCCCAAATCCTTATTGTCTTTTCTTTAGTGTTTCATCTTCCTCACTTAAACTCATAATCACAATAATAATAATGGCATTAATAAGGCACTCACCACCAGCATAATAACCACTGAGCACACACACCCCACCTTTTCCCTTCCTTTTTCCAGGTACTTACACTGTCCAGCAGAGTAACTATTGCCACACATTTATACAAAATCCCAGACAACAGGGTGCTATACTAACTACCACAACACAAATTGCATTCTTCTGATTGGCTTGACATAGCCAATATATAGCAGACTTCCTTCCACATTAGAGATTTTTAAAAAATTCTCTCAAATCAAGCAATCCTTTTTAACAACCATATATAACTCCTCTCCCAGTTCTGTTTAATTCACAACTTTCTTCCTTCCCATGTTCAAAGCTGTGTGCAATTCCATTTAACCTCTTTGATGGACTGGAAAATAAACACACTGCTTTTCAGCAAGGTAATCCATTTCAGCGCACAAAGAAAACAGTAAATTAGTAACCAAATGGAAACCAATTCAAAAGCAACCTTGTGTGCATCAGATGTACTGCAGAGCAAGCCTCCCCCTTGTACCTCTTGCTTTCACAGGACTCAGAATCTATTTACTTCCGGCTTGAAGAGTCTGAGCTAACACTCAATATCCAAGCAGCTACCCCATGTATTAATAAGGAAAACAAACACTGTCTGCAAAAATACGTGGGCAAATACGTAAGCAGAACGCTAAGGTGATGATGAATAACACACTCCTGAATGTACAGGAGGATTTTCAGGGGGATTCTCATAACATCCCAGCTTCCTTCTCACATCGCAGCAAAATAAAATGTAGGTGGAACCAAAGTCCTGCTGTTATTAGAATGCAAAGAAAACTATCTCATTTCAACTCATCCACCTGTTCTGGCCAACCGTTCATGCAGAAACATTTTGTGCTTTGTGTATATCATAGACTCATATCATAGAATGGTTCAGATTGGAAGGGACCTTCGAGATCATCTTGTTCCAACCCCCCTGCCATGGGCAAGGACACCTCCCACTAGACCAGGTTGCCCAAAGCCCCATCCAGCCTGGCCTTGAATACTTCCAGGGAGGGGGCATCCACAACTTCTCTGGGCAACCTGTTCCAGTGTCTCACCACCCTCGCAGGGAAGAATTTCTTCCTTATATCTAGTCTAAATCTACCCTCTTTCAGTTTGTAGCCATTACCCCTTGTTCTGTCACTACCTGTCCTTGTAAAAAGTCCCTCCCCAGCTTTCCTGTAGGCCCCCTTCAGGTACTGGGGGGCTGCTATCAGGTCCCCCCACAGCCATCAGGCTGAAGAGTCCTAACTCTCTCAGCCTGTCCCCGTAGGGGAGGTGCCCCAGCCCTCTGATCATCTTTGTGNCGATTTGCCCTTGGTGAAGCCATGTTGGTTGCCACCAATCACCTCATCTCGATTTTCCACGTGCCTTAGTAGAACCTTCAGGAGGATCTGCTCCATGATCTTGCCAGGCACAGAGGTGAGACTGACCGGCCTGTAGTTTCCAGGATCTTCCTTTATTCCCTTCTTGAAAATGGGGGTTATGTTCCCCCTTTTCCAGTCAGTGGGAACTTCACCAGACTGCCATGACCTTTCAAATAGGATGGATACTGGCTTGGCAACTTAATCCGCCAGTTCCTTCAGGACCCATGGATGAATCCCATCAGGCCCCATGGACTTGCATACCTTCAGGTTCTTTAGGTGGTCTCAAATCTGATCTTCACTTACAGTGGGCGGATCTTCCTTCTCTCAGTTTTTACCTTCTCTTTCTGCAACTTGGGCAGTGCAGTTAGAGCCTCAGCCAGTGAAGACTGAGGCAAAGAAGTCATTGAGTACCTCAGCCTACTCCACATCCCTCATGACCAGGTCTCCAGTTTCCTTTCGGAGGGGGCCCACATCTTCCCTAGCCTTCCTTTTATCGCTGATATACCTGCAGAAATTCTTCTTGTTCCCCTTTATGTCCCTGGCTAGATTTAATTGTCTCGCCTTTAGCTTTCCTAACCTGGTCCCTGGCTGCTCAGACAGCCTCTTTGTAATCTTCCCAACTAACCTGTTCCAGTCTCCACTCCCTGTAGACTTTCTTTTTGTGCCCTAGTAGGTCCAAGAGCTCCTTATTCATCCATGGAGGCCTCCTGGCATTCTTGCCCGCCTTCCTCTTTTTAGGGATGCACTGTTTGGGTCATTCTCAATATTTTAGTATCTCAATATTTTAGCCACCTGAAGAAAAAGACAGTTAAGTTGCAGGCAAATCCACTTCCTAACCAGTTAATATTCAGGATCACAGATGATTAAACCACACAGTGGTTCATTCTTTCAGGGAGCTTTGTTTCTTGCCTGGCTTCCTGGCTGCTTTTTGTCTCTAGCATCTCTCTCCTGCTTCTGGCAGATGAAGTAGAGGTGGAAAAGAAAAAGGAAGAAGGTTCCTGGGAAGCATCAGGATTACAGTAATTTCCTATTCATGATTGTGGAAGAGTTTGCTCAGGGAACAACGACATGTTGGCTGCTACCTACTCCCCACTTTTTTTATTTTTAAACTTAGGCTTAAACGATGTTTGCAATTATAAAGTTATATAATCCAGGGACAAAGTCTACTGCATTTATCTCCTTTCTGCACCCAAATCCACAGGAACAATACCTCTCACCCACACATTTCCTCCACCTTTTTATTGCTGCTGTGGGCAGTTTAAAATAGAAAACTGCAATTCAGAAAGATCCTCAATCATGCACCTACAGTTCATTGGCATTTGGTTCATACCCAAATCTGACGTGAATGCAGATGCCACTCATCAAAAGGACAGTTATACCATGGATAACAAATCATCTCAACTCCTTAAATTAAATAACAGTATTACCATAGGGATAAAGCTATTTTCAAAGCATTCTTGGTATTCTGCCTGATTACCTTCCCCTGTTCAAAACAAAGAGAGAACTGTCCTCACGCAGCTCTACTTACATTTCCTTTCAGCATTCTGAAATGAGAGCTGTTTAAGCACCAACATTTTGTTTTCAACTGGAAAGGTCACCTGGATGGGTAGGAAAATGAATCTGGATACCTTTTTTTAAAATAGGGGAGAGGGAAAATAAATAAGAATAGAGGGGAAAGGTAGGGAAAGAAAATTTCTTGCATTTTCAGTTGTAAGTTAGACAAGGAAAAGGTCTCAAAGAAGTCATGGAAACGTAAGTATAATCTGCAAAAGAATAACATTTTAAGAGTTGAAAGAGCCTAGTTACCTCTTGTTCACTAGAGAACACAAAAAGGAAAGTGATGTCTACTTACATATAGTAGGTAGGATACAATCCTTCAAAGTACCAGCAATGCTTTTTGGCCTCTGTACACTACAAAGAAAGAAAAATACCTTATTAATATTTATGTAGGACAACCTGCAATTATAAACACAAGCACCAAGTGTTTATAAATACTGCAACTTTGAGCAATTAGAAAAGATGTCTTTTCCCAAAGACTCCACAATCCTAAAACACAGAACTGGGAACTCAGTTAATCTGAATTGCAGCATGCCCTGCTAGGGTTCACATCGTTCAAACCAGGCTTTGTCTATGAGGCCCCAAAGGCTACAACTAACGACCATAGTTAATAGAATCTGTGCATTACATGCATTCCCTGGTAAAGCTGACATCTTAAAAGAATATGGAGAACTTGAGAGCCCATTGTGGCTGTAGTCACTCAAGAGACCTCCACCACGTGGCCCTATCTGATGCTGCAAGGCACATGATTGCACAGTGAATTCATTAATTGCAGGAAATTACTCATCTTTATGAAATTCTCTACATGTGGAGTCAGGCTTGTAAAGGAACAAAATAGAGATCCCAGTTCATCTTCCTACACCTTGAAAATGTTTCAAGCGTTCATTAAAGAACCTGGGAAAAGAAACAGCTTTCTACAGTCCAGGGGCATTGTTCTCTTTTGCAGATTGTCAGCGTATCCTTGCTAAGGGATGGTGACAGGCATTTTCTGGGAGGGGGGGGGGTGCAGGCAACGTGGGAAACACGCATCATTACAGGCACTGCTGGAGTACAGGCAGCAGCTAAGAACAATAGTGGTGCTTAAAAAAGAAAACCAGATGTCAAGCCCAAACTACAGGCACAAGGCACAAAATGTTTCTGTGTATCTTGCTGACAGCGCTCGCAGAAAATGCTGCCTCCTTTGCAGATGTAACTCCAGAAGCTCCACCACAAGCTGCGTTACCTGATCACACACAGACTGGGCATTCTGGGACCTCCACAAAGCAGCAAGGAGTATCTGATGGGTTTTAACAGCAGTTCTCCATGCCACTCACATCCGACACCAGGGTCAGAGAGCGCTCGCACATCAGCAGCACTTGGATTATCCTTCACGTTCACTTGGCAGCTCACCTTTAAATAATAGCTCATGTAAGTTTATTAGCCTCCCTGAATCCTAGAATACTAAATGAATCCAGTTAAGACAAAGACAAAGTGTTTTTAGATCTCTGACTCTCACTCCTCATGAATAAGAAAGTCTGCAAGCTCTTTAATGAGCATCTGATGAGCTAAATCACAGACAGATCAATTACAGCCCCTGAAGACAAACTGCTATGGATTAAATTGTTAAGACCAGTAGAAGGGATGGAGAGCAGGAGAACTCTGATGCGGATGATCAGGCCTGGCCATTAATCCTATGATAGGCTCCCATCACCTCCAAAAAGCACAACTGTCAGTTCTGTTGGAAGAACGGGAGCCTCTTCCTTCGGGGAGAGCAGCAGCCTCATGCCCTTATCAAATCCATGTTGCTGCAAAGGCAGGATACGCAGGAGGGCTCTGTGGTTTCTGCTGGACATATTGGTGTTCAGACAGCTATCTCCAAATTTGTCCTGTTCCCCTTTATTTTCTCAGCCCTTCAAAGCTTCCAACTTCTGAAACTTGTCTTCTGAATCTCTTGATCAGCATGCTGTTTCCTCTTACTCTGAAATTAGAAGTACAAGTTTCTCTCGATATCACCCTGTAAACATATATCCATAGCAAATTCAGCAGGTCTGCTGAGGGCAAAATACTTTGGCTCTTTTCCTTTGAAGGCTCCAAAGCAGCAAGCCCTGGCTAAGACCCCAATCATCCCCTTGGGAAGCCTCATTCCAGAGCCTAGCCTGAAGCATACGCTGCTAAATGCTTTTCTTCCTGCTTCTGAACCAATATGATTCACTGTTTACCTCAACATCCTTAAAGCCTTCCTCAGTCTCAAGCATTTTAATTGATGTTTTCCCAGCAACGTTTCTGAGCACATGGAGCCTGCATACTTTTTTTTTTCTTTTTATTTACAAGTGTAAAGAAGGCATTTACATTCAGTACTCATTCTGCTGCCCTCCTCTCCACATTTCAATCCCCTTTGCAAGTTCCAAAACAAACTGGGAAGATTCCTTCTTTCCACATCTTTCAAGCCAAAACAACTCTGTTTCTGCCTCTTAATTTATTTTGACTTATCTGTTTCAGACAGCTAATATGCTTATTGCTATCACAAAAAAGGCTCCAGCCTAGGCAAGTTTTGCAAATAATTCCTTCTAGCTTACAGGGCTTAGATATATACACTAAAAACTCTTTGGTGCACAGACCTTATTTCCTATATGGGACCTAGAACAGTTGGCATCAATTCCAATTCTGCCTTTTTAGTATCACAGCTACATGAATAATGCATGGAGCTGTTCAGCTCTCCTACACAGGAATCAGCCAAACAAATAAGCAGACATTAAATGTATGCAGGAGGGCAGAATCTGGTACCTGTTATGTGTCATACAGATTTACACATAAAGGACCAACAGCCACAGCCCCTGCTCAGTTAGAACTCCTCCTGATCTCCATGGCAACGTTGATAAGTAAATCCCAACATAAAGCAGTAGGCTACAGTCTCTACTGCTAGTTAGCAGACCTCACAGGAATTCACTGACAATAAGACGATGACACTGCCAGTGCCTCTAAGGATCTCAATCTCTTTAGCTACCAGGGAGATGAAGAGGGTAGTTTGGACACTAATTAGTTTTCACCATCCCACACACAACCTCTGAAGCAGACTGTGATCACCTGTCTCATATCAAGTCCAAATAATTCTTCTGGCAAGCCGTGCAAGCTCACAGAGGACATCTGCCCCCAGCACTGGACTCTGATCCTCACCCAGTGTTTGGGGGATTGTGCCTGTGCAGTTGTCTGAGACAAGGCAGCTAGGAAAGCTCAGCTGGCAGCAACCAATTCCGGTCCATAAACACAGAAAGGGAAGATCAGTCGCATTACTGCAATATGAAGGAACCTCAGACAGAGCAGTTGGTGCCCGCTCTGCCACTTCCTGTATGAAGCAAGACTGTATCTCACAGTTTCTAAGAAGTTTGTACTGTCTTAAAAGGCCATTTACCCATTCACTAATAGCGAAAAAGTATGTATATGGTTTTTAAACTGAACTTAGGTACAACCCTGTGGAGGCTTTCCACTTTTCTAGAAAACTGCACATTTTGCTTACAAAGTCCCCCTTTTATGCCCTTTAACAATTTGGCACAGCTATAAAATACAAATACAAGAGTATGTCCATTTTTTAAACGAACGAAGCAGGTCTAACTGGGTGTGCATATGTAATCTTCAGAGAATTAATGGTATGTGAATTAGCCACATGCTTAAATACATTCCTTACAATTGTTTATTTGGAAAGAAAAACCACGAGATTTATTTATTCATTTATTTTAATAAATAAGCATCTCTCAAATATGAACTGCAAGCCATGTTTTTCTGTGGCTTCTAAATTCATTCAGATTTCATTTAAGAAAGGAGATGTGCTTCCTGCCACAGACTGAAATTGCAAACGGTGCTGCTGCTATTAAGAGCAATGAGAAAGAAAAGTTACTAAAACATGAACCAAAGACTGGCTTTGATCACACCATAAAATATAGTGAGAGCACATACGTATGCACATTATGTGGAGGAAGACAGAGCAGGCAGTCTGCTCACTGAATGTCAGAAGGGGCTCCACAGATCATTACTTAATCCTTTGCAGCGTTTTCAGAAATACTATCTAGCAGGAATATTATACACATGGCATACTATTATCTCTCCATTCACAGGACAATAAAAGGAGAACAGATCAATTAATTACTCTTTGCAATCAAGGGAGAAGTGGATTTATGCACAGTGCTTTTACTGGAGATTTAAATAATAATAAAGTAAGAACAATTATAGCCCTATTTGTGGATGGGAAATACTTCCCATTGCAAGTAGAATCAAATTTTGCGACAGGTGGCAATGAAAAAAGCAGCCTGCTGTTGATAGACGTGTTTGTGGAGGGCATGGTAGGATGATCACTATCTGTATTCTGAAGGAACGCTCAGGCTGGATGGGTGACATCTGCTCAAAGCCAGATACTGTGAAAGGCACAGGTCTGCTATTGATCGGAGTCAACGAAACTGTATCAGCTCTCAGCTGCTGAGGGCACAGCTCCTTCTTAACCAGACAAAAAGGAAGATACTACACACCATTTCCCTTAAAGATTACAAGAAACCAAACAGGTAGATTCAGAAGAAAAAGAAGCAGAAATGTGACCTGCCATTCTGATGGGACAGGAATGACTCCCAGTGTTCTGGGGTAGTCCACCAGAGGGCTGTTGCCTCCCATCCAGCTGGGTACGTGCTATGCACTACTAGGGGACCAGGTGATCTAAACCTCATTCTTTTGGCTACAGCCTCTGAAGTTCTGCTAGGATTAGTTCATCCACAGATGAATAGGAAGAAAGAATTAAAAGCATCTAAAATATGGAGTAAGACCTCATTGGTTCTGAGCATCACACAACGTTATTAGAAAACAATTTCCTATTCCAGCATACACGCAGAACTCCGTCCTCCACACAGCCAGTCCAAAATGGGTCACTGAGGAAATGAGAAGGACAACACCTTTCTGACCACACAGCTCCACTGCATCTGACACACAACTGGCTTTGCCTGCTGCCTCTGCTGCACAAGATCTGATACAGCAGCAGCCACTTGCTCCAACCTTCCACAGATTTACTGGTCACAGCACCTGGCAACTGCTCGATGGAGCCCAGACAAAGGACAGCACAGTCTATAGTGCAGCTCCAGACTAAATAATGGGTTCCAGAAGGCCTGTTAATGGCTAGGAATCACAACGCTTTACGGGATTTGACCTTTAAAATTGTATCAGTTTTCATAACACTATCCATTTCAGTGCCTAGACAAGAACTGAAAGCGTTATGAGATACAAGCTGCTCACTGGATAGAGTGCACTGAAATCAGAGGGACTTCTCCATGCTGAGTTTGAGATTGGATTTGCAGTGACAAGATGAGCATACTGCTCCTCCACAGCCAAGAAAAGAGCAAAATATCATCCATTAGAGTAACAGATGACATACAGAAAAAGTGCAGCCTAAGGGTGAAAACAATTTACTACGGAAAATACATTTTGTTTTAGCCTTGCCTGAATCCATCAAAATTCATCCCTACTTCTTCCCTTGTGACACTAGCAAATGAGGGCAAAAGTAGCCCATCTCCAAACTATTCTAAGCTACTGAGCTTGCAAGCCAGGTCACCAGTGATTGCACGAAATACTTTTGTCACTAAAGACAAAAGCAACTCTTTCTAAAAATCAGGATTACAGTAAAGTATTTTATTTCCTAAGCTAATGAGGAAACAGTAGGAAAAGTCTTGTATAATAGGATGCTGATTCCTCTGTCACTCACCAAGCTTTCCACCCTATGTAGCATTGAACAGAACAGAAATTATTCCAGGTATCCAGTTGTTTCATCATAACTCCAAGTCATATAATTGATAAAGAACTAATTTTCCTGTTTTTCCAAAGGAGTTGTTTCTGTCCTCCAAGAAAGAAGGAAGTATTTCCCAAAAAGAGTTTTTAATAGAAGCATCTTCTGCACTTTGAATTAATCAGTCTGTGCTTTGCAACAGTAAAATTTCAACATAAGCAGCTAATTTTTGTTAGTTTTTCTGGTGCTCAGAGCACATGCATTAATCAAATTTTTTACTTGAAATTGATGTGTGTTTAGCACTAAATAATCTCCCATCAAAAAGCTTCTCTTTACATTTAGATCTATTAACCTTTCCTGCAAAAGAAATACAAATATCCCTCACATTCAATTTCATTTCAAGAGTCTAACTTTTTTTTTGCCATTATGCAGCAAATTGCAAATGCATTTCAGCCCTAGAATGATACAATTTGAATTGAATATAATCATTTCATCAGTGACCTAGGGGAAATATAAATAGGGGGAAAAAAGAGAATAAGAAGCTCTCAGAACCACGGACAGCGCCTGGCAAGAAGCCTGCTGGGTGCTCGAGATAATGTAAGAAATAATAGTTGAATGGAACAATTGTGCTGAATCTTCTTCGGGATGTCTGTGAAATCAGTTACAATACTTATCATAGTTACACGAACTATCCAGCTTGGGTCTATGCCAGGATGTCAAGCCAGAAAGCGCCAAGAGATCCTCTACACCAGAGGAGGCGAGGACTTACTTTGTGCTCCTGTTTCTACATCCACTGACTCAGCAGCACTTGCAACATGCTGGGGAAGGGGGGATGGCAGATCCATATAACAAGCATGAGGTATGCCACACACTGAAAGCATTTTCACCAAAGAAAAGCAAAAAAAAATTCAACATTCCACCTGAGTCTCGCAACTTCAAGGAAATAGTGGTAGCCTTTCCTGTTCCAACTGGAAGAAAACAGATGTAACATTTCCCAAGCTCCACTAGAAGCAGTTGATCTATTCCAAATGGTACTGGGCAGGATCCAAAACTCCAAAATTGAATTTAACTTCTGCAATTATTATGCTTCCTTTTATGCGTGCATGTGAAGCAAAAGCAAGGGTATTATTTGCATTTTTTAGCTACAGAATAAGTCATAAGTCACCTTATAAAACAATCCATAAAGGAGGACGTGGGGGGGAAAGGAATCATTTGTCAGGAACTGAAAGTAAGACCATGCCAAGAGTGAGGATATTTACAATATCCACTCTCAGTCTCTTTAAAACTGAAACAAACCAGATGTTAGCATTTTACAGTCAGAAGGATTTCACCATACAGTGGATTTTACCTATAATACTCTAATGAACTTAGGTAATGCTTTCAGTGTTACCATCAAGATACCTCTATCTAACTTATCTTCCTTCAACTTAGGACTGGATGCTTGCTTCATCTTCAGTCCTAACCCTAGGAACATACCTCTCTCAGGAACTGGAACTATTTAGAATGTTGCTCATAGCAAAGTTTAGATTTAGCTTTCACCCTCTTTTATTATTTTATTATCTATATCTACGCCACTATTCAAGTCCCTTCAGTTCAAGATGAACTGGCACATTGGCCTGTTGTGTACATACATTTCATTCTTACAATGTACCATCCCAAGAGTTACCTCGTACTTAAATCCTCAGGGGGCATCTTTCATCTCCCATAATAATAAAAGTGAAGCAAAGAAAGACTGAGTAAAGGAAGATGGATTCAGAACTCAATTTTCTTAGTCATTTGCAGAGCAGACAAGATTGAGGGAGTAACGGCACCATGTTACAGATGCTGGTTAGTTAAACTATGACAGGCCATCAGATGCTGCAGGAGAGAACATCTCTTTGATAGCTATGACGACTCAGGGAAGCTGCTCTGGGACTTCCTGGGCTTTGTTCTGATCGTGTTATGCATCCCACACACGCTCATTTGTTCCCCAGTGAGAGCTGACAGGACTCAGCTCCCATTCTCACACCACCCTTATTTTTCATTCTTGACATTTAATCCACTGATGTACACCTTCCTCAGTTCCTTATGTGCAGTCCTTGAAAAACAAAGTATTTGTTTATTCAACAAAGACTTTTCCCTTTACAGTCTTGAGGTATTTATTTCAAAACAGCAAACACCGGATCAAAATCTTTTGTGCTTTCAAGTCCAGAAACATCTGAATCGCTGACAGCAGGAACTCCTTAGTCTCAGGAAACCTTTGCACAGACACTCACCAAGTAGACTGAAACATCAACGCCCTTTTAATTAAACTAAGAACCTAAACTGACTCCTGCTTACCCTGTCATTGCCATAGTGACATTATATGATCATTAAATTGCAGCGCAAACACAATTTGACAGCTGTACCGCACTCCTTATTTGAACAGAAGAAATACTATGCATTTGTCTTTGGTGTATTTCCTATGAAAAGACTGCTCAACTCTTTCTGGCAGGTAACAGTGCCTACCTACTAATTGCAAGGCATTTTTCAACATGAAGTAACTACCTACATAAGACCGTAATATTTCCTTTCCTTTTATTAAGAGCCTCAATATACCTAAAAATAATCTCGTGTCCCAATTTGTCAAATTTCAGCATAATTCACTAACAGTGTTGACAAAGCTCTTCAAGTAAATCAAAAGCACACCAGCATTCAGCATTTTTTAACAGCATCGTTTCCTTGGTCTGAGTTATCACCTGAGTGTTCTCCACATTTAAAATGTCTCCCTGGAAGAAAGAGGAAGGGTAGAGAAAAAAAATGAAAAAAAACCCTAATATCTGGAACCTGCAGTAGATTCTGTACCTTCTTGCAGACACTGGATACTCACAACCAGACAAACTCAATCTCTTGGTATAGTAAACACAACTTGGCTCATCCTGCAATTTAACTCTCTCTCCACCCATTTCACAGCTTGATGAAGGCTATGCTGGATGGTGAGAACTTTTCACATCTCCTCCAACCAGTGCATGCTCCTTGCCCAAACACTGCTTCCCCACACACATTGTGGGTTTTCTTGGGACTTCATCAAGCTTTCACCTTTCCCAAGTAATAGTTACGATGCAACTTCTCTAGCAATCACCACCTGGTAACCACACTGGTGGTCTGCATTTCACTTTACATTACTTGACAAGACAAAGTCAGGATGCAGCAATGAACTCACCTTTCTTTCACACACACTACACAGATATCACAAACCTCTTCACTAAGACTATTTTCCTCACAAAGAGTAAGTGAAGTTTCCTTAGGGACACTCTATGACTGACAACTGCAAGAGTGAGATGAGGTATAAATGAAACATCAGCCCTCCATTAACATGTGGTCTACATTCCAAAAAAGTTCAGAATTCCAGCTTGAAGGTACTGCTATGGATGGATAACAGCATGAGATATGGTCATAAATATTTAATTTATAAACCTAGCAGCTAGAAAATTATTCAACTGAACTGAAAGCGTTGAGGACTTGAATAGTGCTTAGAACCAAGCATAGATGCACTCGCAAAGGTGGTCAGCATTGACAGCGCAAATCAAACTTACAGAGAAAATTCTATCCCTGTGAAAGCAGTGGGCAGCTCTAGAGCCACCAAGGGCAGTGCTTCTGTTTGCATGGGATGCACCTTAGCTCACTACCACTCTTCACAGCTGACACAAAGCACTTCATTTCCCCATGCACTACAGGGTGCATTTCAGATGGAAAAAGCACCACAAAATGAGGGCACTAAGGCAGCATCACGATAAACAGTTCTGTGCAGGCAAATAGCCTTTTATTCTGTAGCCATAAATGTAAACTCACAAATGAGAGAAGGAAGTGGAACAGGAGTAACAGGGCAGAGAAGCGAACAAGGGAACGAAGTATCAAAGACAGTAGGCAAGATGAGAAGCAGAGACAAGACCTGTGAATAAGAAAAAGCAGAGGGGGGACGGAAAGGGCAAAGACTGGAATGTCATTTGAGAAAGGAGCAAGTTCTCATTTCTGGTACCTATTATCTGCCATGGCAGTCTCTCAGTGCAACAGATCATCTTTCACTCCTTTCCTCATTTAAGTGAGGGAACAAGAAGAAACAGTAAGGAAAGAACCTTTAAGATTTGAGGCTGATTCTTCTTTCACGAGGGTATATGCCAGCTAGAGTTAACAGGTAACAAGCACGAATCAAACTAGAATCAGGCTAAGCAATCTCCAGTGATCTCACAAGTGACATTTTCAGGATGTGGATTGTACAGAACAATTTCAGATCTCAGTCAGTCCACTTCCCCTCCTCCTTTCTGCTCCTCAGAAACAAAACTGTCAGGCAGTGGAAAAAGAGGGTAATTGGAACAAATGGCACAAGTTCAGAGCCACAGTCAAGACTTCTGCCTTCCACTTTTCTAAACAGGCTGCTCACAACAGAGGTCAGAAACTAACAAGATGGCAGGCAAAGAAATCACAAAGGCAGACTCTGAATGACACGCAGTAGTAGGACCAATGCATAGGACTGCGAGCATTGAAGGGTATTGGTGAGAAATGGAAGACTGCAGTGACTTTGTCATTTTTATACCACAACAAGCACCTGGTGCTGCCAACCAGCTGCATTTCTCCTCTGCAAGGCAGCAGTTCCCATTTTTCAGCTAAAAAACTTTCAAACTGGGAGCCCTCCCTGACGCAGAAGCATGACACCATGAATTAGCTGTTGGTTTTCACTCTAATTGCATCAATCTGGAAAATCTTGGTATCATCTTCACATACTGCAAGGCAAAAAAAAAAAAAAAAAAAAACACCTTCATTTTTGAGTGTGCTTAGTCTTTATTTTGGGAGAGAGAAAGGGTGGCATTTCACCATGGACAGGCTGCTCACCCTTGGTTTATGCATATCACAACATTGTTCATTTTCAATTAAAAGATGAATGCTTCTGGAATCACAGAATGGCTTGGGTTGAAAGGGACCTTAAGGACCATCTAGTTCCAACCCCCTGCCATGGGCAAAGGTACCTTCCACTAGACCAGGTTGCTCCAAGCCCCATCAAGCCTTACTCACGTTGACAACACCTTCAGGGATGAGGCATCCACAACGTCTCTGGGCAGCCTGAGTCAGTACCTTACCACCCTCCGAGTAAAAAAAGGTCTCCCTCATATCTGAATCTCCCCTCTTCTAGTTTAAAACCATTAGCCCTCGTCCTACTACCATGCTCTCTGACAAAGACTCCCTCTCCATCTTTCCTGTAGGCCCCCTTACTTACTGGAAGGCTGCAATGAGGTCTCCCCAGAGCCTTCTCTTTTCCAGGCTGAACAAGCCCAGCTCCCTCAACCTTTCTTCATCAGAGAGATGCTTCAGCCCTCTGATCATCTTTGTGGACCACTCTGGGCCCACTCGAACAGCTCCACATCTTTCTTGTGCTGGGGCCCCAAGGCCTGGACACAGCACTGCAGGCAGGCCCTCACAAGGGCAGAGCACAGGGGGACAGTACTCTCCCTCACCCTTCTGGCCACCCCTCTTTTGATGCAACTTGGAATACAGCAGGCTGCAGGCACACACTGGTGGCTCATGTCAAGCTTTTTGTCAACCAGAACTCCCAGGTTCTTCTCTGCAGGGCTGCTCTCAACCTACTCTTCAGCCAGCATGTATTTGTTCTTGGGATTGATCTGAACCAGGTATAGGGCCTTGCACTTGGCCCTTCTGAACACTGAGGCTTGCAGGAACCCACCTTTCTATCCTGTCCAGGTCCCTCAGGATGGTATCCTGTCCGTCCTGAGTGTGGTCTGCACAGCTTGGTGCCTGACAGTTTAAATGCAGCTGTCAACTCATGTCAACAAAGCCATGTCTCAATAGCAGCAGAGATCTTTACCTCAGTTTACTGGCTCCTAAATAAGTCATAAGACACCAAATAATGCCTCAATTTATACGAGATCATGAAGAGGAGGGAGACAGACTTTTTACACAGTCTGTATAGTGATAGGACAAAGGGGAATGGCTTTAAGCTAAAAGAGGGGAGATTTCCATTAGATGTTAGGAGGAAGGTTTTTTTATTCAGAGGGTGGTGAGGCACTGGAACAGGCTGCCCAGAGAAGCTGTGGATGCCCCATCCCTGGAGGCATTCAAGGACAGGCTGGATGAGGCCTTGGGCAGCCTGATCTGGTGCGTGGCAACCCTGCTCATGGCAGGGGATTGGAACCAGATGATCTCTAAGGTCCCCTGCAATCCAAACCATTCCATGATTCTATGATTCAGTCTTTGAAATATGTGAATAGGACTGCATGCACAAACAGGACCCTGTGTTACTAACTCATGGCAGTGAAGTTGAGCACATGCACAAGTGTTAATGGGAATAGGCTTGGCTTTGTCCTTAAAGTTTTAGGAAACTTTAAGGAAGAACAGCAGTAAAAACTGTCTCCCTTACTCATTTCCACTCAAACGCAGAAATATAACAATGTATTTTTGACATGTACAATAATGGCTATAAATTCCCACAGTGGCATACATTTTTTTTCAAAAAATTTTTTTCAGCTTAAGCAATGGATGCTTTGACATCAGTCACACATATGCCAAAGAACTGAGCCTTCCACCTCCTCAGCTAAAAGAGACCACCCCTTGCTAAGCTGCTTTGCAAATAAAGCAGCAATGTATCTGCAGTTGGTTCCTGTTCAATGGGAAGGCTTCTGAGAAGCATCTTTTTGTACTTAGGGAAAAGGTAATGCTTCAGCATGGTCTTCTTCCCATTCATCCCGCATTCACTGAGCCTTTAGTTGCACACTGAGAAGGCCAAGAACTAAATTAAAACCTTGTTTTTCTCCCTAGGGACCCTTCTAGTTGCTGTTTCTTGCTATGTTTCAGACTTCCAAGACAACATCCTAGCTCTATGGAAAGAACACTGACTTCAGGCGCTCCAGAAAGCACTGAGTGAACTCTGATATTTCATCCTCCCCCACATCTCCTCCCCAGAGCCCCTCTGCAAGCTGCCTGCTGCTGGGGGAAGGAGCAGATGAGGAACCAGAACCGCTCCAGGACCAGAGCAGGCAGCTAACTCATGGATTCATACTGACCTTTACTTTGGAAGCATTGGCTCTGCCTCATCGTTCCTGATGCATGACCATGCAACTCCTAGGAAAAAATATCTGAGTGGCTGGAGTATTAAAGGATATTTGAGAAATTCTGTTCTGCCATCATCCTCTTAAGCTTTCTTAGCTTGATTTTAGGGCCCCATCCAAAGACTGTTGAAAGGGGCGACTGCTATGGGTTTTGACTTGTATCTATGGGAGGGCTATAAAACATAAATAAAACAGAATTCCTTTGCTGCTGTTAATCTTTATGAAAGCTAAGACAGATGCTCTTGCAGCAGGGCTTTTAAAGGAGCAGGCTGCCTGCAGAAGTTGGCAGTTACCAAATCATCTGCCCAGGTGACTCTACAAAGTCATTCATACTAAAACCAGACTAAGGGGCCCACATAATGCTGGATAAATTGCTGTGCTGCCCTCTGAGCTATTTGTTTTATGGATGCTTTTGTTAGGCATGATCTTTTTATTTTTAATTAAAAACAAAAAGTCAGTCTCTTGAGGGATCTATTTCTCTTCCCTCTTCTAACTTCAGCACAAACACATCAGAAAAATTACAGCCACAGTACAAATAAAAATAGCTGAAGAACTTGCAGCTGTTGTTAATTTCCCAAGTATTCAACATTGCCCATTTAATGATGGAACAATATGCTCCAGTTTCAGCCCTGGCACAATGCTGCATGAACAGGAGGCAGATATTTTAGTTGGTGTGAATGCCAAAGGCAAGTAAACTGTTACAGCAACCAGAGAAGGGGCCAGAGGACAACACGATGTAGACCACTGCATGTCCACTCACAACATTTCCCCCTTCCTTTTCTTTCTCATTTAAAACCATTAGTCAGCTCACCAGTTGGTTAGATCAGGCTCACAGACATATGACTTACTAATATGTACAGCTGAAACAAAAATGTGCTCAATAAAAATTCACAATGTGGAAAACATTTTTACAGCTGAAGAGCTTGTTTTTTGTTTTTTCTATTTTAAGTATAGAATGTTTCTAGCATGAAATGCATTAAACAGGGACATTTTGCTTGCTTTTCCTCCCTGAATAAAGTCTTTAATCAACCTGCTTACAGTTTGGATAATTGGGTTTCCTAGTTTAGAACAGAACTAAAGTGCTGGGAATTTCTAGGGAACTGAAACGAAAAGCCTGTCTCTCAAGTTTTGCAAAGATAATCTACGAACTAAAACCACATCTAAATGCTAAAAACACTTTTAAAACACTTAACTCAGATGCAGCAGAAATGCTTATCTGGCTGCATCTCCTGCACTACTATCTGCAGTTGGTAAGTATTTTCTCCAACTTACCTGCTTACAAAGAAGACCAAGCAAAATTAGAAGACAGATGATGCTTATGATGCACATAACACCCAAGAGTAGCAACAAAATACAAAAGAAAAATTAAGAGGTACAGGTACAGAAGTAAAATTCACAGGCTCACAAACAACAAGGAAATTGGGAAACTTCACTATACTTGGAAATATAGACCTATTTCTATTGGACTTCATTTGCCTCATTCACATGCATAAGGGCACAGTTAGAGGTCATGAAGTCAGGGCATTCAGCGGGTAATATTTAAGGAAAAAAATCTGTTATCTTGTCAAAGGCCCATTGCAACAGCAAAATCTAAAGGATGGCAATTAAGGAACAGTTTTAAAGAGGGAAGAAAAAAAAATCAAAATTTGAAGTTGACAGCAGTTTTCCTCCAGAGAAGGAAACCAGACCACAAAACTGACTTTGTTCAGCTTTTGTATTTCACATTAAAGACACTAATAATGTTAAGCACACACCTGTGTCACAAAGCAACTGCAGAAAAAGGCAAAACAACCGAGAAAACAGAAAACATCCCCACAAACAAACAATCTCATACCTGGAATCACAGCAACGTTCCTGCATGTCCTGCAACACGAAGGTAACGCATGGAAGGGATCAAACAAGACCTTGCCCAATATTACACAGACACTAACAGGTCCTACACATGCACAAGCAGCAGACTCCGCATCCATCTGAACGAGCCCACACACCAGCAGTGGTACTCACAGCACACTTTGGAAATCTTGCTGGAGTATGCTCTTCACACTTAAATCTTGGTCCAGTCAGTAGCTTTCAGTGAGGCTTCAAGGCTTGTAACTATAGTACCATCCCAACCAGTGCGAGTAAAAGACTATGTTTTCCTTCTACTAGAAGGAAGGAAACAGAAAATACATACCACCACACCATACAGCTGTTTTACCATGGCACTTCTGCATGTTCATTTAAATTAAAAGAAAGGAAACATCATCAGGAGAAACTCTTCAGATCAAAACTGAAATAAGTACTTAAGATTGTGGGGCCAGCATGAGACTGACAACTAAATGGCAAAGATTTCTGAAAATAACAATTCTACAATGCATCAAGAGTCTAAGGATGATCGCTTGGAAATTCTTGTCCTATTTCAGAACAGCTCTACAAAAAAAAAATCCTGCCACTTCAAAAAAGAAAAAAAAAAAATCAAGCTACTACAGTAATGGTATTCTTAATAGGCTAGAAACATCTCCTTTAAACCACAGAATACATCAGGAGATAGGAAACAAAGGATGAGCATTCTTCAAAGAACCACAACTACAAAGGTAAGTCAAAAGAAGCACGGAAAGAAAGCACAAGGAACCAGAATCCCAGATTGTGAACTCTGATTGCTGCTAAAGAAGAGATGCTGCTGAACACAAATAACACACTGAATAATACAAATTTAAGGATATATGCAACCATAAGCAACTAAATGACACACAGATGTTGTATAGGGACAGCAAAACACATTTTAGCAGATGAAAAAGGCCTGGATGAGAAGGAAAAGTGATGGTGCCATGCTGTTCACCCAGCTCTGTAAGAGTGAGGAGACTAAAGTGAAAACTACAGAATCACAGAATCATAAAAACACTAGGTTGGAAAGGACCTACAAGATCATCTAGTCCAACCGTCCTCCTGTCACCATCACTACCCACTAAGCTACTAAATCATATCCCTTAGCACCTCATCCAGATGCTTCTTGAACAGCGCCAGGGACGGTGACTCCACCACCTCCCTGGGCAGGCCATTCCAGTGCCTGACCACTCCTTGAGAGAAAAAGTTTTTCCTTATATCTAATCTAAATTTTCCCTGGCACAACTTGTGGCCATTCCCTCTCGTCCTGTCAGTAGTTATCTGGGAGAAGAAGCCAACTCCCTCACCACAGCCTCCCTTCAGGAAGTTGTAGAGTGCAATGAGGTCTCCCCTGAGCCTCCTCTTCTCCAGACTAAACAATCCCAGTTAGGGATCCTAAGCAATATACTAACGCATTAAATGCTTTTCCAGGTTATAAGGAAACAGGCAGAAGTCTCAGGTCCCTCATTTGTGCCTAATGCACAACCAACCAAAATAGAACATACCACATAATTGGAAGCTAAAAATAAATTGCCTATATCCCTGCTTTGGGATAGTTTCATTCTCTTCTACCCACTCACCTGCCCTGAGATCATGTGCATCTCTCCTCCTGCACCTGTCCTGTCCAAGCTGACGCTGCATTTCTAAATTGCTCCAGCTGACAATCCGTTTTTGGGAACGTTTGTACTCAGTGAACATCTTGGGACAGTCTGAAATGGTGAAAGCTTTTCCTGGAAAGAGCAATCATGACATTTTTTGCTGAACATGACATGTTGCTGAACATGACATGTTGCTGAACATGAAAGGTTGTTTTTTTCAACACTGAAGAAGAAGGAAGGAAGAAAGACAGGGAAGAGGGGATCAAATCTCTTAAAACCATATCCTACCTTAGCAGAGAGCTTAGGGAAAGCCTAACCACAAGCCATGCAAAAAGGAGTTTCATCAGAGCTGAGACCTCCTGACCTTCCAGCCAAGAGTTTCAGCATTTGTAGGAAAGCACCCAGATGCAGCTACTCTGGCAGGCAGCACACGTCTGCACCCAGACCCTGCAGGTAAGAACAAACCAGCAGGGCTTTTGCTTTTTAAAGCAAAGCATTAAAAGGTAATACATATGCAGATGGTATTAGTTTGTATTAGATTAGGGCTAACTGGTGGTTTTATAGTTTCAGTGTACTTTGAAATACATGATATATCAATTCTATAGGCACACTTAGCAAACCTTAGGTAAACCGAGTTCTCCCAGAATTACCTTTGTTGTTGCCCAGGACAGAAGACAACACATGCTGGGTGCCATGAAATAAGCACATTTCTTCTTCCACTTCCACACCACTAGTGAGGTAAGTGCATGTCTTGTGGGGACACTGATGAGCTTCACAGACAACCCCCTCTTGCTGGCATGTGAGTATAACTCTGCAAACAGATGAGCTGCTAGTATTGCAGGGGCAGAGCAAAAGAAGAGGCCAGACCAGCTGTTCTCACGCATAAAATACAAAATCTGTCAGGTCTCTGTGCATGCAAGTAAACTGGAAAAGCTCCTCAAGCTCATGGAAAGTTGCCAGTGTTGTTGGAAACATTGCAAAGGATATTTACAGAAGACAAAGAAAAAGACAGAATATAAAGCAAATCATGAGGAAGCACCAACTTCTCAGCCTCAGACAAAGAGCTCACTGCAGCCAGCATGCATAAGAGCAGGGCTCTCGATTCACTGGCACTTGGTCGACTTATTCTCGGAGCCAATTCTTGTTTTTGTCATCCCCGGTTTTCTTTGTCCAGAGCCAGTAACATTGTTTTGCTAATGGCTTATGCAGGAATACTGGAGCCAGCAGCATGCACACTGGTTGCATTTATTGGTCTATTAAAATGAAATGAAGCTGGTGCTAAAGTTTTTATAATCACTTAGGATATTTCATGATTTGTTCAGGGCACAAAAGCAAGCAATGACATGTTATAAAATTGTGCAGGTATTGTGCATCTGCCTCCAGGTCTAAGCAGAAATCCATATGGACTGAAGGGGAAAAGAACAGTGGGAAAGTCAGTTCTCCTGCGTTTCTGCTGCAAGAAGCAGCTGTTTGCCATGCTTACGCTGCAGAAAGAAATAAAGCAGAAATAAATTCACCAGAAGTACAGTTTGGCAGAAAGTATGGCAGGATAATTATTATTTCATATTTGTTTGTGTCATCTGCAAGCCCTAACCAGGACACTGCTGCACAATCACTACACAAAACAGGAGCAGGGACTATCAAAGTATAAAACGAAACAACAAAGAGAAGGACCAGAAAGCAGGATGCAAACAGAGAGTAAAAGTGACCAAGGAAGCAACAGCCCCTTATTGTGACAGCAAGTGGTCTCAGCACATCCACTCAGCAGCTGTCATGTTTTGCATTCTCGTCACTGAGTCCACAGTAGGACATGCACAAAAGCAAAAGAGGAGATTACAGGTGTTTACTGAAAGCCTTGCCCAACGAGAAGGGAGAAAGGCAACACGAAGGAGGCCTACTGAGGGCTCCACAGGCTTATTTGAAGATTAGGGTGGACTTAGAAAGAACAAGGACCAGATCAATCGGAGAGAGCGCCTATCCAAAAAGTCTTATTCCGACTACCCTGTTTACCTTCTCACTCAAATAGCAGCAGTGCAGGACATCCTGTAACATCAGCAGCCTCAAGGAACCATCAACACATCAAGGAATGACCCACCACGCTCCTTTCTGACACTACATCCACACATAACACAACTGTTCACATCCCTGTGCTCCTGCAAGTCTTCCTCGAAGCACAGCACCAACAAATACCAAGCACCCACAGGGAGTACATGAACCTAGCAAGCCTACAGATATTTTTATTTTGGATTTAGATCTCAGCATGTCTCTACCAGCAATGTTCTTACAGAAACAGCAGTTTTGCAATCCCATCTGTGCTGACAAGTTTGCTACCTGATCTTCTGACCCAATGTAGTCAGACAAGACTTCTTTGGCATTAGACGGTCAATTCATCTCTTCTCTTTAAAAAACTCTTATCAAGTGACATTCTTGGTTTACTGAATAATTTTTACAAAAACTTGGAACTAAATAGCAGACTGCCAATATAGCACTATTCCCATTTCATCGCAAAGAAAAAAAAGGAAATGTATCTGTGTTCCAAACCCTCAAAAGAATTTAGAGCTGGAATTCAAACTGTGCCTGTGCTTGAATTTCACATGTCTTCCATTCAACTATCTCAGGTATAAAGCATAATAATAAACCACTTCTTATTTCACATGACACAGAAATCACACACCCAAAAGTATCAGAACAGTTCTCCTTAAAAAACACATCTAGCCATTCATCAACAAGAAGTAGGCAAATCCAAGTCTACAAAAGCCCATGTGAAACAAACTGCATCCATCTGGTATTATAAGAATGGGCAAACAGTAGAAGCAAGCACCCCTCTGAGTAAGCAGCACCCAACTTCATGAGTTTTTCTACAAGACACATTAAATCGTGGACATGTTTACGGAAAAGTCACTACATAGACGTATGAACTTACTCTAGGCCCATAACTANAAAAAAAAAAAAAAAGATGTGGGATCCTCAGCTGTAGAATTTTGATTTTATAATATTTAATGTAAAATATACTCACTTTGGTCGTTAAGAACAGAGAAACTACGTAGTCTGACCATTTGATATAATACAGGTGAAAACATATATTCCAGTTATTTTATCCAGTTCTTTTTCCCGCAATTTGTATCCCGCTAACAGAACTAAGGCTCAAAGGCATCAATTTTCTTACTTACAGCAGTGCTGAAAGAGTTAAAAGAGACATGAACGTAAACGCTGACAAGGTGCAGTTCACTTTTCAGCTCCACTGCTATCTCACCACTACGACCCCAGCAGTACCTGTGCTGACAGGATTAGCTCAGGAAGGTTCAAACTATGTGACAAAACATCAGCTTCTGTGGTACAGCTCTAACTAGTCGGTCACGATGACAAGCAGCCTTCTCTCCAGTGTCCACACTGCAGAAGAGAACTGAGCACTTGCAGGAGAAGTGGTACGTGTATTCCAAGTACCTGTTCTCAGCAGAACTTATCCACAGTCCTTCAGGCTAAAATGAGTCTGTCTATTCCCACACACACACTCCAGCACATCTCCGAGAACTGAATTTGGAAAAACATGCTAGACTAATTCCTCTCTTTCTCAGTATCTGCACAGGAGATGAACACATACTGCTTTACCTCCTGTCCAGGCCTATCAAAAGCAATGAAGCTTCATGAGGCAGTAGTCAATACACGCTTTTCAAGGTAGGATTTATAGTCTTCAGCTCTGTGCTGAAGAGCTCTTTACTCCACCAATAACCACATGCAGAGAAAGTTAAAATCACAAGTCAGTAACCCTACTGGGATCCAGCTGCAGTTCCTTACAAGTAACTGTAACAATTTTTTTGTTACAGTTCCTCACAAGCTTACAAGTTAAAATCAGCTTTATTTTAACAATCAGTTTGAGTCCTGGAGCAATTTCAACTTTTCAGTAGACACCAGTGACAAACCTCCCCCTAGCAGCTCTTCCTGAAGCTCTAACACCTTAGGAATGCAAAGCCCAGGTCCCTATTCCAGCTTTCCAGTAAGCGCTTGTAGGCAGGAATCTACAGTACAGAGAAGGGCAGCTGTAATGAATAACAAGAGCAGCTACCTTAAAGGAAGAGCCCAAAAGGTTTGGGAGCCTTTGATTTCGAGAGTAGGTGCCTGCATGGTGGGTCCAGCAAGGCTGGATGCACAGCAGGATGAGACTGGATGCAGAACTGTCACTTCCCAAAACCCGTAACACTAGTTTCAATGAAAGCCCCTTGTCCTAGCAGGAAATTAGTTGTAAAAGTTGCTTTACACAGCATCTTGACAAAATCTAGTCTTGACAGTCCTTTAAAATGAAACTGGCATGGCAGTAACATTTTATTCCCTATTTCAAACAAAATAAATGGCATAGTCATCATTCAGCATAATCGCCACTTAAGTTTTAACCACCACCACCACATATCGCGGAGGCAAGCACAAAGTATTAGTTACCTAAAATCTACATAATATATAAAATATTTCAGATACATGACCTCCAGCCACATGGAGGCTTGAGAAGCAAACCAACTAACCCATCAGAACATCTGCAATTTCATACATGGCTCTATTAAATATTCAGATTTTCCCTACATAGCTGCAGTGAAAGACCCACAACCCTACAGATTTGAAGTCCATAGACAGCCAAAGATGAGCCTGCAAGACACAGGCCATACACTTTAACACAAAGCACTTCTAACAGGAGGTGCAGCTCTTCCCTCCTGTGCAAATAGAGCTGCACTGAACTTAGCAGCCCGAGAACTGGACAGATGAAGATTAGAAGTCCCCAGTTTGGGCCAACACCTCCCACACAGCAACGAATACCAAGGAACATATGGATGAGTCTGTGGAGTAACTTACTGAGGGGGCTTTCCATGAAAGCATCATGATTGAGTCACAACAAGATTTTAGGCTTTAAGACGAATCAAAATCTCTGGAAGGCCTTTTGCATTCAAAATATTTTCGAACAACCTTAGGAAGCATCTGGAAAACCATGGAGAACTCATCATTTTGCGATAACACTGACTGAATTTCACTTTGAGTTACAATTCACTTGAAGACAAAGATCACAAAACAAAACTGCATGTATTCAAACAGAACTTCACTTTTTTCTTTCAAAATGACGTATCCAAGTTCTGTAATCCAACAGAAACAGGATGGCCCGGCTCTGCCAAACAGTGGAGCAGCTTAAAGCCGCTTGATGGCAGTGCCTCTGGCTCCTATCTCACTGGTTGGGAGAGCATCTTAACATAGGTGAAGAATGAAGTAAATGACCTTTTCTAACATGAGCCAAACTCTAAGAAAGCAACATCTGTTTCTATAAAACATGATGTCTCCATAATAGGACCTTCTGCACATGACAAAAGAGGTTATCTCCAGTACTAGCATTCCTTATCGATGCTGCTATCAGCCTGGACTGAGGCACCACGGAGCCAGAAGCCTGAGCTGCCCCTTCCACCATGGATTTAGTACCTCCAGCTTGGGTTGGAGATGAATGTGTAGGGCCCATGCGTAGGAAGCTTGCTTCATTGCTGTGCAGGGCCTGCTTGACGGTGGAGAGAGATGTCTTTGGGGACATAGTACATTCTTGCACTATTTATGCATGCAAATTGGGATAGCAGGCTAACAAGTAACAAAAATGCAGGGTTTCCTCTGATCTGAAATGCAGTGTGCAAGAAATCTGGAGTGTCAATCCTACACACTGGCACAAGGAACTTCTTGGCTTGGTCTGATGTTGCTAATGCACATACTTTTATTTGAAAACTGTTTATCTTTTTTGCTATTAATTTCACTGCACAGAGTCCTTTAATCCCTTCTGTTGACAAAAGGCTGTCACTGCTAAATCAATCCTGATTTAACAGCACCATCACCAGCTACAGAAACATAACACTGGAACATTGGTCTAGCCCAGAAAAAGGTAAGCTGCTGTCATTGGATTACTTCTAAACATTTGAGGGCAAAAAGAAAAACAAAATAAAAACAACAAAAAAAAAGCAACAACAATTGCAGTAACAGACATAGGGACGTACATAGGAACGTATAAGCTCACTGCATATATTCTGATACCACGCAGTTCCTGGGTCCACATTTCATTAGATCACATCAGAAAAAAAATAAAAATAAAAGCAAGATTTCTTTGAGATTTTCAATAAATGAGGACAGCCTCAAAACCTCTCTCAGCATGAGCCCCCTGCCTTGTTAGCAGGCAGAAGTAGAGGAAGGAACTGAGAACAGCTAGGTNTGGTCTAGTGGGAGGTGTCCTTGCCCATGGCAGGGGGGTTGGAACAAGATGATCTCTAAGGTCCCTTCCAACCTGAACCATTCTATGATTCTATTAAAAAAAAAAAAAGCAACAACAATTGCAGTAGCAGACATAGGGACGTACATAGGAACGTGTAAGCTCACTGCATATATTCTGATACCACGCAGTTCCTGGGTCCACATTTCATTAGATCACATCAGAAAAAAAATAAAAATAAAAGCAAGAATTCCTTGAGATTTTCAATAAATGAGGACAGCCTCAAAACCTCTCTCAGCATGAGCCCCCTGCCTTGTTAGCAGGCAGAAGTAGAGGAAGGAACTGAGAACAGCTAGGTCAGCAACACCACAGCTCAGCAAAAGTCTGCTGCCTTGAAAAGACACTGGAACCCATGCACTATGCCATACGTTATGCAGTTCTATTTTATAGTAGGGTCTAAGGCTGGGATGCTGCCTTCTCTGCAGCCCTCCTGTACCACCTTCCCCAACCCCCAGTAACTGCAGATGACTGGTGAATATCTGAAATGTCTCTCCAGTGTTGACAACACTCCTTGACCAAATGTGCAACAACATTTGTAACACTGCTATGAAACACTCTTGATTTAAAAAGAGGAGAGGACACAGATTTTTGAGCTATTTATTAAATATAAATATTTCATATCAGCATATGAATTAATTATGTAGTGACAGGTAAACTCCAGATGGTGCCAGCTTGATATGAAACCTTAGCAAAAATCTTCAGATAAACCCACTCACATTAGGGACTTAGGTGCATCACTGTGTTTTTTGGTTCTGAAACTAATTGTTTTTTGCACTCCTAAAATAAATTTACAAAATCTTTGTTTTCTTAGCATCTGTTAAGTATCCCCCAAAAGATGCATCTGCAACACATGGAGGCAAAAGAAAGGAGGAGGTGATGATGTCCCCTTTCAGTCAAAACTCACCCAAGCTGTTTCAGAGGCTCTGCTGAGATGTGGCAAATCGTGTTCAAGTCTCCTGCACCCAGGGAAAGGTAAACCTTTCTCTCTCCTTAAAGTGAATGAACCACTGAGCCACAGGAAATTTGGAAAGAAATCATCTCATATTTTCCTGCTGGCAGTTATTTCTACTTGCATTAAATCTGTAAACACACCAAGTGCTCAGCTCCACCAGCATCCCATCTCCACCAGTAGCTTGTTTTTCACAGGATATCCCAAATGTTTTGCAGAATTACCTCCCTCCCCACCAAAGCCAGGCAGAATCCCCTACATAAGCACTTCCCCAGTCAAGATCATGCTGTTAACAGACAGCCAAAAGACCTAATCATCATGGTTTTTTTTTTGTTTTTTTTTTTTGGATCTTTAACTTCTTCCACTCAAGGACTGCAAACACAGGTCTCCCTCTTCACGAGGCCATCTAAACCACTGAGCTTTCCATCTGGTTTAATGTGCATTTCCTTTGTGTTTTATACCAAGCAGAACATAAGGGCAACAACTGATACAGATTAATTCCAGTATCCCCCATACCCTGTGGGCTAGGAGCTCTTCTAGGAGATGAGTGATAAACATTCACATAATCCTGAGGACACAGATGAAATAAAACTGGCCTCTGAGTGAATGCCAAGTTTTTCAGAAAAAAAAGCTCCACTCTCCTTTGGCCACATTCTGTAAACCTATTCAATTCCTTAGCTTTTGGAAACAAATACAGTCTTTTTAAGTGCTGAAACTGTTTCAACATGCTGTTATTTCCATTTTGACTGAAACTACTCAGTTGCATTGACTAAATTCTGCAGAACTCTACTCCCTGAAAAATGCAATCCTAAGACAGTTTCATTAAAAACAAATAAACACACAAAAACGAGAACAAAAATCCTCAATTTAGACAAAGATCCCAAGAGGTGGGATGCAGGTAAAAACTTCTGGCAGTTCTACCCAAATAAAGATTGTCATCACTAATAGTCTGAGACTAGATAGATGAACAGAAGGTCATTAAATCAAGCACACGTATAACCACAACACAAGTACAGTTCGGTGTTGTGTCCAAACACGTAATCAAAAGACTGGGTTAAAAACTCATGGGATACAAATCTGGATGCACTTATTTAGATCTGGTACCAGCAGGATCACTGAACAAACAGTAGGGTGACAATTTGGTAATCACACAAGCAGGAGAGTCCCATTCCAAGAAATCTTCCTCCAGACCATTCACGCAGAAGGATCCATCCCTTCTACAAGACGTCTAGCCTGAGGCATCCAAAAATGTCCACGTTTAGATGCCCATGAAAAGTAAAGTACTCAGTTATCCTTTTGCATTACAAAGCACGTGCTCATCTCACCCAAACCAAGCACTTACTGTGAGGTCAAAGAAGTTTCTGTGTGCTGCACTGGACCAAGAAACCAGGAGTCAAAAATAGGAAGCTTCTAATTCTGCCACTAATGCTGCACACGGCACTTTCACTACTTCCTGCCCACTTACCCATCTGTACAACCCTTATGCATCTGGCCTGTGGGAGACAAGAACAAGATACAATATATTTAATGTTTCTCAAGTGCGATGAAATCCTTCAGAGAGGTGCCCAAAAAGTACACTTACAGGCATTACAAATAGTTGCAAAATTCTGGTTTCCCATAGAAACTTCAGTGCTGTCAGAGACTTCTGAAGCATAACAGCCCCATTTGCTCTTTATTTTATTACTGCTGTTTGAATACAGCATGAAGGAATATCCTGAATATACAAATAGGTTTAATCTGATTTGAAAGATGCGTATTTGGAGAAGCAGTTACCAAGACCCACGCATTAGCAATGCTTATGAGGGAAGCAGTCACCTTCGAGATGTCCAGGGAATCATTACCAGTGCTAGAATAACACTTGCACATGCTGACAACGAAATTACAAGCGCCCTTCCTACTGCTGTGAGCAAGGCTGTAGAGCTTTCCCTAAACAGCGTCAGAAAGTCTGCTATTAATTGTCCCTTTACAACCTTGCTTCCACACGCTCAACTGCTCCTGCTGGAAGGAAAGCCTTTTTACGAAGGATCCCTGTTTCCAAGCCTCTCTAAATTTATTTAAAAGCTTGCTGCAGGAACATTTCAAAAGGAAGCTTTCGCGAGTTATTAATTTGGCTCCATCAAGGCATTTCCAGACAGCAGGGTATTTGCAGGCACCACTAATTTTCAGCTTTGCAGAACTTGCTTTTGGAAATCTATTTAACTAAACTCCAACTGAATCTATTTAACTGAACTTGAACCTTCTTAAGAAGTTTAATGCCCTTACAGCCTATTTTCATGGAAGTCAGCATATCACAGATTAGGATCGGGGCTAAAACTCCGAAACACATAACCAATTATCATGCTCCCACCATATAATGCTGCCACCAAATTCAGCATGACGTATATTCCAGCTCAAGTCCGGGCTTCCTGTCGCAGACCAGTAACCTGCGTTATCAAAGTTGCATCTGGAATCTCAGGCTGTACACAACACACACATTCTAAAATCACATTATACACACTATATCTGACATTGGCAATGTAGACAATTTGGAAAGAAAAGACCAAACATAGTCTTTGCTACAGATGCAAAAATTGCACTTACACCTGTTTGAATTATATTTCTATACCTTAAGGCCTTGCATCCATCTGTAACTAGGACATTATGCTTTTCTTTGATCTTAGGCAGGAGTTTACAGACAAACCTCGTAAATGTCATGTAATTTGCATCAACACCGGAGCTTCACTGGTGTGAAAAGGTCAATACAGCAGTGAATTCAGTCTTGCTCCTCATTTCACTACTTGCTCTTTGCATATCTGTCCCATTAGGATTATTCTTACTGTGTTGCCACAGTTGCACATGATACAGTTCTCATGTTACACAACCTCCTACAACAGCTCTCCCACCCCTTTACAAGTTCTTGCACTAAAACGTGCAACTGAACTCGCATCTCTTCCCAGACGAGATGTCTGAGATTGAAAAGATAAATTCATCAAAATTCTGTGAATTGTCACAGTATTACAGTAATTTTATATTATCCATGACTCATGATCAGCCCATAGCAAAACACCTGCAGGTCTCTCATGCTCTTTGCAGCGGTTCACAGAAAGCTTACTAGTTGCATGCAGAGTCTCCTCTTCCCAGCTCCCATCTACATTATGCAACAACCATATGTTTATTAAAAATATTTCCCTAATACTCTTTTGCCTCGACAGCAGCAGCCGTATATTCCAGGGCTGATATCCTACTAAAAAGAGGAGGCACAGATATGAAGAAAAAAAGTCTGTATGCGTGGCAAGCGTCTGTAATGAGGGGTCACCTGAGCTGTGAACAAACTCTAGGGATAAATATCAAACAGAATCCTCAACTCTCTACCCCAATATAGAAAAAAATGGGGGAGAGGGAGAAGAAAAGAAAGAATTTTGGTAAAATTGATAGAATGGAAATATGGGTTTCTTACAAGTTAAAAAGGAATATTTTTTTCTATCTGTAACAAACAGATAATTGCAATACACTAAAGGTGTATTTAAATACATATATATACTAAAAATGGATCTACGGGGCACTTCTCAGCGCAGACAGTAGGACCTCAAGAATGGACCTCTGTAAATAGAGGAAAGGAAAGAAATGATGGGAGAAGCAAAGTCCACATAGGACGTGGGTATACCAGGGCTGAATCATAGGTGGGACAAAAGAAATCCTAGAAAAGAGAGAAAGAGAGCACAGAAAATGTTGAAGGGAAGAGTTTTTAAAAGAGAACAACGGCTCAGCAGCCAAGAAAATGGAAACTTCTGCGAACAGCATTGGTGATAATTATAAAATCAACAACACACAAAAAGAGCAAAAAGCCACCCAAAGCCCAGGGGAGCAGAACAAATGTCCAGAGCAAGCCTGGGAGGAGGAGCAGGGGGAAATAGGGTCAGAGCTGCAGGTGGAGATAGGCTTGCGTGGCAGCTTGAAGATAAGGATAAACAGCTTGGGCTTCAGGCAGCAAGAGATTCAGCACGAATAGAGTAACGGAAGGTAGAGAGGATGATGTGGCTTGAGCAATGGGAAAGGGTGACCACAATGCAGTCAGGACAGTGTAGTGGAGGCAAAAGAAAAACCCACAAAACAGGAGTAGGGGAAGCCAGAAATAAAACAGGCAGTCGCCCAGACTCCAGCAGCCAAGCTAGGATCTGCAGCAGCACTTCAGAGGCTGGGCTTCATGCTCTGAGATGAATCACCAGTGCTAAGAGAACTCCTTTTGCTCGTTTCCTCTCCTTGCCAGCCTCTCGCCCCCTCCTGAGCTATCCTTGGCTTATCTGCACACGGCTTTCTCGGGGCTGAGAGATTTTAAGGAACAGCATCCAGTTCCTCGCCAGGATTTTTTTCCCTGAAGATCTCAGTTAGCACTACATGAGCTCACCCCAGCCTTGGCTGCATCTGACTTCAGTGAGTCACATCCCACTCAGCAAGAGCGGTGGTCGGGGACCAAGCTGGCAGCGAGAGCCAGGCAGTGGCTGGGCTGGAGCAGGCATGGTTTCCTCCATTGTCTCAGAACAGCCCAGGAGGCTCCTTGCTGCTTGCCAGCATCCTGGGCACTGTCCAGTTGCATCGTGCCAGGTATCGCACATGAGGTACTGGCAACCTCAGGATGAAATATACATCCTGGGAAACAAGAGCAAGTAAAAAGGGCCCCAATTCACTGAGAAACAACACATGTTCCCTGTTCCATCAGCTGCTCTGCCCATACACTGCACGTCATGCTCAGAGTGCATCTGACAGCAGCATCATACGGGTTTATCTAAAGATCTAAAAGCAACTCTCAGTTCAAACAGCTTTGAAACTTCACTGCGCCTCAGGAGCAGGAGGCGCAGCCACGCCACACTAATGGGAAAAGAGAAAAGTTGCTGAGATGCCTTGCTGGAGCAGCATGTATGTTGCTAAGTCTTCACTGCTGCCAGGCACCCAGCTCAGCACACTGCATCACTGCAGCCAGGAACCCAGGAGACACATGCACATTCGCCAGCTCTTCTGAGGCTCACTGGAGAAGCGATTACAGAATTAGTGGGTTACATAATCTTTTATATAATCATTATGAGGCACTTCACTTACGCAACAGAAGCCGGCCAAAATAACCCCTTCCCCGAAGGAGAGCAGCACTGGCAGCACATCAGGCTTACTGTCACCATAGGTGTGCGAGGAGCAAAGGCAAGAGCCAACTCGAGGCAACCAGGCTTTTTGGAGACAGCATGGAATGGACATGTGCCTTCAGCTGGGGAAGGCAGGGGCATCCAGAAAGCAGAGAGAGCAGGGACCACCTGCATCCCAGTGCATCAAGATGCTGGAGGCAGCAGGATTCTACAAGGTGCAGAGCAGCCTCCAAAGCGGCTGGACCAGCGCTTGCTGCGATCAAGTGGGGCATCCCCATTGACTTTTAATGGGCTTTGGATGGGGCCCCAGATTAGGGCTTCAATAAAAACAGAAGGTTGAGATTACTACAGAATTAAAATAAACTTAATCCAAATGACCTTGGATTTACACCACAGCCACGCCTGAAGTTGTTCTGTGTGCAGGAAAAATCAGGCAAAGTCAGAGCAGGGACTGGCTCTTGCTTGTTCTTGGAGGGCTCCCAATGTGAGTCAGTGCAGGCACTTGGGAAAACCTCATCTTTCCAAAGGTCTGGGGTACACTCCAGCGCACCCTGTTTTGTTTCCAAGATCTCACCCAATGCCTTCTAGTTAACAGCAGATATCTACATAGAACATTGGCATGTACAGGATTTAATAATACCCAATCTTACAATTTTTGCCCAATTATTTAAGAAACTACCATCCAGTATTACCCTCAGTAAGTGAGGACAGTGTAAGTCCTAGATGTTGGAAGAGTGGGGTATTTCCTAAAATGCAAGTTCTGAGATCCTCAGATCGCACCTGCAGATCCCAGGATACTTTACCATTACCACACTTGGTGCTAAGCATAAGCCAGAGTTAATTAGGTGTGGACAGCTGCCACTGAGGGGAAAAAACAGAACTGCAAAGTCCCTCAACAACAGGCTGTCTACACTGCTAAAACCAGAGTTCTATTTCTCTAAATACCAAAGGAACAGAAAACAGAAAGCAGAACAGGACAACAGCTTCAATCTCAGCTCACCTCCTCTGAATGACACTGATGCAAAGGTCTTTCTCCCTGGCGTTTTCTCAGATTGTGCAGCTAGCAGTGTTTGGCCATTACTCGGCACTTCACTGCTGCCTCTGCTCACTGGTATCACAAGCAGAGCTGCAGACCATCCCCAACAACATGCAGCAAAACCTCCAGCCTCAGCGTGGCATGAGGTGCCTCCAGTTCCTGCAGGGACATGAGAAGCACCTTGGCAATGGAGAGAGCTATTGCTTGAGCCATGCTAATGAATGAAGGGGCTTAATGCTGTCTGACACCGTCTCAACACAATGGTTGACCCAGTTCTGAAGTGGTTTAACCCAATCTAGTACGCTGGAAAACATGGTTTTACAATAAGGGTGGTAAAGCACTGGAACGGGTTGCCCAGAGAGGTGGTGGAAACCCCATCCCTGGAGACGTTCAAGGTCAGGCTCAGCCGTGCTCTGAGCAACCTGATATAGCTGGGGACGTTCCTGTTCATTGCAGGGCAGTTGGACTAAATGACCTGTAAAGACCCCTTCCAACTCAGAGGATTCTATTCCTTCTGCATTACAGATAGGAGATGCGAGCTGCCATACTCAACAGCAGGTCAGAGGTCTGACATGACAGCACCACTGAGAGCACAGGATGGGCAGGTCTCCTCAGCACTGCTACTTCTCAAACCACTGAGAGTCATGGTTTTATTTAGGGCTATTTGGGATCAAGAAGGCAGGGCTCAGGATAGGAACAGCTCACACCTGCCCAAAAAAGAAAAGCAAGCCACGGAAAAGTAGATTCTAGACTTTGCACACCACTCTCCCCTGTGAGAGCAGGATTTTCAGAGCATAAAGTTTTCTCCTCTGTTTTGAACTGAAATTTTGCCAAGCTTAATGGCAATGAACAGATGCAGGTGGAATTTTAAAGTTTCCTTATACTGGTTTGAACCCAAGGCTCCAAATGTAGTAGGAAAGTGCAGCCCTGAGTCGGGAACTCAAATCGTAGGAGAGCGAACAGTGAATTTCTGGATCTCACACCAGTATTGAGATAATTACCTATAGCGATGAGCAATACATCTTTCCCCTGAGGAGCACAAATGAAAGAAAACACTTGCTTGACTCATCCTTACCCAGCACTTCCAACAACAGATAAAAGTGTGTGGGTGCTTTCTCACCCGCTGCAGTGAGAAGCGCCTGCGCTGACTTTCCACATAGACAGAAATATTGCAGGGAAGGCTGGCAGGAATTTGCAGGCCACATTAATTTTTTTTCTCTTCACTAAGAAATTTAATATCAGTTTAAAAAGCAGAACAATGAGTTACACCTGGACAATTCCTCTGGTGGAGACATTATGCTGCCTGCTTTATTGTGCTGTCATTCTCTAATAGGAGTCACTGCACAATACAAGCACTAAATGGATTGTACTAAAACCACTGTGGCATAAACAACAAAACGTTTCTGCTTAGGTAAGGAGTCTCTCCTATCACAAAAGGAAAAACAGACGCAGGTCAGGATACACGAGAATTTTGTCGGCCTACCTATACCCATCAGATGAGGAAAATGACAACTCCACCAGCAAAATATAAGTTAGAAGCATCTTAAAACAAGCATGGCTTTGCTACTACAGACCACTGTCTTATTTTTTGGCTTTTTTTTGGGGGGGAAGGGAGAGTGTACAAGGGGTGCACCGAAAGTAATGCCTGCCTTTTTCTTTTTTCTTTTTCTTTTTTTTTTTTTTTATGTTGGCCCATGACATTAGAGGAGGGTGTTGGTGATATGGTAGCAGGGCTTGAACCATCCCACCAATACTCCATTACATTTTGTTGCTGTGTGACAGATGGGACAGCAGAGGGACAGCCTGACAAAATGGCATCTGACATGGAAGCAAGTATGGAGCAAAGGTGTGGACTTGAATTCCTCCACATGGAAAAAATGGCACCCACTGACATTCATGGACACTTGCTGAATGTTTATGGAGATCAAAGAGATATCAGCACAGTGAGGTAGTGAGGTGGCGAGGTGGCGAGTTTCAGCAGCAGCAACAGCAGTCACCTCCACTGGTACAGATTTTACCAGTGCAGCATGAAGGCTGTTGCTTGTGGCTGGTGAAAATGCACAGCTAATGGTGGTGACCATTGAAAAATAATGTTTTGTAGCTGAGAACGTGATTTGTCAAATAGTGTTCTTGTGCTCTTTGTAGCTGTTGTAGTTTCCATGGAAATAAATTGGATGCATTACTTTCGGAGCAAACTACATATTTCTCTCTTGTCAGGTTAGAATGCCTTTGGCAAGACATGGTGCTGAAACATGTTGCCCATGGTCTCCAGTCTGCTGCCAGAGACCCCTGCCATCCTACCAACACAGTAATTTCATTTCAGAGTTCTCTGGTTCTTCCTTCTCTGAAGGAGGACGCCAACAGACAGGAATACATGTAAGTGGAGACAAAAAGATAGGATAAACATGCTTGCCTTAACCTAGTGTACTTGATAGCCAGAGATGTGCAGGTATGGCCTGCATGCTTGGTGTGCATGATCGTGACCTGCAACGCCCCCAGTGCAAGGTCTGAGGAGGAAGGATTCACCCTCAGCACTATAGCCTGCCAGGACAGAGGAGAAACGCTGGAAGAAGGCAGGGTGGGCCCACACTCACCAGCTGGACTCAAGGTGCACAGCCCCCGCTGTGCTGATGGACCCTCTGGGGAAACGCTCTCCAGCCACAAACCTTGACTGCCCCTCAGGGAAGAAAGGCCTGGGAGGTCACCAGCTCCGAATGGAGAGTTTCTGCTCTGACAGACACTTGGCAAGTAACGTGGGAAAATGACAGGAACATCTGGAAAAGTTCGCCTCAACTAACAGCATCTTTCAGTGGAAAGCAAAAAATAGACCCTGCTAGTTCTCCCTTTCAGCTGTGCCTGGAGAAGATCTGCACAACTACTTTCCACTCCTTACAGATCATTACAAATGCAGGTACTGCCTGCAGCTCTGACCAGAGGTTATGCCTAACACACCAAAACCAGTGCACTATCAAATGGGCAGCCCTGCTCCCAGGCACGCATTCCATCTTCTCACTTGCAGCAAGTTTGGTGCTGCTGCTGCACTAACTTCTGCAGAATCAACGGAAAAATCATTATTTCTCTTTTTTTCCTCAGTCTTTTCTGAGTGGCTTAGTTTCCCATCACAGATGTGGGCCGATCCTGCTCCTCTGCAGCCGCATGATAAGGAGACCTGAAACAGCAGGCAGCTGGCACTGGGGCTACAGGCACCCTGCGTTAGATCAGACATGGATGAGAAACCACTTCTTTCTAATTCCTCTCCTTCTCAAAATCTGCCAGACTGACAGCTGAGTCATAGGGAAAGAGGAAAAGATTTCTCATCAAGTTATTTAAAACATGGATTTAGTTAACACCTATTTAGCACAAAGCTGAAGACACACTCGAGAAAGACATTTTTAACTTCAGAGTGCAAACTTTTCCACTTAATATGCAAGAAACCTGTCAAGTCACATCATTCTCTACAAAAAAACGCATTGATATTTCTTTCGAAGTGCTTTCCTACTGTCAAGAAAGCGACAGTATCCACTATTTGAGACTTCATCTTTCCCTGGCCTCCCAAGTGCTCCTTAGCACCTCACCACTCCGGGTTGTGCCCCCATCCTCCAGACAGAGCTACTACTTGTTGCCCAAAAGGCACTAGGCAAGAAAAGAGAAAAAGACCTTTTAGAAAGGCTTTGCCTCTTGCCAGTTGGAATAGCGCTTTTATTTGCCATAATAAACGTTAATGGGATTCCGACAACACAGACTTCAGCAAAACACAATAGCTGTGGAAACAGGTACACTGCTGAGGATGCAAACCAATGAGGCATCTTCAAAAATGAGGCTGGCATTCGCGTGGAAGTTTTCTGAAATGTGGTTTATTCAAATGGATTTCACCTTATTTCACAACAGATTAGGAACGCATCTTGTGTAAGCAAGAAATCAGAACTTTTTTTAAATTCAGCAGCATAAGCTCAAGCATTAATCTGTTTCCGTTCATAAACTCAGCCTACACAGTTGAGCAGGGCAAACTTGTATGTGGGCACATTTACTCCAGTTTTTCCTAAGCCTTTTCCTATTAGAGTAAATCAAAATAAACTTGCACTAAACCAAAGCAAGAGTTTCCTTGGAGCCTTTTTTCTCCCACTGATTTCAGCTAACTCCTAAAAGAGCAGCTGAAGTCTGAAGGCATACTTTGGTGAAGTTGAACACATCCCTGTAGACACCTGCACTAGCTGAGCGGCAAGTACTAAGATCAAGAGTCAGAGGACTTTCCTGTTAGAGAGAGCATGACAGAAGGTGCTAAACATTTTTGACTACTGTTAAAAAAAAAAAAAAAAAAAAAAAACTGTACACAGGTTTTATAGAAGCTTTTTCTGATGGGAAGGAAAGAAGGAAAACACCAAAGAACCCACCGCACATAGAACGCAAACAGCACTCAGCTGCCTTTCCCTTTCTGCAGTGAACATGAATCCTTCTCTTCACCAGCAGGAACAAAGAGAGGAAAGCGTGCAGGCTCAGTCCTCCTCCTGGAAAATCGCAGCCCAGCTCCAACTCACTGCTGTCAAGAGACAGGGAAGGCTTGCCAGCACCAGCTGGATCACCAAATGGCAAATCCTATGTAAGTTCTTTCCTACCTTCACTCAGCAAAGCGACAGCTACTTTCCAATGGGTAGTGAGATGGTCAGAAAAGTTGTCTATGTTGCTATGCCCCTATGCAATTAAAACTAGTAAGAAGCAGAGAGTAAGCGAACACGTCTACACTAACAACTCCCCTGCAAGAATTCTGGTACAGCCTTTTGCCACCACAGGCTGAGGACAGGATCTTTCTTCTCACCACTCACTGACCAAAGCCTGCAACAGTTAGAACTTCTGCACTCCATTAACAGGACACTATCAAGGGGCTTTCACAGAGAGGGACACCCTAGAGATAACCATGGTGTGTACGCACATTCCCTTAACAGGCATATACAAGAAACACCGACAGTTAATGGATAAAATAGTATCAGAACCCAGGAGGACTGTAGGGAAAAGACACCCACAACTTCTTGAGCACTAGCTGTGCCTACTATCATTAAAAGTTGCTGGGTTTTGCCCTTTTTCTTTAAGATTTGTTTCTCACACATCTTAATGTGCTTGTTCTCACACTGGTAGGCAGAGATTTTTGGGTTCTTTTAATATGCTAGAATCTGTCCTGTTGAAATCCATGCACAAAAATAATAAAAAGCTTCACACAGCAGTTATCCAACTGGGAAGAAGCTAGCCAACTTTGCTTTTATTTATATAAATCTTGCATGACAGACTGTCAGAAGTGTTTGAATTTTATTTAAAGTTAAAACATTTTGCTGTTCACATTACACGTCCATTTCTCTGTTCTTAAAAAAGAAAAAAATAAGGCACTTGACTCTTTTGCAGCATCTTCCACCTGGCAAATTAACAAGATGACAACTATACTGACCGTTTTTTTCCAGCCACCCAGATATCAGTATTTCTATCAGCACACGCCATAATTGCTAGCAATGAGAAACTGAGTGTGCCAAGATCCCACTGCCAGCATTTCCAGAGCGGTCACCTAGATTTTGCATTACCACAATGAAACCTGCCCAGCAGAAGTCTCATCCACATCTCACACCATCCACAGGCATGTCTTAAAATAGGGCACTGAAAACCTCGACTTCAAATGAAAACTGACTTGAGATAAAAACATTCAGGCACTTGTACCAGTAGCTAGGCTGCTTTGGATGTACCATACAGGCCAAGCAGAAGCTTGGGCACCTGAAATTACATGACAGCTTTGAGAAGTGAGGTTATCCAGCAAGCCATCAGCAGAGCTGCCCTCAGTACAACTAGCTACCTCTCCTTGATAACCACTGTGCTACGGGCAGTGTCCTGCTGAAGGCAGTGACTCAAGCAGCTCGGTTGTGCCTTTCTGTCCATGAGTTCAGCATCAGGCATCCCACTTGCAGCCCAGCACGCCTGCAGCCACAGCAGAGAGAACCCAGCAGGAGATACCGTGGTGCCCACACTCAGGCTGAAAACAAGCTCACTGAATCAAATGGGAAAAGAGGCTTGTTTAGTTTTGACTTTTTTCCTCCGTCCCAAAGGCAATGCCACTCATTAAAGCCAAACGTGAGCAGGCCTTGGGATGTCTGAAGAAATAAAAGCAGAGAAACCTGGTACACACCCCAGACTGCCAAACAGACATCACTCCCCAAACCCTTCCAAAAAACTGAGAGGCATCTACTCATGCAGAACTGAGACAAAGTGCCAGAGGAACCCTGAGCTGCACCAGTGAGCAGGACTGCTGGCTGGACGAGCATCCTGGCAAACACTGAATGCACTACAGGTGTGCCTCAACTCCAGGCTCTTGGTGAGAACAGGAGTTTCAGGCTACTCCGGTTAGTAACACACCACTAGCTCCAGTAGCTCAATTAGTTTGAAAAAGAATGATGGATGAATATTTAACAGCATTCATTTCTTCCAAAACCAAAATTAGCTATCAAGTTATAGCTATCAAGGTATCCATCTTAACAGTTCCTCAGTTCAGCTCACACGTCCAACTAGCCAACAGCAAATAAGCTGTGAGCAAAGCTTATGGCATCTGTGGCTTCTCCTAGCAGTAAGGTCTTCTTACCTTCCCAGCATCATGACCTGGGTAAGGAATTTGGGGTTTTCTTCCATTGCGGGTGGGAATAAAAAAGAAAAAAAGAACTGTTGTAAAAGACAAGGGTGGAAAACCCCTGTCAGTCACAAAAACTGAATTAATCCCTCTTTACAACCAACACAGCACTCCAAGTGGTTCTGTAATTAGTGTATTCCAAGCTCTTCTGGAGAAGGGATCAGCACCCAGCATCAGGAGCCAGCAATTCCTTTCATGTAAATCCTGCTCCAGCAGCAATGCCTTCATTGCCTTGGTGCAATCACCCAATGGCATGTGCAAGACCCCGAGCCCTCCGAGTTTGCAGCAAACAAACGTGACTGCCTCATGGCAGTGCAGCACAGCACTACTGACTGAGCTCAGCTTGCAAGTCACAGGGAAGCACTCCACACACCTGAGCATGCCTTCAGCATGGTCTGCGCTCGCTGGCAAAGCAGCTCAAACCCTTCCATTGGTGTAAACAGAACTCCTGGTTCAGTAAACACAGGGACAGGAAGCGCATGCACACCTTACAGCCAGCATTTCGAGTCACTGAATTAAGGGGAACTTCAATCACCCGTAAGCTGCTGCAAGCTGCTCTGAAGGGCTGAGTGGCTGCTTCTCCCATTCGCTGCATCGTACTCAAAGCCTTCCACAAAATGCTGAATGAAAAGTGTACTCCTCAGCTCACGCTGTGTTAAGTATTAACTAAGATCACGTGCAAGCTGCAAATCGATTTAAAAAAAAGTAACAATGTAATTTCAGTTAATAGCCCGCATGGAAGCGAGAGCAGAATACAGCAGGAGTTCCAAACACCAGACCCCTTGTGAACAGCCAGATGTCTCTGATTAGTTAACTCCCAACGTTTTGTTCCCGGGTCTTTTTGTCCTGCAGAGCACAACTTCAAACAATTTAAGTTGTAATTTCTTATTTACATCTCATTTAAAAGCCCATCTGAAGCTTCACGAAATAAATAAATAAGCAACCCTAATCCGCGGCCCCAGATGGCAAAACAAACATTCCAGATTAAAAGAAAAAAAAAGAAAAACAGAAGCACCCCACCAGCAGCAGCCGCGCGGGCTGCGCGCAGGGGGGAGCGCCGGGCCGTGCCGGGCCGGGCCCAGCGCCGCGGAACAGCCGGGGAGGACGCTGCCCCCGGGACGCCGTCCGCGCACCGGGCAGAGCCCGGCCGGGGTCACGGCGCGGCCGGGCAAGGCGAGGCAGCCCCATCAGCTTGGGAAGTTACATTTACTGACGCGACACGGTGACCCCGAGCCTAGCCCGGCGGTGACGGATGCACAGCGGGCAGCGTACCAGGAACCCTTCACGTGCAGGTGGCATAAGCACAGAGCAAACACCGCGTTCGCGAATTAACGCCCATCACCAAGCGCAGTGCCGGTGCAGCCAGCGCCCAGCCCGTCCGCAGCAGGGCACGTCCCCTCCCCGCCCGGAGTCGCTCCGCTCGCAGAGCCGACAGACGGCACCGGCGCCCCGCCGAGCGCCAGCGGCTCCAGCTAAACACAGAGCCGAGAGGGCGGGTCGCTGCCGGCACTGACAGCCCCGCAAAGCCCCGCACCTCCCCGGCCGCGGGGCACCTCCGCAGCCCGCAGCCGCCTCCCCGCGGGCTCTCCCCGCTCGCAGCCCCGCGCCCGCCGCCCTCCCCTTCACCCCACCGCGGCTGCCGCGGGGTCCCGGCCACGCCTCA